>JAXCMG010000044.1:9409736-9436302 GCA_034642415.1 Podarcis siculus | reverse complement strand
CAGTGGAAAATAGGAAGGGGGGCGTGGAGGGCTTGGCCTGGCCAGAGGAGCCTTAAGCCAAGCCTGGGGTTGCGAACACTGTGTGCATTGTGTGTACGTTTTTCGTGCGCCTTGCTGCTCTCTCGCTGTCAGGGAAAAGACCCCTAATTGCCTTCAGTTCCCCCATCTGGGGCATGTGCATGGGTCAAAGGTGTGTTCTCCCCCTGCCTGCCCTCTCTGGGACAGAGCTGTGGCTCCGGGCTGCCCTCCTGCCACGGATGGGTTTGTGTGGCATGGCTGGTAGCCCTCACTCCCTGCCTTGGAGCCCTGCAGAGATGGGAAAACGGGGTGGGCTTCGTTTGATGAGAGAGATCTCTTGCCAGTGGGGCATCTGGGACCCATAAAAGACTGGGAGAGGTGGCTGGAAAGGGTTCGGCGGTGATGACAAACACACACACACTCTCCCTGCTTAGTATGGCTTGGGTGGGTGGCAACAGACCTGCCACGAGCTCTGTGGTAGGGACGGCTGGTGTCTCGTCGTCTTCCCCCACCCCACCCAGCCAGCCAGTCCCTTGGCACAGGCCTGCCTCTGGTTCGTGCCAGAGCTGGGGGCACTGCCAGCCAACAGACGGTGGTTTTTGCCGCCAACCTCCCCGTGGGTTGGCAAAGGAGGTGGCTGAGTTGGTGGAGACATGGTGGCAACAGCCATGGGCGCAGGGTGGGTGGCAGCAGAGGACTTGTTGAAACGGTCTTGTGCCTCTTCCACTTTGGAATAATGGTGGGGAGGTGGGGGGGGGGAGAAAACCCTCTTGGCTGTGGCGTGTTGTGGTAGGACTTGGAAGGCAAGGATAATAGGGTGGGTGTGATCCTGGGTTCCTCGGTTTGGGTGCAAATTGGACTTTTCTGAATAAAGAAGGAAGTGTGTGTCTGTGTGTCTGCATAACTACTTCTTTATTTTAGTAGAGGCGATAGCAACCTAAACCCTTTCCCTGGAAGATTAAATCTCTGCAGCCTGATCATTGAGAGGGAGCTTCTGGGTGGGTGTAAAATGATAAGAGGATTGTGTCTTTGAGCAATGGGGCAATGCAACAAGCACCATCCTCCTTTCTCCCCTCTTCTCTCTCTCTCCCTTTTCTCCCAGCCATAGGAACAGGAATGTGCGTTCCTGGGAGGGTGTTAGTTGGTGAGAATCTAAACAGCAGGACAGGGTCTGCAGGATAGGCAACTGGAGGGGAGGGGGGGGATGTCTGAAGAGCTTGCCCTTTTAACCGGCTGTCAGCTCTGCCAGGCTCTTCCTCCCCTTCTCCTGCCATAGGATCTTCCAGTTGGCTTGCCCCCATAGCAGGCACCCCACACTTCGTTAAGAGGAGAGCAAAGTTTTGCAAGAGGCCTTGCCTCTTTAGCTGACGGGACTCCATACCCCCTTCCCTCTAACCACCCTGATCCAAAATGATTGCACCAGCTTGGAGGTCCAGCCCAACTGCAGGATTGCCCTGCAGAGAAGAGCGGGGTGGACCAGGAAGCCAAATTTCCTCTCCCCCCAACCACCGCCGCTCACCTGAGGCCTGATGTACACAGGTGAGTTGGTTCCAGTGTGCAATATCATTGGCACACACACCATTCTTTGTGCATCATTTAGCACATCAGCAGGGCCCTGTAGGTGCGTCTAGGATCCCAGCTTACATCGGAGGGAGGTTTACAGTCCATTTGGAAGGCCGCATGTTCCCTATCCCAGACTTTTTACTTTAGGAGCCATGCAAATGTTCGCTAGCATCACTGAGGGCCAGCCTGCATCTCGCAGCATCAGGTGCATGAGCTTGCAGTTGGGTACCACTATACACATACACATTTTTTATCTTGACAACACGAACACTGCCATTTTTCTATTTCTTTTTTTAAAAGGGTGGAGGTATAGCCCTCTCCCACAAATAAGGCCTCCTGCTGACACCCAGGCTATCCTGGTACATGAGGTTTCTGCTTCTTTTAATGTGTGGTGTCCATGTCTGGAAAAGCAATCCTATGCAAAGACATTTCGGGGGGAGTTTTGCATTGCTGGGAGAAATGCCCTGATTGTCATAATCATGTGAAGGGCCCCCACCCGCCTTAAACTCCACAACAGAGGGGAGGGGGTTGCTCCTCCGGCTCTGTTACACCCCGGGAGGACTCCGCTGTGGGGGTGGCGGGGGGAGTGTATCTGGTAGCACCAGCCGGAGAACAGTAGCCCATTCAGCACACTGTGTTTAGTTCTCTGCAGGCGGCTGATGTCACGGCCTCCCCCCCCCCTTTTTTCCTCCACCGCCTTCCTAATTAGTGAGAACAGGACTGTGTGTGTGTAAGAGAGAGAGAGTTGGGGCTGACTCACATGCTGCAGCCGGGGGAGGCGAGGGGAGCGGGGGAGGCGAGGGGAGCGGGGCTGGCTTGTTTCTTCCCCGGCCCCCTCTTTTTCTCTCGCCCCCCCCTTCCACCCTCTTCAAACTCACAGGAACTGGGAGATGGGATGTCGTCCACCCACTCCACTGCTGGTGGAAAACAATTGGGGGGCCTGGATGGGGCGCGAAACCAGGAGTCAAGCGGGGTACATAGGGGAGCCTAAGATGTACCTGGAAATGACTTCTCCCCCCCTCCACCAGCCCCAAACAGGTGCTGCTGAGCTTGATGCTTCGCAGTGCACTCCTTTTGTGAAGAAGAGGGAGCAACTTGCTCCAAACTTTCTCCTCTCCCCCCCCAAATGTGGCTGATATTGGGGAGAAGGGACCCTGCTGCTTTTCGAACCAAGAGTCCAGCATGGGCACCTGCTGTATCCGGGGCTGCTTTTGTGCCGGACATCAGGGCGGGGGGTTGTTGTGTCTCCCCGTGCATCCAGTGCGTAGTTGTGGGGTGCCTATGGCTGCCTCTCCTTGGGGTGCTGCCCAGTTCACGCTGTGCCTTGTCTCCCTTCCTCCCCGTTTATTTTTAGCCTCTTGTCTCCCTTGCTGTTGCCTGTTGCTTGGAGACTGGTACTTTGTGGGGGGGGGGGAGCGGGGTGGTTTCTGTTTGTAAAAGGCCCTTGTGGTGCCAGGGAGCAAGGCAGCGAGGAAGATGCTCAGCTGAAATTGTGGTTCGGGGGGGGGGGGCAGGGTGCACAACTCTGCTTCCCCATCCTTGCCTGGACCACACTTTAGCCCTGCCCTTTTGCCTGTTGGAGAATTCATGGGTGCCGGGGCTGTTGGGACACACATGCAACACGGAATAGCTTTGGAGCGCCCCCCCCAAGGCATGCGTCTATGGGACCCACCTCTAGCCCTCCCGCCCCCCCTTTCCTCTCCAGATGACATCACCACCCTAATGGCTTGGTCTGTGCGCCGAGATGCCCTTGAGCCGGCGCCCGCCCGCGTCCCCAGCCTCCATTACAGGGCCCTGAATTATTGATGGGCTCAGAGCGCCTGGGGTTTGGGAAATGGGAAACCACAGTGCCCCCCTCCTTCCCCCCCCCGGCAAAGCTCAGACACCCCCCTCCCCCAAGGCATTGGGCATAGGCTCAGCAATTTCAAGCCAAGGAGATCATGATGGGTTGGGTGAGGGGGGGCACAGAGAGAAAAGCGAAGAAGGTTGTGGGGTGGTGGTCTCCCTACAACCACCCATATACTCGTTGCTGCGTAAGGGAGTTCAAGTGCTTTCTCTGTATGGATTTGGTGTGCCAGGCATGCCCTACTGACCCGTACACAAGAGTGGCACTGCCCTTGGAGCTGAGGCTGCTAGACCCAGGACCTGGGAAACCTGGATTCAAATCCCCCCCACCCAGTCTGTTCGCTGGGCTGAGCTACCTCACAGGGCTGTTGGGAGGGTTTACATACAACCCTGTGAGCCTTGTTGACAAAAGGAAAGATGGGATGTAAATAAGTTTTAAACCAAACGGTGGGTTTGTGTGGCACTGAGTTTGTGAGGCGCGCAGAGGTCGGAGCGTGTCCAAACTGGAAGGGCCCCCAGGATCCTTTAGGAGCTTCCCCCCCAAAAAAAATCACTTTAACTTGTGGGTGATGGGCGCACCCCTTCTGTTCAGGGCCAGCATGGAAACAGCCCTATTGTTTTCCCTTCCGACTTCCTGTTTATGAGAGGGCAGCTAAAATTTGGTGAGGTGGGTGGGAACAGGCGTGTTATCTCCCCCCCCCGCATCCCAGGATGTGTCGGAAACAAGTCTGTGGGGTGTTTGGGGACCCCCGCCTGCGTCCCACCCTCCCCCCAAAAGTTTTGACCCTTAGTGCTGCCAACGCAGGCCCTACTACGCACGGGGTAGCCTTAGGCCTTGGGTGTGCTTCTGACGTCCTCTTGTGTTTTCCAGCCCCCCCCCCCCCAGCTGCTGCAGCAGCAGCCCCACAGCCACCCCCCTCCCCAGGAATGCTCTGGGGCTGGGCTAGGTTGCTGCCTCGTGGCTGGAAAAAAGGGCCCCTTGTCTGGGAGCTGCTGACCTCAGCCACTAACCATCCCCCCCTTGCCCAGTGAGAACATGGCACAAAGAGCCTTCCTTCCCCCCCTTTCTCCTCCCCCCCCCTTTTAAACATGTTGATGCTTCCCTCTCTCTGTGTGTGCCATAATGGGGCTGATTCTTCCCAGAGTTGCTGAGCTGCACCCCTTAGGTCTCCTCCCCCCCCCTTCGCTCAGTGTGTGTTTTGCTGTCAGGGTGGAGATTGTTGTACAGGTATGGGTCCCCGGGGCAGGACTCTGTAAGTTTGCTGATGGAGGCCGCCAGCTCTGGCTTCTTCGTGCCCCCCCTCCCTCCCAGGTAGAGGGGAGGCTTAACATCAAGAGGCAAGCCTGGGCTGTTCCTCCCTCCCACCCACGCTTGGAGGAGGATCTGGTTGGGACCCAGCCTGGAAGTCGCAAGGCGGCTTGGCCGGCCTCCCAGCCTCCTGGCTGCACAAGAGGAGAGGCGGCGGCGGCAGCCGCCGGTTTCCTGTTTTTCCCCTCCCTGTGTGTGCGCTGGGGGGGTGGCAGGGAGGGGAGAGAAATCCATGCACCTCGTAGTTTCATCCTGCGGGGAGATGGGCCGGCGGAGTCCTGAACTTCCAGCCCTCCCTTGGCTGTAACCACTGTGCCCTACTGCCAGCACTTACCGATGGGATGCGGGAAGCGGATCAGAGTATGGGAAATGGCAGTACCTTTGTTCCAAGTCTCCCCCTTCTTTTTCTTTTAACAGGAAAATTATTTGCTTCTCTCTCTCCCCCTCCCCACAACCTGGCTGCTGCCTCCTCCATCCCCAGCTGGCTAACTCTACTTTTCTCATTGCCAGGGTTCGCCTTCCCAGACTGGGCCTACAAGCCAGAGTCGAGCCCCGGCTCGCGCCAGATCCAGCTGTGGCATTTCATCCTGGAGCTTCTGCGCAAAGAGGAATATCATGATGTCATCGCCTGGCAGGGGGACTACGGCGAGTTTGTCATCAAGGACCCGGACGAGGTGGCTCGCCTCTGGGGGGTGAGGAAGTGCAAGCCCCAGATGAACTACGACAAGCTGAGCCGGGCCCTGAGGTGAGTCTGGGGGGTGGGAGCTGGCAGAAAAGGGAAACCCCCCGAGAGTCTGCTTCCCTTGTCCCTACCCTCCTGGGCTGTTTGAACCTGGCTGTTTTTCACTGCTGTGTAAACCCTGGGAACCAATATAAGGAGTGGAAATCTGTATCCTGAGACTGCAGCCTTTTTTATTTTCTAAACATTGCATGGTGCTAGTCCTTAACGGCTCCAGAAACAGCTTGGCAGCACCTGGTTAAATCCAGAAACAGGGATGAGTGAACAGAGGGGGAGACTCCAGAGTTCTTGTCTGCCTCCCACTTCGTTTGTGAACACACTTCTCTGCTTAATCCTTTCCCCTGTCTGATCACACACAGAGATACACTATTTTCTGAATCTTCAGAGCAGAATGAATTGTGAAAGCCGTCAAATGTTACCTCCTTCATTCTGAGTTTATTTTTTGCTTTCGTTGGTGCATAATACATAATTTTTAAGAAATCCTAAAACTGTAGGGTTGGAAAAGGGAGCATGAGGGTCATTTAGTCCAACTCCCTGCAGTGCAGGAATCTTTCATTCATTTTGGGGCACAAACGCATGACCCCGGTGCTAATCACGCAAGCTCCCAGTTCTCTGCTTTGTTTTGTTCTGCTCACCTTTGCAAAAGAGTATCGGCTCAAAATGTGTGGCACGTGTGTGAAACCGCACCAGCCCATTGTGCCCGGCCATAGTATTGTTTTTGGAACGGTGCCTCACAACGACCCTGTGAGGTAGACCTCTCTTGCTCCTTCCTGAGAGACAAGACTTCCCTTCACCCCAAATCCACAGGCTCAGGTTTGCACTGGTTCTGTGTATCTAAATGGAAGACCTCTTGCTTTGTAATGCAGCTGTTGGGAACCTTTGGCCCTCCAGATTTTGCTGCGCCCCGTTGCTCATCACTCCCTGGCCGTTGACTGTGCTTGCTATGGCTGATGGGAATTGTAGTTCAGCAACATCTGGCGGGACAAAGGTTCCCCATGCCTGATAACAGTGATTTGCGTATAGTCTTGCCGGGAAGTTACATCGCTTTTGCAAAGGGATGGCTGCAGAGCAGAGGGTGCTGGATTCAGTCTGATTCAGAAGCAGGTGATGAGGAAAGACCTCTGCTGGAGAATGGCTGCCGTTCAGAGTAGGTTCTGCTGGGCAAGATGGCCAAAGTCCAACATGGTACAAGGCAGCTCTTTGGGTTTCATCAGGCCAGAGCTGCAAGCCGGAATCATGGCCATTTTGGAGTATGTACAGAGTTAGTAGCCAGAAAGGTACATTCACGCCATATGTTTAAAACTATGATACTGCTTCCCGCAAAGAATTCTGGGAGGTGTAGTTGGTTAAGGATGCTGAGAGTGGCCAGGATATCCTCTGTTCCCCTCCCAGTACTACAATTCCCAGAGTTCCCTGTGAAGAGAGATTGACTGATAAAGCATTCTTGAATTGTAGCAGCTTAGCTGTGTGTGTGTTTGCGCGCATGCACATGTATGTGGTGGGGGAGGTTGATAAATCACTGTCTCCCCACCTCCGGTACCCACCTGTGCAACGGGGAACATAACCTCACAGCAGGAAATCATATGCATGCTTGTGGGAGCCGACAACTTCAAAGAGACAAATAGAACCGAGGTTTCACTCTTGAGTTGGCAGCAAGTAAGGGGCTTAAATCTGTTTCTGCCTCCTGTGAGATGGTGAAAATGAAGCTTTATGAATGTTCTCTAGCCATCACCTGGGGGAGATGGGTAACCCAGGCATCCAAGCAAGTGATAAATTTCTTGTTCCACCATGAGGTCTAGAAATGTGTTTGTTGTTAACAGGTTGTGCTTAATAGGTGCCCAGGCCGCAAAAAACTCCAATCTGCTCTGAGTGTGGAGGAACCACAGAACCGCCCACCAAGTATTCAGAGCCTGGAGAGTTTCTGTAGTGGGTGTTCAACGGGGCTTGTGAGTCACTGACCTTCCCCTTCTCCTCCTGCGCCTTGTCCTCCTTCAGGTACTACTACAACAAGCGGATCCTACACAAGACCAAGGGCAAACGTTTCACCTACAAGTTCAACTTCAACAAGTTGGTGCTGGTCAACTATCCGTTCATTGACATGGGCATGGCAGGTGAGTTGGGGGGGGGCGAAGAAACCAAAAGTTTAAACCAGGTGCGAGGAACCTTTGGCCTTCTAGATGTTGTTGAGCTACAGCTCCCATCAGCCCCAACAATTGGGAGTCCATGGGCCAAGGATAATGTTGGGAGTTGTAGTTTGGCACCATCTGGAGGGCTCAAAGGTTTCTTGCACCTGGCTCGAGCCAAGGATTTCATTAGAGGAATGTTTAGCCGGCAAATGCATGTCAACATGCAGAAGTGGTGAAAGTGATGGGTTTGGTGGTTTTTTTTGCAAAGATTGGGGGTGCTGACTTGGTATACGGACAAAGCACCCCTCCCCTATATGGTGGTGGCTACACATAGAAAGGCATAATGTAGAATCAAAATCTGGAATCCAAGTGCCTGCTCTTCCTGTGCACAGGGCCAGGGGCAAAGTCACCTGTTACAGGAATGCATGTGTTCCGTACATGAGGTTCAGCCCCTGAGGTTCCTACCGAAAAGGTTTTTGGGGCTGTGCTACAGCTGATAGAAATTGAAGCCTGAAATATCAGTGGATGTGCAGTGAAGGCACCAGAATGAATTGCACAACTTTTGGGGGCTGCCACCAAGAAGACCCTCTCCTGGGCCACCACTATCACCCAAACTTCTGAGGGAGGTGGAAGATTGGCTGATCTAAAAGCCCAGTAGGGAGGGAGGGAGGGAGAGGTCCTTCAGCTACTGTACTAAGATAGCTCAGTTGGTTAGAGCGTGGTGCTGATGACTCCAAGGTTGCAGGTTCGATCCCTGTATGGGGCAGCTGAATTGCAGGGGGTTGAAATAGCAGATCAGCAGGGTCCTTTCCAAC
Source organism: Podarcis siculus (assembly GCA_034642415.1). Lineage (NCBI taxonomy): Eukaryota > Metazoa > Chordata > Lepidosauria > Squamata > Lacertidae > Podarcis > Podarcis siculus. The sequence goes on along the minus strand of JAXCMG010000044.1, from coordinate 9,427,887 downwards.
TCTACAATTCTATAAGTAAATCAAGGCTTTATACACGAATGGTGGGCACCTTGAATTAGGCCTGGAAACGAAACAGCTAGCCAATACCGCATATATACATGCTAGAATTTTATGTTGTCAACTGCCTTGAGATCTATGGATGAAGGTATGCAAATTTAATTTAATAATAATAGAATTTTGGAGGGATGTGATAGAAGACAGAAGGAAAGTGGGGATAGGACTGGGTCAATTTTGGCTACTTCTTCCTTCCTCCTCCCGTATGTTGGCTCTCCCTAACTTCTCTTCATTTCCGCAGGCGGGGCTGTGCCCCAGAGCGCCCCTCCCGTGCCGTCCGGCGGCTCCCACTTCCGCTTCCCCCCCTCGACACCGTCCGACGTGCTGTCTCCCGCCGAAGACCTGCGCTCGCCAGGCGTCTTCTCGGCCGTGGCGCGCCGCCTGGCGCGGGGCTCGGTCAGTGACTGCAGCGACGGCACCTCTGCCAACTCGGAGGTGGAGGAGTCCCTCGCTGAGGAGCAGCGTCGCGGTGGAGGGGAGCCCGGCAGCTTCCGGGGGCCCCCGGTGCCCGGCCACGCCCGCTTGACCCATGACGGCCTCTTCCGGGTCTACCCCCGCCCTCGGGTCCCCGAGCCCCTCAGCCCTTTTCCCGTGTCTCCCATGGCCGGGCCTGCGGGCCTCCTGCCCCCTCAGCTGTCCCCGGCCCTCCCCCTCACGCCCACGCACATGAACTACACCCCTTCGCCCACCCTCAGCCCCATGTACCCTGGCGGCTCCCACTTCTCCTTCAACCCAGAGGACATGAAGCGCTATCTCCAGGCCCACACTCAGAGTGTGTACAACTACCACCTCAGCCCCAGGGCCTTCCTCCACTACCCAAACATCGTCATCCCACAGCCCCAGCGCCTTGAGAAACCGCCCCTGCCGCCGCCACCACCACCACAGGCCGAAGAGCCGCCTTCCCCTTTCAAGTTCAAGCTGCAGCCGCCACCGTTGGGGCGCCGCAACCGCGACAAGCAGCAGCCCCCCGGCCTGCCCCCGGGAGAGTCCAGCAGCGGCATGCCGTCCTCCTCCTCCTCCTCTTCTTCCTCCTCTGCCTCTACATCTGGGGCGGAGCCGCCTCTGCTGCCCCAGATCAAGGTGGAGCCCATCTCTGAGGGAGAGTCGGAGGAGGACCTGACCGTCGAGGTGACCGACATCAGCGAAGACGACGAGGATGTCTTCAAGGCCCCTCTCGTGCCTCTGGAAAAGCTGGAAGAGGAGGAGGAGACCCCGGCGGCCGCGATGGCGGCCGCGCCCCCCGCCTCCCGCGCTGGAGAGAGCGGCAAATGCATCCCTCTCAAGCTGCGCTTCAAGCGCCGCTGGAGCGAGGACCAGAGGCTGGAAGCGGGCGCGGGGGCCGAAGAAACGGATGACAAGAAGGTGAAGGGGGAAGACGACGCCAGCAGCCACGGGGACGGGGTGGGCGGCCGGCGGATCAGCACTGAGCTGCAGCGGGCCACGGCCGAGCTGACCCTGGAGAACCGGGATTCCTAGAGCTGGGATGCGCAGCCCCCCCACGGCTCCCTTCCCAGGACAGACGGACAAAATGAGCAGGAGGGGGAAGAAGGGGGGGCTGGTTTTGCTGCCTTAACTCAGAGATTATCTTTTTACCTTTTGTCAGTTTCCCTTCTCTCCACCCCTCCGCCCCCTGTTTATTCCGGAAACTCTGTAAATTTTATTATTATTTCTTATCTGGAAGCCAGACGAAAAGAGGAAAAAAAAAAAAGGAGGAAAGAAAAAAATTTAGGGGGCGGGGCGGAAAAAAAATACTGAACAGTTTTTACGTGTCTATATACATATATAAATATATATATATAAACTCTTTGCGGGGAGGGGGGATTTCTAAAAAATTAATATGCTGGGACGACTTTTAAGGGTTCTCTTTATTCCTGTTCAACCCCCTTTCCCTTAAAATCCTTTAAGGTTATATAGTCCAAGGCCTTTTTTAAAAAAAGAAAACCCCGCAGGAACGAGTAGGGTTTTTTATTTTTTAAAAGAACGAAAGCTCATAATTTTGGTTTTGCCTTCACGGGGTTTTTAAAGGGGTGGTCTTATTAAAGAACCCACCTCCCCGATATTTTCCTTCTCTCCCCCCCCCCCTTGCGATTGGCAAGTTTTAAGCACAATACACTTTTTAATCCTCTAGGGGATTGAGAAGAGAATTAGCCATATTTTTCATGCATCTCACTCCATTTTAATAGCGCCCAAGAAGTGGGGTGTGGGGTAATTAATATCCCCTCCTAACTCATATTATGTAGAAGTGATGTACCTTTTTAAAAATAAAATGCACCCCCCTCAACCACGCTCTTCCCCTGCCCCACCAAAAAAACACCGAAACCAACCTCATTTGCTTGAGGTTCCTAGGGCAGAGAGAGTTGGACTGCTCTTGAGTCTCATCTTAATCTCTTCCCCCAGCCCATCTCTCCTATGAATAGTAAATTGGTACCATATATTTGTGAAACCTTGGGATCCAGAATAATGACAGAAGAAGAGGGATTTTCCCCCACCCAGCCACCCACCCCTCCAAAGAAACTCCTTCATAATCCATTGCTTTATGTAACCAAAAATGAAATAGTGGGGGCCCCCCCTCTGCCTATCCCACTGTGGGCTTGGGTGGGTGGGATTTCAAAGGGGTTTTTAAGTGCCTGTTGTAAGTGCTTTTTTCCGAGAGTGGGCACTCCTATTTCTCTTTTTTCTCCCAACCCTACTTTTCCAATACTCTTTGTCCCACGAAACCCCCCTCCCTTCCTCTCCACGCCTCTTCCCCCACCCCCAAATTAAGGCACTGTTTTGCCACCTCGCTGAATAAATCCCTCCTTGAGAGGGAGGGCCGGAAGCTGCCCCACCTCCCCCTTTCTGTCAAAGAGGGAGATTTGGAGCCAGGGGGTGACTGCAGGATGACAGTGCCTTGCAAAAAAACAAAAACAAAGCAGGGATCTTTCCCCCCCAAACAAATACTTGTGTACCTCCTAATTGCGCCCCAAACCCAGGCAGGCATACCCGCCTTTGTTTTCAGCTACCCCACATTCAAGCAGGAAAGACTTTTTCCATGTCCCAGCAGGAGAGAGAAATGTTGTCTGTTGTTTTTCTGCATCCAGAAGAAAAAGCAAAACCACCACTCAAAATGGGTTTGAGAAGGGTGCTGTTAGCCCGGAAGCAGTGGCGTAGCGTGGGGGGTGCAGGGGGGGCCAGCCGCACCGGGCGCAACATCTGGGGGGGGGGCACACTCACAGCTCACTCTCTCTCACTGCAGTGCTGGCTGTGCGAATCTGATCTGAGCTGCCGGGTCACCGCCCACTGTGTGTGTGTGGGGGGGCCAGGCATGCGATGCGGAGAGAGAGCGAGGGACTATCCACGGGTTAGGGGGCACAAATTACTTGCCTTGCCCCGGGTGCTGACAACCCACGCTACGCCACTGCCCGGAAGGCTAGGTCTTCAATCATAACCTGCTGTTTGTAGGGTGGACATAACAAGGCATCATGCTAAAGGGTTTTTTTTTTATACAGCCTTATTCAAATTCTTGTACATATCAAGGAAATGGGGGTGTCTCATTTTAAGAATGTAAAAACAAAAAAAACACCAATAAAAGGGTTTTGAGATTTCATAACTTTGTGCTCCCTTAGAAAAAAGAAAACGGCTTCGTGCATCTTGGAAAGTTACTGTTTAATGCATTGCTCTAACGTTTCCCGAAAAAGTGGTTCTGCATTGACTGCAAGTTCTCTACCAAGAACACCTGAATCCTGCCACATGAAGCTTAATAGTGGAAGCTTATTTCTCCAACTCTAGCTTCTAAGAGTGTGCCCATGGATTTACAAGCAGAGTTTGGTAGACATATTAGAGATGATAAAAGCTGAGATTCTTGAAAAGGCAAAATTCCAGACTATGCTGCTATAGATAAAGGGACCGCTGACCATTAGGTCCAGTCATGGCCGACTGGGGTTGCGACGCTCACCTCGCTTTATTGGCCGAGGGAGCCGGCATACAGCTTCCGGGTCATGTGGCCAGCATGACTAAGCTGCTTCTGGTGAAACCAGAGCAGCGCACGGAAACGCCGTTTACCTTCCCGCCGGAGCAGTACCTACTTATCTACTTGCACTTTGACATGCTTTCAAAGTGCTAGGTTGGCAGGAGCAGGGACCAAGCAACGGGAGCTCACAACGTCACGGGGATTCGAACCGCCGACCTTCTGATCGGCAAGTCCTACGCTCTGTGGTTTAACCCACAGTGCCACCCATGTCCCTTTTACTCTGGATTAATGCTCCCAGGGTGTGGCGTGTGAAAGATGGGCGGGGATTCGAACCGCGACCTTCTGATCGGCAAGTCCTAGGCCCTGGTTTAACCCACAGCGCCACCCGCGTCCCTTATAGATGCATATATGACTCCGCTTATAACATGGTAGGGGTCAGGATTCTGTGGTCCTCCAGGCATTGTTGGACTCCCAACACCCATCAGCCTGAGCGAGGATGGTCAATATTTGGAGAGCCACAGGTTCTCCAAAGAGGCCTTGCTTAGATAATGCATGGAATTTTCTCCTTCCCTCAAACTCTCCAAGGCTGATGAAAAGCTTCTCTTTCACATTTTCCTTTCCTATCTTAACCTGAATATTGAACATGCTTTGCAAGGAGCCCTGGGCTTGCTTGCTTGCCACCCCACATTTCCATTCTGCGAGTGGAAACCTGTGGAGAATCATTTTAAAGGATCCCTTCTAGGGTTGTGCCTAGTGTTCCAAGGCTGCAAAATTGCAGATAATCCCGTTGCAAAGAGCTAAACTTCAGGGGTAGGTTTTGCGGCTATATATTTCCCACAGAGACACTGCTGATCCACAGGAGCAACCCTGTTCTAGTCAACGCTGGTTGAATATGCAAACTTGGAAAATGCTCAGCGCTGTGATAAGTGGCATGGGGATCATCGTATACTCCAGAGTTATAAACAGGGATGCTGGCAAGGCCTGGCAGACCTTACTGTAGCTCTGAATGAATCCAAGTGGTCCTGGGACAGTCCCCTTGTGACAGTCCTTTGCGGTGGAAGACAGGACAGTACAGTGGTACCTCAGGTTACATACTTCATACTTCAGGTTAAGAACTTAGCTTCAGGATGAGAATAGAAATCGTGCGCCAGTGGCGCTGCAGCAGCAGGAGGCCCCATTAGCTAAAGTGGTGCTTCAGGTTAAGAACGGACCTCTGGAACGAGTTAAGTACTTCACCCGAGGTACCTCTGTACTGTAGTGAGCAAGCTGTCCATCAAAGAACCATGGACAGTATCTAAGACACAGATTCCATTAGCACAAGGATTCCACAAAATTTTCGAGTTCAAAGGGACCCAAATGTGCTCCTGAGGGTTGAGGGAACCCCAGAACAGTACAAGAGGAAAAGGGAGAAGGTTCTGTTGCACAAGTGTAAAGCCTTACATTAATGGAACGTCGTGCTACATTGGGTGCAATCCTCCTTTGCCATTATTGATTATTCTCACTGAGGAGCCTCTTAATACCTTATTTTAAAAGCTGCCGAGTCCTGAAGGCGGGCCTGTTGAAGACTGTTCATGGGGCAAGTGGAAGTGAGCTATGTTCTGGCCTGAAGGAAGGCGTGATGTTGGCCTAGGGCAGGGTATTTATTTCCCCCCAATTATTTGGATATGAAGATACCCCAACCAGAGCCAGATGCAAAATAATGGTGGAGATTGCTCCAGTACACTTCAGATGAAGAGCACGGTGCCTCCTAGGTACAGGAATTTGCTTTCAGGATCAGAACTGGTTTCACAATCCTCACTTGACAAGATGTTTTCCCCTTGTGCTTTGGACCTAGAGAACCTTCAGATGTTGTTAATCCGAACTATAGGCTACGCCAGCTGAACCTGATGGGAACTAGAGTCTTGACTGCATCTGAAGCTTCACAGGGTGCCCATCTCTGCTGATCAATTAGCAATGGGTGGATAAATGTGTTTCCTAGTTCCGTGTCAGTTCTGCATGTGTTCAATAGGCTTCCCGTTGATGTGGATTTAAAAAGAAAACACTAGCATTTAAATCGTACGTATTTTTATGTGCAGCTCTACATCAAAATGCAGAAGCGTGATTTGATAACTGCATTCTGAGCCGCAAGCGAATCTTGGGACTGCAAATCAAGCTGGTTTGTATTAAAGCGGACCAGATGGAATTATTAAAACAGCACAGCACATCAAGGCAGTTTCACTGCCCTCTTTGTCCCTCCATTATTCGTTCTCCCACCCACTTGTCAGGGACCACTGGTCATCCCTGACCACTGGTCTTGCAAGCTAGGGATGGTGGGAGTCCCAAAACAGCTGGAGGCCTGAGTCTGGGGAAACCCTGATCTGGGCCAATGGCATGTCTTCGAACTGCAAGCAAGGAAGGGTGCTGCTGCTGCACTTCGTTCCTGCTTGTGAGGTTCCCACAAGCATCTGGTTCACTGCTGTGAGAACAGGATGCAGGAGCAGATGGACCACTGGCCTGATCCAGTAGGCTCTTCGAGTTCTTAAGCAGTTGCACAATTCAGAGGACCAACCGCACAGAAGCATCTGAAGGCAGTAGATGCATCTGGTTGGTCACTGTGAGATACTGGACTAGACGAGCCACTGGTCTAATGCAAAAAGGCTCTCCTAATGTCCTTAAAGGTAAAGGGACCCCTGACCATTAGGTCCAGTTGCGGACAACTCTGGGGTTGCGGCGCTCATCTCGCTTTATTGGCCGAGGGAGCTGGCATACAGCTTCCGGGTCATGTGGCCAGCATGACTAAGCCACTTCTGGTGAACCAGAGCAGCGCACGGAAACACCGTTTACCTTAACGCCAGAGCGGTACCTATGTATCTACTTGCACTTTGACGTGCTTTTGAACTGCTAGTTTGGCAGGAGCAGGGACCGAGCAGCGGGAGCTCACCCCGTCATGGGGATTCGAACTGCCGACCTTCTGATCGGCAAGTCCTAGGCTCTGTGGTTTTAACCCACAGTGCCACCCGCGTCCCTTAATGTTCTTAGGGGGCCATTTTTATGGATGTGTTTTTTCCACTCTGCAGATTTTTCATAATTTTGGGGTATGTACAGTCTGCTGGTAAGTTTCTTGTAGTTTTTGGCTAAATAACCACAAGCACAGGAAGACTGATCTCTATCGGTGCATAGATGCTTTTCCGAGATTGCTTTGGAAATGCTGCTTTCTTTCCCCATTGCCATCTCCATTATTGTGGAAGTTTTGAGAAAGGGCTGCTTCCCCCTCTATGGTGCAACTTTGTGAAAGTGCGGTATGGACTGCAGAATTCATTTTTTGGAAACTCGGCTTGCACGTATGTTGCGGTTTTTAGTTTTTTTAAAAGGAACAAAGGCGTTGGGGCAAAGCAGTTTCTAGTACTTCGTAGTTGTAAATATACACATTGAAAATGAAGAGTGAAGCTTTCTGGAAATCTCAGAAGCCAGCGGCGATGGGGTAGGGAGAAGTAAACTAAGATCAGGATGCAACAGGACTTCTTTGCAACCAGAAAACACATGGAAGTAAATTGTGCAAGTTTGCCTAACTTGTGCAGGCGTGAGAATCTGGCACGTCCAGAAGCAGGAGCTTAATTTCTTTTCGGTACAAAATAAACCCAGGCCAGTTGTTGAAGTCCTTCTCTAGAAACTGCCATGTGTGTCTGTGGTTGTTTGGGGCTGTTATCTCTTAAGGTTTGAGGAGATGCTTGTGGAATTAATAGCCTCCTTTTGCTCCTGTTTGCTTTTAGAGGGTGGGGCTTAAAGGATATTAAGACCCCAGAGCGAGCCTGAAAAGGACTGCACTCGTTCACCTCTCTTAATACCTATGGAGCCAGCCTTAAGCATCATGCTTGCCAGAAAGACCGGTTTGTGCTGCACAAGACTGGGGGGTGGCAGGGAAGAGAGACAGCGCACATCTCAGGTCCTACCCTGGGGCAAGCCCTGTCTGCAGAACTCGCTTCCTCTTCCACCGAGGCTGCAACCTAGCCAAGCACCCTTGGGTGCAAAAGGAGGTGGAGCAGAGCTGCGAACCCTCAAATGCAGCACCAAGGTCTCTTAGCATTTTCAGTGTCCATCTGAGCATTCATTACCACTTTGCTTAATACTCCCCAACGAGCTTTAAGTAAGAGGAGAAGGAAGGAGTCGAAACTAGATTTTGCTTAACTTTTCACAATGGTATCAATGGGAGTTAAGGAGTGAAGTTAAAAGTTTCATTGATTTCCATAGGAATGAGCAGCTGGCGTAAATTACGATCCGGCAGAATCAAATGTTTGGTTTCATTTTGTTAAGTGGGCCGTATCACTTAAGGCAATAAATGCGTGAGGTTTTCTGGGGAGGAAAAAAATGAGTTTTCCCTTAATAGTTACACAGAGCATTTAAAAATATTAACAGGAGCCAGCACATGTAAAATAACCCATCCCTAAATACTTTTCCGAAAAATAAAGGCAGGCTATTCTGCAGAAGGCAATTGAGGAATGAGCAAGACCAGTGTCTCTGGGGGGCAGAGAATGCCACAGTTCAGGGTCAGCAAACCTTCTGTACGGTGTTGGGGTTTTTTTGACTACAGCTCCCATCATCCCTGATCGTTGGCTGGGGCCATGATGTTCCCCAGGGCTGCTGTAGTTTCACCGCACAAGAGGCCCTGTTTCTTTGAGCTACCCGTTGCAATCTCTGAAACAGCAATAAGTGGAGCCGTGCAAGTAGGGTTTTATGGAAACGCTGTACCAACGTCTGTACTTTTAAATATTATTGTCAATTTATTAACATGAGACTGGAAATGATGTACCCAGGCAATCCAATTTCTGCAGATTTGCAAAAAAAGAAAAAGAGGCCGTCAAGGACTCTGAAGCCTCATCCCCAGTCACTGAAAATCCTACCAATATTTATTGCTTGAGATTTTAGTAGGCCTTGTCATACCCTCCAACATTTCTCCAATGAAAATAGGGACATCCTATTTCATAATAATAATGATAATTATTTTATTATTTATACCCTGCCCACCCGGCTGGGTGGCCCCAGCCACTCTGAGCAGCTTCCAACATTTCTCTGATGAAAATAGGGACTGTGATAAGGAAAAGCAGGACATTCCGGGCTCAAATCAGAAACTGGGATGGCTTCTATAAATCCAGGACTGTCCCTGGAAAATAGGGACACCTGGAGTGTTTGCATCGTTCTATCTTCAAACGTAATTATCCTGAGGTCTCCTAGATGCTCATTGCTGCACTCTCCTATCCCTATTTTTAGGGACGCGGGTGGCACTGTGGGTTAAACCACAGAGCCTAGGACTTGCCGATCAGAAGGTCGGTGGTTCGAATCCCCGCGACGGGGTGAGCTCCTGTTGCTCGGTCCCTGCTCCTGCCAACCTAGCAGTTTGAAAGCATGTCAAAGTGCAAGTAGATAAATAGATACCGCTCCGGTGTGAAGGTAAACGGTGTTTCCGTGCGCTGCTCTGGTTCGCCAGAAGCGGCTTAGTCATGCTGGCCACATGACCCGGAAGCTGTATGCCGGCTCCCTCGGCCAGTAAAGCGAGATGAGAGCCGCAATCCCAGAGTCGGCCACAACTGGACCTAATGGTCAGGGGTCTCATTACCTTTATTATCCCTATTTGTGACCTTCATTCCGTATTACCAGGCAGCGTTTTAGGCTGTTCACTACACTCGGTTTTAGTATTTCTACACTTGTTTTCTACCTTGCATTGAGTCCCCCTTTCTGGACAAAAAAACACACATCATTAATAATAAGCCCTCATAATCAGGCACCCAACAGTCCCTTCAACTGCCTTGCTTCCCTTTGCTGCCTGGAACATCCTTCCCAAAATGCCGATGTGACGTGTTTTCCATGAAGCTTTGGGTCTAATCCTATATAAATTTCTGCAATTTTCTGAAACCGAATACATTTCCCCCTCTTACTACCATCTTATTTTTCTCCCCCGGTTGCTTCTCTGGTGTCAAGTTTTTTAGAATGTAAGCTCTCTGGAACAGGGACTTCTTCCCACCCCTTAAAATATAGTCTTAAGAGCCCCCCCCCCCCCCCCGCCATTGACTGTGTTCTATAAATGATACAAACCATGGCTCACGTTCTGACAGTTAGCTGGTCTCAAGGGCAGCCAGCTCCTTCTACTGTTGCAAAGGTCGCTCCTCTGAAAGTCCCTTTGCACCCTTGTTGAAGCAAGTAATTAGTGGAAGGAAATGTGGGGCAGCTGTGGGTGCCGGAATATCTTGTCCTTCCTGTTCTTGCCATGGCCTGCAGTGCGATGAAACAATCTGCCCACCCAGCAGAAATCAGGGCTCCGTCATTCTGGAGACAGCAGACTTCCTAAGCGAAAAGAGGAAGGTTGTCAGTTGCCTGTTGGCCAAAACCTGCAGGCGCCCCAGAGAAGGACTCTGTGCCATATATGTAGCAAAATGGCTTGTGCCAATTCTGGCATCTTAACTCAGGATAACTCACGTCTGAGGTAGGGGAAGCATGGGCCACCCAGATGGCCCATTCATTCATTCAATTTATACACCAATAGACAGCATGTGAACAAAATAATCTTAATAACAATCGCCCCCCCCCCCCAGCACATTCAACAGGTCATAGATTATTTAACGGCTGAAGGCCTGGGTAAAGAGGAGAGTTTTTGCCTGGCACCTAAAGACATGTAATGATGGCGCCAGGCGAGCCTCTCTGGGGAGAGCATTCCACAGATGGGGCGCCACCACAGAAAAGGCCCATTCTCATGTTTCCACCTTCCAAGCCTCTCTGGGAATGGGGACATAGAGAACGGCCTCTGACAACAAGTGCAGGGTCTGGGTTGGTTCGTATGGGGAAAGGCAGTCCTTGAGGTCCTGAGCTGTGTAAGGCTGCATAACACTTTGATTTGCGCCCGGAAATGAATTGTTCCGGTGAGCAATCTGGCTGTTGAGTTTTGACTACGCTACCCATCATTCCTAACAATTGACTGTCCTGCCTGGGGCTGATGGGAGTTGGAGTCCAGCAACCTCTGCAGGGCCGCAGGTTCCCCACCGCAGATTCTGTGCTCACAGGTAGATGCTCTCCAGGGTTTCATAGAGGGAGTGTCTCCTGGGCCTACCTGGCAACTGAACCTGGGACCTTCTGGTGCAAAGCAGAGTCTCTTGTCCAAAGGGACGGCAGCAAAAGCCGGCAGTGTATTTCAGAGGGAAACAGGGACATTTTCCCGTACCTTAAACACAATTGTTCTAGAACAGATCATCAAATGAGCGAAAGGAACCTTGCCAGCTATGGCAATAAACACACTATGCTGTAGCCTGAGCATTCGTGCGCATGCATGTTTGTGCAGCGGTGACAGGTTTGGTACACAACTCGCTCAATTTCTTAAGATCTGGAGAGTGCAGGAGAGGATGGTGGCATGCTAAGGACATTTTTTAACATGCATCTGTCGAAGCAGAGATAGTGGTTTGCCTGGGATGGGCATCAGAAAAGGCCCTGATTAAAAAAACACACCAGTTGGAACACACTACTTGGGCTATCTATGAATCGCCCTTTCCTTCACGGAGCGCAGGGCTATGTGGCAGTTCCCAGCCCTCCTCACTACAACCCTGTGAGGTACATTAGGCTGAGCGAGAGGGCCCCTGGCCCACGACTACCCCAGTGACTGTTGGTAGAGTATGAGACTTTCGATCCCAAGGTCATGGGTTCGAAACCCAAGCTGGGCAAAAAGATTGGCCTCGATGACCCTTCCAAACCGACAGTTCTATGGCCTTTAAGCCCCACTGTCCTGGTGCGGATCCTAATAATTAAACACATCCTTCGAATCTTATTTCCAGGCAGGTAACATAGCCTTGTGGGGCCTACCACAAAGGGCTGGATCCGGGCCTATCGTAGGGCGAGAGCTGGGCCAGGAGAAGGCGGCACCCGCCACCTGTTGCTGGGAGGGAGGCTGGGGAGGTCAATCCACCTGCCACCCCTTGTGAGGTGTCGGAAGACGGGGGAAGAGTGGCGGGTGCAGCCTCTTGCTTGCTCTGCTATTTTGGGAAGCAAGGCCTGAACCAAAAGACTTGGTTGTCTCTTAGCAACAGCGATGCCTCCCCTACGGAGCAGCGATGTGAGGGCCCAGCAGCATTAGAGAGGATGCTGGATGCATGCATCAGTATAAAACGGCCGGCTGCCCGCACACGAGCTTCGTCCCGATTTTGCTGGGCCCCCCCCCCTGCATGCAACTCTGTTGACGTGAGCTGGCAGGAGTGTGCGCGAGTGCCGTCATCCCCTAATTGAATTAATCTTGCCTGCTCCCGGTGGGAGGCTCTTTGCTTCTTACCCTTGACTTACTCAATAATTCATTAACCTCTCCATCTCCCCCCTTCCCCCCCCCCCCCGCGCTGAAGAAGCTTTAACCCTTTGGGTCGCGCACATTCCTGAGTAGAGATCTGGGGAGGGCCGGCAGGAATCCCCGCCAGCGTTTACGGGGCCATGGACTCGCGCCCGGCTACTGCTGGGCCGAGCGACAAAGGTCCTTGCTTTCGGCACACGCCGAAAATATTCTTGCAGTAAGGCGTAGGCCGCAATGGGTCAGCCACATTAATCGGGTTTAACGACGGCTTAGCTTCCGAGGGGGCTCTGCCTTCGTCAGTGGCAGGCCACTGAGTAGCTCAGAAGATGATGGAGGTTGCCTTGCCTAGGAAGAGTATGGCTGCTGGAGGTGGACCAAGACCTATCCTGTCCCAGCGGTGGCTGACAGGAAGCCCACAAGCAGCAGCTGAGGTCAACAGCTGATCTCCGGCAGCTGGCATTTGGGTACATGCCGTCCCTGACCCCTGGGCATAGTACACAGCCATTGTGGCTAGCGGCCGCTGAACGCCTTGACTCTATTGATTCATCCCTCCTATGTTTCTCCGATGAAAATAGGGATGTCCTATTCCGTTATAATAATAATTTTATTATTTGCACCCCGCCCATCCGGCTGGGTTGCCCCAGCCACTCTGGGTGGCTTCCAACATCTAAAAACAACAAAACATTTACTGTAAAAACATCCCCACACAGGGCTGCCTTCAGATGTCTTCTAAAGGTCGTATGGCTACTTATCTCCTTGGCTCAGGGGTTGCATAACTGCATACCCTCCAACATTTTCTCTGATGAAGATAGGGACGTCCTAAGGAAAGGCGGGACATTCCGGGATCAAATAGGAAACTGGGATGGCTTCTGTAAATCAGGGACACTTGGAGGTTTTTTTAACTATGTGTTTTGGGAGGAAGTATTTCCTTTTATAGACTGGCGCGTGGCACTGTGGGTTAAACCACAGAGCCTAGGGCTTGCCGATCAGAAGGTCGGTGGTTTGAATCCCCGCAACGGAGTGTGCTCCCATTGCTCGGTCCCAGCTCCTGGGAATTCAAAAGCATGTCAAAGTATAAGTAGATAAATAGGTACCACTCTGGTGGGAAGGTAAACGGCGTTTCCGTGTGCTGCTCTGGTTCGCCAGAAGTGGCTTAGTCATGCTGGCCACATGACCCGGAAGCTGTACACCGGCTCCCTTGGCCAGTAAAGCGAGATGAGTGCCGCAACCCCAGAGTTGTCTGCGACTGGACCTAATGGTCAGGGGTCCCTTTACCTTTACTTCCTTTTATAACTTCTGATAAACTCCTCCTGGATGTGAAGGTTTTATATAGCTGTTGCAGCCTAATACCTCTCCCATCAAGCTGTCTAAGCCTTTTTTCCAAACAGCCTTTGCATTTCTTTGGGAACCAGAATCTGATGTAATTGCTTGCAAAGCTGTAGGGCAAGTGTTTATCATGTGCTGATTCTAGAGACAGGCTTTGGGGATGGGCCACAGCTCAGCATTTGCTTTGCATGCCAAAGTCCCAGGTTCAAACCCTGGCATCTTGAAGGAGGGCTGGGAGCGACTCCCTGCCCCTGGCTGATACCTGGGACATGTACCTGTCATGAACCGGCTGGATGCAGGGGTAGGGGGTGGGAGACACCAGCTGAGGAACCCCCAAGGGAAGATGGCTCAGAGTTTGGGGAGTGGTGGTGGGATGACGATGAGCGGTCAGAGGAAGAAGACTGAGAGGAGGAGGTGTCTGAAGCTGAAGAGGTAACAGGGTTTAGTGAGCAGGGAGGGTCTGTGGCAGAGAGAAGTGCAGAAGGAAAAGCAGGAGAGGAGGATGGCCAAGAGGCAGAGAGGAGTCAGGATGGTGAAGAAACCAGGGTGTCTCCCCCTCCTGCTGCAACAAGCTCCCCTCCCTTCTGGCCTCCCAGGACCAGAAGTTGTATGAAGCGGGAGCAGCAAAGGCAGGTGCCCTGGCGTAGTCTCAGATTGCTTGGGAAGGATCAGTGGAGGAGACATAGGCAGCTGTGGGAAGGCAGGGACCTTCAGCCTCCACAACGGCCTCATAGGGGCAAGACCTACGAAGAGTTGCTGTGCTCATTAGGCCTGGCAATCCTGAGCAGACCTTGTTTCTTCTAATAGTTGACTTCACTTTCTCTGAGTGATTTACTGCTGACCCGCCTCTGACAGCCGACTATGTAGACAATGATGAACTGGATGGACCAATTGTGTGACTCGCTCTAAGGCACCTTCCTATGTTCCTTATGAGGTTGAAAGGCTGGTTAGAAAAAAAACTGGCTCCTTTCCTCTGGGTAAAGATGCTTAGGATCAGGCTGCTAGCGTGGCAGGCTTTGTAGCGCAGAGCAAAATTAATTGGTGTGTAGCTCAAGTGCTCAGTGTTGCCTTGGAGTGAATGAGTGTGTGTCTTTCCACTGGCACTCTCCACGGAGGGTAATATCTGCCCTCAGATCTCCTTTGAGGTCCCTTGGCTTCTGATCTTCCAAGGTACTTCAGGCAAAACGGTGTGTTTGTATGTGAATTCTCCACCGTGGTAGCAGTCCTAGGTTACGATTTGCTCTTCGCAGCCACAACCAACGGGAGGCTGACCACAAGTGCCTGGTCTTACATGAAAAGAAATTTGTTTATTACAGAACAGTGGTTACTCTCCAAAAGGGCTGCCGTTTCAATCACGCAAGGACTCTGTTCCTAACCCCAGGTCCATTTGGGGTGGGGAGAGGAGTAGGCTATCGCTTTCCCCTTAGGTGGAGCTAGATGAATTTTACACATGCTCAGAAGCACTCCGTACTTCATAATTGCCTTGCACGTTCCAGGAACTGGGGGGAAAACCAAACAAAGAAGGTTTCTGAAGGCTGAGACTTGGCTCAGGTGAAGTTGAACTGCTCCACAGCAAAACTTGTTTTAACAAGCAAAGGATCTCTCGGTCTCATTATGGATTCTCTCTCTCCCACCCCACTCCATAATTATACAAGAAGCTGGATTCACCCGGCGAAGTTGATCAACAATTATAGCTCAGGACTTTTTCACACAACATGAAGTCAGGGTGAAGCATTCCCTACCACAAGCTTGTAATGGGAGCCACCAACTCTGACAGCTTCAAGAAAGAATGAACTCTCCACCTCCATCGATTTGCCTTATCAGCAGCTGGAAGGCATGGTAATTAAGTGGAACCTCCACAGCCAAGAGGCTGTATATCAATAATTAGCTTAGATCTGCAAAACTGGGACCCTTACAGGTGTTGCATAATATCATTATTTTCTTGTAAGAAATCAATCTCTCAGGGAGGCAGCTCCAACACTTGTGGAACTCCCTGCTGATTGACACCTGGCAAGTGCCTTCGATGTGCTCTTTTCAGTGCCTGCTAAAAACAGCTTTCTTCAGGCAAGCCTAGCCGGGCGTTTAAAAAACTGACATGTGTTTGTAATCTCTTTCTAGCGTAAATGTTGATTTTAATTATATTTTGATTATTTTTTTTCATTATTCCTGTTTTCAACTTCCTGTTTTATTGACAATTTTTATTGATTTATTGCAATCCACTTAGAGCTTCTATTTACACAATCAAGCAGGATATAATTTTGGATGTAACCACTGCCCCTTGTGCATTTTTCTAATCTATGGGTTGTGCTGAAGAAGATTCCAGCGAAATCCAGTGATCCAGGATCACTGTCCTACGTTGTTATTCACTTACTACTTCGGCACCATGAACGCCTAAAAAGTTTTACCGCTTAGCCCACAGGATAGCATCTATTACTTTGTTTCAACCATAGACTCATTATACTTCTATGGACTTTCAAAGATTGACAGACGTGTGTTCATTTGTTTTCAGATATATCAGGGAATTTTTGTTGTTGCTGTTTAGTCGTTTAGTTGTGTCCGACTCTTCGTGACCCCATGGACCAGAGCACGCCAGGCACTCCTGTCTTCCACTGCCTCCCGCAGTTGGGTCAAACTCATGCTGGTAGCTTCAAGAACACTGTCCAACCATCTCGTCCTCTGTCATCCCCTTCTCCTTGTGCCCTCCATCCTTCCCAACATCAGGGTCTTTTCCAGGGAATCTTCTCTTCTCATGAGGTGGCCAAAGTACTGGAGCCTCAGCTTCACGATCTGTCCTTCCAGTGAGCACTCAGGGCTGATTTCCTTCAGAATGGAGAGGTTTGATCTTCTTGCAGTCCATGGGACTCTCAAGAGTCTCCTCCAGCACCAGAATTCAAAAGCATCAATTCTTCGGCAATCAGCCTTCTTTATGGTCCAACTTTCACTTCCATACATCACTACTGGGAAAACCATAGCTTTTACTATACGGACCTTTGTTGAATTTACAAGTGTACATATTTTGTTTTTGTTGTACTAAATCATGTAAAAACTACAGTGCTATCTAGTATACTGGTCTTTGTGTTGCTTGTGTTGTTTGTTGTGTTAAGTTTGCAACACAGCACAGGGGTTTGTTCTGTGTAGGTTACTTTCTTGCCATGCAAAAAGCCAGGCAAGGGCTTCCACTAACATGCACACACAAGCAAGCAAGAGACATCATCCCAGCTCGTCTGCCCTTACCAGTTAGGCAACAGCATTTCAGGAGGGAGCAGAGCAGGGCCACTGAGGGGTTGTAGTCTGGGGAAGAGTCCCGGGGTCCATGCAGCTGAACACAGAATTCCTAAATTAGTACAGGCCTTGGCCTGCTCTATCGCTTTGGCTGACTCTGGTTCGGACACTTAATCCACCCAGGAGATCACTCCTGGTTGTGTGCGTTCTTTAAATTCAAGATGTGCTCAAGTTCGCACATTGCTCCCACCTATAATTACCATAAGGATTGTCCCCTTTGCAGGAGGTGGGGAGAGGGGGCTCTTTGTAGCTGCTCACCTGCAGGGCAGGTTTGGCCTTCTAAAGACGCCTAGCAGATTTGTGCAAATATATGTTTCAAAACTCCCTTTAGGTCAGATCTATACTGCTGGAGTGGAAACAGTCCTCTTCCCTGTAGGAACACAATGCTCCAAGTGCCCCCTTGTGGCGACTGAATTCCACTGCATAGCTTCAACCTGGGCTGTATATGCCTTTAAGGCACATTGAAAGAACACACACCCCTCGTTGCCTCCCTCGAAGAATTCTGGGTACTGTAGTTTGTTAAGGGTTACTGGGCGCTGTAACTCTGAGATGGGTAAACCACAGCGCCCAGAATTCTTTGAGGCAGGGGGATGTGTTTTAGAGGCGCAATGTACAGGCAGCCCTTCTCTGCTTCATATATCTCTCTTGGCTTGGACATGATAGCTGTGGTCAGCAACTGATATGGTTGGAGGTCGCTGGAGCCACAATCCTCACCCACCCTGATTATCTGCCTTGATTGGCTGCAGCACCAGTCACTTTTAGATCCTTGGAAATGCCAAGAATTGAATCTAGGACGGTCTGAATGCAAAAGCATTACACACTACAAAAAAAAACCCCTCCTTTCCACACCCCGAAAAACCCGAGAGCTTCTAAAAGAGCTCACCTGCTGACTAGCAGCCCAATTCTATTCATGGGCATTTAGAAATAAGTCCCATTGGTTTCAATGGGGGGTTATTATCAAGTAACTCTGGACAGGATTTCTGCATCAGGAAATGGGATGACTCATATTTGTGTTATTATGCAGTCCATTTTTTAAATCTAACTCGGGACAGCCTCCAAGCCCATTTTATCTCCGCAACAATCCTGTGAGGTGGGTTAAGCCTTCTTCTAATATCTGAAGGGCTGTCACATGTGGCAAGCTTGTTTTCTGCTGCTCCAGAGGGTAGGACCCTGTTATGTACTGAGTTGACTAGGATCCAAAATGCAGCAGTCTGATTGGTCCTAGAACAATAGGATTCAGAATGCAG
>JAXCMG010000044.1:9340133-9409726 GCA_034642415.1 Podarcis siculus | reverse complement strand
AATGCAGCAGTCTGATTGGTCCTAGAACAATAGGATTCAGAATGCAGCAGTCTGATTGGTCCTAGAACAATGCAGCAGTATGATTGGTCTGCAGGAGCCACCCAATCCAGCTCCAGATGGAAGTGACTCCACAACCTGATTGGCCTACAGGATAATTCCGGAATTAGGCAATCACGTGCAGCCCATTGTGTAAATAATGTATATAAAGCAGATACTTTGAGGGGACTTCCATTCCTCCTCACCACTATGAGCTGAATAAAGAGCATGAAATCCACTCTTGACTCTGAGTATATTTCAGGCCCAAACCAATAGTCGCAGCTGGTTAGAGTGTGGTGCTGATAATGCCAAGGTCATGGGTTCGATCCCCTTACAGGCCTGTTGCATATTCCTGCGATGCAAGGCTTTTGACTGCATGATTCTCGGAGTCCCTTCCAACTCTACAATTCTATGAGGAAGGATCAGAAAGTATTTTTGTATGCAGTAACAGCAGCTAGAACTCTTCCGGCCCAGAAATGGAAACAAGAAGAAATGCCCACGATTGAAGAATGGAAAACACAATTTTTGGATTATGCAGAACTGGACAGATTAACAGGGAGGATTCGCAACCGACGGGACCAAAGATTCACTGAGGACTGGAATAAATTTACAGAATATATTAAAAATATTTGTGATAATGATATAACGTTTGTAAGTTTCCAAGAAGCTCTGGTAGAAATATTGTTTAAATAACATGGTAAGATAAGATATACATAGTGCAATATAAATGAAGAAATGTGAAGATATGTAATAACTACGGAAAATTATCAGACATGTTGATGGAAGTCTAAAAGAAAAAAAGACGTGTGATGAATTCCTAATGTTTAATTGTGTTATAAATTTGTTTTTATTGGAAAATTAATAAAAATTATATACAAAATAATAATAATTCTATGATTCTGTTAGGGAGAACTTTCTGATGGTAAGACAGTGGACTGCATTCCTTTGAAAGATGGCGGACTATCCTTCACTGGAGGGTTTTTAAACAGAGGTTAGGTGGCCATCTGTCAGGGATTATTCAGCTGTGATTCCAGCATTGCAGGGGCTTCGATAGCCCTTGCGGTTCCTTCCTTGATTCTAAGTCGTCTTGTTGCAGCCATTGCTCTCCCTAAACTTCTTTCATTTCTGAGATAATCTGAGCCTTAAGGCTTAATAGCTGCTAGACCTCTTTTGTACAGAATACTGCTTACAGGGGTTGGGGAGGAGAAAGAGAGAGCACTGGCCTTTTTCATGGCAAGATTTATCTTGGAACTATGACTCTAGGGTGAATGTTCCTTCAAACAACTCACACTGCAATTCTAGGCATGCCTACATAGAAGTTCCCCTATTGCAACCTTAAGCTCTCCTTTTATAAAAAGCCTCGAGGCTAGAAAGGTGTGTGGCTATTATGCTGCCATGCCCTGATAGTTAAAACATATCCATCCAGAAACCAATTGTTGGCAAGCCAATAGCAGCCTCCAGGGCATGGAATAAAGATATTTTTTGATCTTGTGTTGTTTCAAGGTGCATGCAAGTTTCATCTCTCTCCATATATATATATATATATATATATATGACTCATAAATCACAGAATCATATCTTCTACCTTAAGAGAAGCTGGCAGAGGTGGGAGGGTGGGAAGTAGGGAGGTACTGGCCCAGAAATGCCATGGGGTGCTTGGAACAGATTCTGAAATCACCTATTCCCATCAGCTCCAGCCAGCATGGCCAGCGGTTAACCCTCAATGAATCACAGAATTGTAGAGTTGGTAGGGACCAGGAGGGTCGTCTAATTCTAGTCCAATCCCTTGCAATGCTGGAATCTTTCGCCCAATGGGGGGTTTGACCTCAAACCCACAACCCTGATATTCTCATTCTCCACCAACTGAGCGATCCCAAGTTATAGTCAACCAACATCCTGGAGGTGCCACTCATGGGTATACCGGGGGGGGGGGGGGGCAGGTAAAGGCAGCTGCCCCCTCCCATATCAATAAAAATACATTGCTAACTGAGGTTCTGTCCCCTCCCCAACAAAAGGCCTGCCCCACCCCCCAAGAAAAATTCTGGTTATGCCCATGGGGCCCCTGGTCATTATTTATAAATTTGAAGCTCCACATGTAAATGTCCATATGCAAAGTTTATGAAAAACTGCGCAACTCTTTTTCCGCAGGGGAAACAGCAGTGCGCAAGTGGTCACCCTATTTGTTCTTGCCTTCATTAGCTTTGCAGGTGTCCAGTGGGAGAAATATAAAATAGCCTGCAACCTGTTTAAATAATTATTTAGGGGACAAATGCTCAACAAGAAAGACCTGGTTATGTTTAGAATGATGCCGCATAGAGAAATGCTCCCTGATACCAAGATGAGGGATTCCTTTGGAATGCAGATAGAGAGAATTGATAAGAATAATGATCTGTTGTGAACTTGACGGAAGTGTACAATAGATGAGCTTTCCTGTTTTGGCTCATCTTCCTTTTTCTTTTCTTTTCCATAGTTGCTTATGTTCTGTGCCATGTATTTTGATATTTTTTTGTAGTTTTTTTAGTTTTTTCCATTATTATTATTATTATTAAGGTATTTTCTTTTGTAATTTTGGTTGTCTATATTTATATGTATTTGTTTAAAGCAAAATAAAAGAATTTAATAATAATAAAAAGATAGCCTGCAACCTACGCATGGTTTACGTTCCAGGGATTGTGCCTAAAGTCAAAATCATAAAACTGTAGAGCTGGAAGGGAATCCAAGGGTCATCTAGTCCAACCCCCTGCAATGCAGGAATCCTGCCCACAGCAGTCCCTGGGTGGGCTCGAACCACCAACCTTCTGGTTCACAGCCGGATGCACTGACCCTTTGCCAAAACCTACTGGGTCCAATGCTGGGTGGGACTGCCAAAGTCATTTTCCCCAGAACCATGCACCCATTCTGCTCCCTTTTATTTCTTTAGACACGTGCAAAAAAAGCTGAATGTGCGTAAGTTAAATGAATGTTAAGTTATGGCCTTACTGACTGTGCTGCAACTAGCATTTTCCCAGAGTCCCTGTGAGGGTGGAAAAGGCAGTGTATGAATGAATAATATAATTAGTTCCTGTGTTTTCCTCCTTGCAAATAACGGTAGAGAAGAGACCCACTCTATTTGCATTCTGGAAATGCCGAGAAAACTACATCTCCCACAAACCCCCTACGGGAGACGCGCAGTGCACGCCGGGAGCGCTGCATGACGGGAGGCCTAATGCCAAGGAACCACTCTATACCAAGCGAGAATGGGCCGCCCCACCGCATAACGCGCCGGCCTTACAAGAGTGGCGGGCCTGAAGGGCCTCGGGGGCCGTTCCCGAGCCACAGCGGCCTCCCATTGCCAATCGGGGCCCTTCTCGTCGCGGTGCACGATGGGAAGTGTAGTCCGCTAATTGTTGGAAGGACGGGGGGCCTCCGCCAAACGCGTCACGGGGCGTCCGCGCTGAGCGTATTGGGAAAGCGGCGGCGGGCCGCTCCGACGCCGTCTCCCATCGTGCACCGCGCCGCGGCCTGATGAGGCCTCGTTCCGGCTCTATTGGGCCTTGAGGCGATAATGGATATCAGAGCGAGATGGGCGCAAGGTTAAGTCTCTCTTGGTTTTCTGGTGGCCGAGCGGCGTCTGCGACACTCCCCGCCCTGCGGCTCTGTATGACCCTCTTGGCTTCCCGTACGGCTTCCTTCCCAGCCTCCCTCTTCGCCTCACAAGAGGGTCGTTTTGCTCGCGTCTCCGGATAGGTCAGCCGTCCTCGCGCGGGGGACGCTGGGAAACGCAGTCCCTCCCTTGCTCTCTGCGCTAGGGAGTCCGGCGGGGCTGCGCGCCGAGTGACTCCATCTCCCGTCCTTCCTCGCGGCGGCCGGCTAGCGGTGCGCTCGGCATCCTGGGACTCGTAGTCCCCTGCCTCTAGCGGGCTTCGGGGCGTTTCGGGGCCAGAGGACTCCATGTCCCAGCATGACCTTCGGCAGGAGGCCGAGCGGCCCGCCTCCGCGGCGCCGCTTGTGGGAAATGGAGTCCCGCCTCCGTTAGCGAGTAGCGAGGCGGATGGTGGCCGGGACTCCATTTCCCATCCGCTCCCGCGACAGGGCCGGGCTGGGCCGGCTCCCGAGCCGCCTCAGACGGAGCCAGCCAGCCAGCGCGGCCCCCCTTCCCTTTTCCCCGGTCCCGGCCTCACCATGAGCAGCGGCAGCGCCGGCTCTTCCCGGCCCCGGACGAGCTCCTTCGCAGACCCGTCAGGCGGGGCTCCCGCCACGGCGCCCGCCGCGCCAGGCCCCACCTCGGGGGCAGCGCCGGGGGGGAAGCCCGGGGGGGCTGCCGGGCCTGGGCCGGGGGGAGGCGGGACCAGCACGGCAGTCGGCTCCTTCCCGGGGCTCAAGCTGGGCCGTAAGTACCGCCTGGGTCGGGGGTGGCAGTGGGGAAGGGGGAGGGGGGACAAAGAAGGGGTGGGGGAGGGGAAGGGGTGGCTTGAATGAAATCGACCAGAGGAAGAGGAGAAGGGCAGGGGGCTGGGGCGGGGGGAGAGTTGGGAAAGGGCGAAAGAAAAGAGGGGTGCTAGGGAAGTGGGGGGGGATGGGCGAGAGCTTGGGAGGCGGGGACAAAGGAGGGGGAGATGTGGGGAGAAATGGGACGAGGGGGAGTATCTGAGGGTGCTCAGCCTTTGGGGTGGCTGGCATAGGGTGGCAGGGAGGAGTCTGCGAGAGCCACACCTGCTCTTGAGGGTGGTGCCAGTTTTGGGGGCTCCGGGGGTTTAGGCAAAGGGAAGCGGGACGGGGGGACGGGGGTCCTAACTTGTCTCCCTGGGCTCCTTTGGGAGGAAGGGTGGGATATAAGCCTAACCAATGAATGAATAATCGAGGAGGGGACAGGTTGGAAATGTGCCCCTTAGGTTTGAGGAGGTGTGTGTTTATTTTGGAGGGGTTTGCTAACGGGCACCAGCGCAGGAGAGAGCTGGGTCACTTGGCACCTCAGGGTGGTGGTGCAGAAGAAAAGTTGGCCTGGGTCAGTGCAGGGAGAATCTGCAAGGTTCTCAGCTGGTGGGACCAGGGCTCTGGGAAAAAGGCTATTTGAGGTCAGCAGCTGGACGAGTGGTCCAGAATTATACTGGTGACGTCAGGATGAAATCATTGAAGCCGGGAGGTTAGTAAGGGTAGCCAGGGGTGTTCATTTCCATGGGGTTGAAGGAGGCAGCCTGTGACGGCTGCTGGAATTGTCTAAGCTTTCCTTAGTGCGAACCTGGTGCTGAGCTAGTTTGCGTAGGAATGACACAGTGCCCTCCAGGAGGGGGTTGCAATGAAAGATGGGCTGGACCACGAAGGGGAGGGAGAACGACTAATGCTTGGGTGAAAGAGCAAGGAGAATTGGAGCAGGGTCTGGTTGCCTGGTAACAGGCAGTTCAGAATGGGCGTGGCTGTGGCAGCACAGGTAAGGCAGTGCAGGTGTGTGGTTGAAAGATAGTGAGGGGCGGAGGTGTTGGGTGGAGGGAGGCTGGACACTGAGAAGGGAAGCAATGTGCAGCATGAAAGTTTAGGATTTTAGGGGCACAATCATAATTCCATCAATTAGCAATGGCACTTTGAGAAGAGTGGGTGTAGACCAAGACCCTCTAAGCCTCCTAATCTCAAAGGATATTTTATGAGTGTTGCTGTCCACTCCCTTTGGATTACCAGTTGGGAAAAGGGCAACCACCCCACCTAAAAATCAGGTTTTGGATATGCAGTTGCTGGTCCCTATTATCAAGTGCTTTGTAAGGTTTAGCTGTAGCGTAGGGAGTTACGATGTGACATTTTTTTGGTCACTCATTTGGGTTGCCTTAGGAATGTTGTGTGTTCGGCACCAGCTGTTGGGTATGGGTGTGTAGGCCATTGGACTCAGTGATGAAGCAGCTTGGGTGTGCTGAGGGTCACCTAATGGTGTCCTATTTGGAGCATGTTGACATTGTGTTGTGTTGGGGAGGGTGTGGATATGTGTTTCTGGAGCGGAAGTCAAGTGGTGCTTGAGATTTCCGCAGCATCTGGCACTCTCACCCCTTTTCTCAAACATTCCCCTTCTTCCAGGAGATAGCGGCAAGGTGACCACTGTGGTGGCCACGCCAGGTCAGGGCCCCGACCGCCCCCAAGAAGTTTCGTATTCTGATATCAAGGTCATCGGCAATGGGTCATTTGGGGTCGTCTACCAGGCCCGACTAGCAGATTCTGGGGAGCTGGTTGCTATCAAGAAGGTGCTGCAAGATAAACGCTTCAAGGTGAGTTGAAAGGGAAAGTCTGTCAATGCGTCTTGCTGATTTCGCCACTTGGGATTCTGTAGCTCACCTCGATCTTCTTGCTTTCAGAACCGAGAGCTGCAGATCATGAGGAAGCTGGATCACTGCAACATCGTTCGCCTGCGGTATTTCTTCTACTCGAGTGGGGAGAAGGTACGGACAGGGGAAGAAATGGAGAATGGTTTGTTCAGAATGTCTGGCAACATTGGTTCCTACCTATTGGCCACTTTTGCTGGGGCTGATGGGAGTTGGGGGGGGGTGCCCAGCAACATCTAGAGGGTGGCTGATTCCTCACTCCTGAGTTAGGCTGAGAGAGCAGCTGTGTTAAGGCAGCCTTTGCCTAACTGGTTCCCTCTAGATGTTTTGGGCTACAAGTCCCATCAGTCCAAAGGGGACCAAAGACTATGCTCTACGGCCAAATGGGAATTTGAAGCTGGGTGTCCTCAGTTCTAGTCTATTTGCTATGCCCTTCCATTCTGGCTCTTTTATACCAGAGGGTCCACTGGGGAAAGGTTTACGGCGAATTTGGATGATTTAGCAGTATGTAGTTCACATGATTGGCATGATGAAAGCCGCAGTCAGATTGTCGACACTTTGTTCTTACTCTATACAGGATAGTCTTACTCTACTTCGGTAATCCGAAGTGGCAATAGCTGTTAAGTTGTGTTCCTTTGTGCTGCTTCCTAAATCCTGGCTGTTGGGGTGCAGGCAAAGCTAACAGTGATAACAAAATTGAGGCTTCTCGTAATTGACCTCTTTGTTTCCAGCCCTTTGGTGTTTTTGCCAAGATCTAATTGAGGCGCATCTCATCAGAGCTCAGCTACAGGATGCGTTTTCATTGCTGGAGCTGAACTCAAGAGCACCTGGAAATAGCAGAATGCCTTTGAGCATAAATACGCAGCACTTACCGTATTTTTCGCTCTATAACACGCACCCGACCATAACACGCAAGTAGTTTTTAGAGGAGGAAAATCCGTGGGCATGCCACCCGTAGGCATTTCCTCCATAACACGCACAGACATTTCCCCTTACTTTCTAGGAGGAAAAAAGTGAGTGTTATGGTGCAAAAAATACGGTAACTGCTGAGGAAGCAACAGCTGCCCTCTCTGCACCTGGAACTTGAGTTCTGCCTTCCAGATAAGCGGGCGTATGCAACACATTTCTCTTTTTTTAAATTAAGCCCTCATTTTTCCTGTTGCGCTTCTATCCTTCGCTGCTGCAACCATATGAGCTCTTTATGTAAAAGTCCTTTTATATTATATGAGAGTCTGTATATCTTTTCGAGATGAAAGCTGGGGTTGGGGCAGTCCTAACAGGTGTATCTTCAGGGCTCCATGTTGCCCACTGCCATTTGTAAGGTGGAGTTGGTCTGGAGGTTCCCTCACTTCCCTCTTCTTCACAATCTGTTGCAGAAGGATGAAGTTTATCTTAATTTAGTCCTGGACTTCGTGCCCGAGACGGTCTATCGCGTGGCCCGGCACTTCACCAAAGCCAAACAGACCATCCCTGTCATCTATGTAAAGGTGAGTGTCACTCCTGCTGCAAAATGTTCTGTGCCCAAGAAGACAGTGGCACCCAGGACCACATTTGCACGTTGCAATGAACCATGCCTTGCTCTCTCTTCCCTCCTTGCCTAGCAAGAGTGAGAACAGCAAAACACCATCCCGGACTTAGCATTGCGTCTGAACTCGGGGTTGTTTTGCTCAAACTAAGATCGGGAAGCTAAGGATGAACCTTTGCTTCACGTTGTGGGAGGAGCCTGCTGAATCAGCCCAAAGGCCTATCTTGCTGAGCGCTCCATTCTCACAGGGGCCACCCGGATAGGAAAGCCTGCAAGCAGGACTTCCCCCCTGTGATTCCCAGCAGCTGATATTCAGAGGCGCAATGCCTCCGGCCGCAGAGGTAGAACATAAGACTTATTCAGCTGCCACATTATAACCCCACCGCATCTGTAAGAACTTGATGGTTTAGTGTGGCAGCACCAACACGTTGGAACTCCTTGTCTATTGATTTCGGGCAGGTGCCTTCATTGTATTCTTTTCAGTGCCTGCTGAAGGTATCCTTATTTAGATAAGCCTGCCCAGATGTTTAGAAAGTTTGCATGAGTTTTAAATTGTTTTAGTCTATTCTATCGTGGCTTTAACCTTCTGTGTGTTTTAAATTAGTGACAATTTTATTGTTTCAATTTTTTTTTTGAGGTTTTCTTTCTATAATCGAGTGGTATATAATTTTTATGAACTAAATAAATAAGCAGTCATCGTAGCTAGTCCTCCATGGAGTTGCCTACAGCCCTGTGGTTCTTGGATGAAGGGTGTTGTATAAATTTAATAAATAATAGTAACTATTATTATTAATTAAAAACTTACTTAACTGAAAGTTGAGGTTTCCTGGAAGCAGGAGTTGAGTGCCCATAATGTCATATTTTGCATGCTGTACAACGACAGCACATGCAGAGTCCTGGGTGTAATGAATGCTTCAGAATTTATGGCTGCGATGCAGACAGACAAGCCCCTGGGCCCATTATGGAACTGCTGTTCCTGCTTTCAACAAAGACATCTTGGAAAGTTGGCAAAGGCCAGAAGACGTCTTGTGCCCTCTACATCCTTTGAAGGGGCAAGAGCCCCCCATGCGTTCCCATTTTAATGCGTACAATCGGAAGGCTCTTTCTTTCCTCTTCGGGATTTTGCAATGAGCCTCGGGTATTAATAAGCCAATTGGGATCTTCCATCATTTTTGAAAGGTTTATTTGAGTAACACGGATTGAGAACGCGCACCTTCCTTGAGTTTGGAATCAAACACCCCTATTTTAAAATAAAATATCCCTGTCGGAAAGGGATGATGAAAATATTATTTTAATTTATCGCCTGCCTTTCACCCCAAGGTCAGCTTGTAAGGAAAAATAAGTGTTGGGACCTACCCCCCTTCTCTGATTTTAAATATTGCATGTTATGTGGCAGGTGTGTGGGACCTTGGGGCCTTCGGATGCTATTGCACTACAACTTCCTTCATCTGTAGCCATTTGCCATGCTTGCTAGGGCTGATAGGAGTTACAGTTCATCAACACTGAACGACCGAAGGTTTCCCCCTACTTCTTATATAGGAAAGGGGAAAACCACTTTGCTAACACCCACTGATCCCAGTTTCCATCAGCCCCAGCCAGGTGGCTAGTGGTTAGGGACGATTGACATTATAGTCCATTCTTTTTTTATTTAAGGGAAAGGGCTTTTATGTAGTGCTGTGCTCTTTTTACTATCTGAATTTTAATAGATCTGTTTTATATTGTTTTAATACTATTATAGTCTTCATTGCTTTTTAACTAGTACCTTTTATACATCCTTCACCTTCTGTGTTTTATGTGTTGTTTTAATTTGTGTCCTGGTCTGGGGGAAAAGGAGGGATACAAATAAATAGAATAATAGCCCAGAAACATCTGGAGGGTTAAAGGCTCCCCAGCCTTTCCCTGAGGCACCCGTGTTGCCCCTTCCCAATCACAGATATCTTTTCTCCTCCTTTTGCTAACCTTTCTGAGTGAATGGGGTGAGGTTTTCATTTTTCATTTAATACTTTCTTACTTGCCCTTTCCCACAAGGTCCCAGGATGGGTTGCAATGTCAGGATATGCAATTTGTAAAAACAAAAAAAATCACTATAACTAAAGCATGAAAAATTGTTCCAAATGGAACAGGATAACAGACATTTTTGTCTCTAGCTAATTTTTAGACTCCCATTAACTATTTTGCATTTCTAAAATACTACATGTGTACATTCATATAAAGCTGTCTCATACTGAGTGCAGCTGCAGGTCCCTGTAGCCCAGTATTATCTTGTCTGACTGGCAGTAGCTCCCTGGGGTTTTTGAGGGCAGAGAAGGGTATTTTTCTGCTCCTTCTGATGGGATGTGCTGTGAATGGTACCTTGTCTTTGTGAAGTTCGTCTGCTGGTGGGGTTTCCCTATCAATAGTGAATAACATCTCTGCTTAAGGATCTGTACTGACCTATAAAATATATCTTAAACATCAATAGACTTCTCTTTCCGATCCCACCCCTTTTCTCAGTTAATTTTGAATTTTAATGGCACGTCTAGTCCTTTTTAAGCTTCTCCATAGATGAGGTATCTGTGGTTCTGTTTTCTTCAATTACTGCTGATTTTGTTTTGTTGGTTTTACTTTTCTTGCAGTTTCTGTTTTTATTTGGAAGCAGCCCTGAGTTTGATTTTCTTTTTTCTTTTATCCTAGAAAGACTGTGTGTAAATAAAATTGGTGCCATGCCACAAGTCACTGTAGCTTTTCTGATTGTAAAGGTACCCCCGACCATTAGGTCCACTCGCGGTCGACTCTGGGGTTGCGTGCTCATCTCGCTCTATAGGCCAAGGGAGCCGGCATTTGTCCGCAGACAGCTTCCGGGTCATGTGGCCAGCATGACTAAGCCGCTTCTGGTGAACCAGAGCAGCGCACGGAAACGTCGTTTACCTTCCTGCTGGAGCAGTACCTATTTATCTACTTGCACTTTGACGTGCTTTCGAACTGCTAGGTGGGCAGGAGCAGGGACCGAGCAATGGGAGCTCACCCCGTCGCGGGGATTCGAACTGCTGACCTTCTGATCGGCAAGCCCTAGGCTCTGTGGTTTAGACCACAGCGCCACCAGTGTCCCTTTTTCTGATTGTAGGGAATCCTAATAGGAATGGCAAGGTTGGGTCAGACCAGTGATGCATTTTTTCGCCCAACAGTGGCTAAACTGAGGTTCATGGTTCTGACGTGGCAGTGATGCCCATTTGTGTTGTTGAACCACGGTAGCTGGGAGTTAGAGGTATATTGTAGTTGAACGTGGAGATATGGGGTTGTGGCAGAAGGCTCTTTAAGCCGCCAGAGGCCCCAGTGAACAGAAAGGTGGAGAGGGACATGATTTTGTTGTTTAACCCTCATGCTCCTTCCTCAAATCTCCTCCAGTGGGTTGGGGGACCCTTTGAACAGTGGAAGATGGCACTGGAGCTGCAGGAAAAAGGGAAAATTTACATAAATCACCTCTGCCCCCCCCCTTTCCCATTCACAGAAGCTTCCGCTGGATCAAAGAGCCTTTCCACAGTTGGATACAACCCAGTGCTAATTAGTTCGTGTGGATGACAGCCACTGATGAGAATCTTATGCATTTGCAGAGTGCCGCCGCTCAGGGCAAATGCAGGGAACAACATGTCCCTGTGCCACAGTCTATTTTGCACTGAGGTTTCTAACCCGCTCTCCCCACCCCAACAATGCAGATGCTCAAAGCGGCTAACAAAATAAAAATAAAATATCAGGATAACAGCAGTCCAAATAGATGCATAACTACAACACACCAGAAACAGAATTTTAAAGAAAATGCCTAGCTTTTGGTGGTTGCTGGCAGAAGACGGCTGTTTGGTAATCAATATGTGAACTTTTGCCTTCTTGAATGGGATACGTGTGTGTGCCTGTTCTCTTTGAGTTTTTCCTCTCCTCTTAGGCTTCTCTCTCTCTGTCCTGCTTTCTTTCCCCCTGAGACTGCTCCCTCTGTTGGCCTTCCCAGACATCTGTTTTCACCTCTGCTGGGCATTGGCCTTTTACACACACACACACACACACACACACACACACACACACACACACACGGCTTCCTGAGATTCTGTGATTTGCCTTCAGTTTAGAATCGGAGCAGCTTAGCAAATGGCAGCAGGACAGTCTCCCTCTTTCCAGGCCTTCTGTGACATTAAGGAAGCCCCATGGGCTGCGCCATCACCGCAAATCTTTTAGTTCAAGGATGGAGAGCCTGTGTCTGCCTCCAGGTGTTGCTGGACTACAACTCCCATCATCCATGGCAATTGGAGCAGGCCGGCTTGGGCTGATGGGACTTTGAGTCCAGCAACATCTGACGGTGGCCACATCCATAGGGATCCCATCCCTGGCTCCAAAGTCACATGCTGACGGCCATTGCATCATCCATGGCATTAAACTCCATAGGTTGGTTATACGTTGAGCCTAAAGTTCTTTCCCTTGCTTGCGTTTTTAACTTGCTGCATCCCCACCCATGACTGAGCCAGGGTCTCTGAGCGAAACGCCTCTGTACACATTATATCATTTAAGTTACTGTTTTAACCTAAATGTCTGTCGTCTCCCTCTCCCCCAACCAGGTGTACATGTACCAGCTGTTCCGCAGTCTTGCTTACATCCATTCTCAAGGCGTGTGTCATCGGGACATCAAACCCCAGAACCTACTGGTGGACCCCGACACAGCAGTACTGAAGCTTTGCGACTTTGGCAGGTGAGAGTGGCACAGAAGCGGCTGTTCCCAGCACACATGCCCCCGTAGAATGGACTTCGGCCCTTGTGTGATGGATTTACAAATCACCCTGGTGCTCCAAATACACAAGTAGACTTGTTTCTGTCTGTGACCCATAATTTACTCAAAATATTCAGAGAAAGGTTTGCTTGGTTATTTCATACCCATATGTGCGACTCGACTTCTGCCGCCTCTCATGCCTCCTTTTCCACTGTTGCATAGCTCCATCATTCTACAGGCCTCAGATGTTAATAATAACAATAATAATAATAATAACAATAATAATAAATTTATTTATACCCCACCCATCTGGCTGAGTTTCCCCAGCCACTCTGGGTGGCTTTCAACAAAAAAATTAAAAATACAATAAAACATCAGATATTAAAATGAGGCTTCTCCACCAATTAAATCCTTCCTTCCCAATGCTTTTCCTTCACATTTTTGACCAATCTTTCCCCTTCAGCAGTTTGACCACCCTGTGACATCTCAGGGTGGAAATGGAGACTCGTAGGCTCCAGTCTTTAATCAACAAAGGCTGCAGCTGGCTGACATAGTTAGTTGGGGTTCTGAGTTCGGGGTGCAGGTTTACATACAATTTTGTGTGTTTTGTGCAGGGTGGATTTGATTTAAATCAAATCGATTTAAGTCACTAGTCAGTAAGATTTGATTTAAATCATTTTTTTACAGAAAGACTCATTCTTGCTGGTATAATCTTAATATTTACAACCAGATGAAGGTTTCATTTTCAGAATAATAAATTTTCAGAGTAGTTTTTACAGTTATATCAAAAACTGCTGATTTGGTTATACTATTAGAAATACTGTACATAGACAGATAATTATGAAATTATTGTGAGGTTTAATAAGTTAACTGTTTCTATTTGGACAACTTTTTCTGCTGTACTTCATTGGAAGGAGAAAAAGAATCATTTCCTTAGTAAAAAATTTATTTAACTAAAACAATACCATAGCATATGTATCCATGTTTGTTAACTGATGTGGTTAAACTTTTTTTTTTTTAAATAAACCTTAGACTGAAAAACTTAAAACAAATCCTTATTTCCTGATGAATAATCTTTGGACTATAATGTAACTTAAATAGAAAACTATCTTTAAAAAGATTTTTCCTACAAAAGCATTTTATTTAAAAAAATCCAATTTAAATTTTAAAAAATCCAATTTAAATTAAAAAAACACCCTGATCTTATTTGTTTTTTTAAAAAAAATCATTGATTTTTTATCCACCCTGGTTTTGCGGTCATAGGCCATCTTTTTCCTCCCTTCCCTTTCATCTTACAATGAATGGCAGCTTACCTTGCAGTCGATGAACTTCATGCTGCTTTCATAACTCACTGAAGCAGCTACTTGGTTTTGTTTTATGCTGGTTGACTTTTTTATGGGTAACATCTTAAACCTGCTTTGGGCCCCTGCTTCTCTCATTCTCATCAGCCCTCTGAGATGGAGAGAGAGAGAGGAATAGCCAGCCCAAGGTCACCAGTGGCTGTTTAAACTTGGGTCTCCCCAGTCCTAGTCCAGCACCTTAATTATTACACTATGCAAGCTGTTCGGTTAATTCGTTTAATTGATGAATTAGTGACTTCAGCAGGTGGTTATTAAAAAGTCCTTAATCAAAGAGTAGACTTGAGCTATACAGTGGTACCTCGGGTTAAGTACTTAATTCGTTCCGGAGGTCCGTTCTTAACCTGAAGCACCACTTTAGCTAATGGGGCCTCCTGCTTCTGCTGCACCTCCGGAGCACGATTTCTGTTCTCATCCTGAAGCAAAGTTTTTAACCCGAGGTACTATTTCTGGGTTAGCGGAGTCTGTAACCTGAAGCGTCTGTAACCTGAAGCGTATGTAACCTGAGGTACCACTATGTTGTATGCAGGAGATTCTGACTAAATATTCGGAAAAACTTTCTGACAGAGCTGTTCAGCGGTGGAACAGACGCCTATGAGAGGTTCTAGACTCTCCTTCCTTTGGAGGTTTTTAAGCAGAGGTTGGATGGTCATCTGCCTTGGATGCTTTAGCCAAGATTCCTGCATTGCAGGGGGTTGGACTAGATGACCCTTTGGTCCCTTCCAGCTGTAAGATTCTATGATCCTCACAACAATCCTGTGAGGTAGGTTAGGCTGAAAGAGAGAGGGAGAAAGTGCAGCTGGTTGAAAGGTCACTTAACTGAGCTTCTTAGTCTGACACTATACAGTGGTTGGTACCTTGGGTTACAGACGCTTCAGGTTACAGACACCGCTAACCCAGAAATAGTACCTCGGATTAAGAACTTTGCTTCAGAATGAGAACAGAAATTGTGCAGTGGCAGCTGGAGGTCTCATTAGCTAAAGTGGTGCTTCAGGTTAAGAACAGTTTCAGGTTAAGAACAGACCTCCGGAACGAATTAAGTTCTTAACCAGAGGTACCACCGTAACTCAGTTCTCAAAGGATGTGATGTGCCACGCTTGTGTGGCAGGAGAGAATGACATATGTGGTGGGAAGATTCAAGGATAGTCAAAAGAAACATTCAAACATTTCAGTGTACTACAGTCATACCTCTGATTACAGACGCTTCAGGTTGTGTTTTTTCTGGGTTACGGACCGCCAAAACCCAGAAGTACTGGAACGGGTTACTTCCGGGTTTCGGCGGTTGTGAAGCACTTCTGTGGGTTGTGAATGCTGCAGGTTGCAAACATGCATCCCACACTGATCATGTTCGCAACCCGTGCGTCCACTGTATAGTATCTTTCTTTTTTCTTTTTGCAGAATACACATAGATATCTTTTCACAATGAGAGCAAGAGCATCATGTGATGTTGAGGACAATCCTAGTTATGTTTACCAGTATATTTCTTCCCAGTGGCACAAGCAAAGTTTTATTCTGAAAGAGTGGCCCATAGAAAAAAGTTTGAGAACCACCGTTCTAACTGCTGCACCACACTGTCTTTATCACAGCCACCCATACTCTGTTTCCCTTTTCAGTGCAAAGCAGTTGGTGCGAGGAGAGCCCAACGTTTCCTACATCTGTTCCCGCTACTATCGTGCTCCCGAGCTCATCTTTGGAGCCACAGACTACACCTCAAACATAGGTGAGTGCCTGACATAGGTGAGTGCCTTGCATCTTGCATCTCTGTGGGGTTCAGACGCCTCTGCAGAGTGAATATCCTCTCATTGTAACAAGTGAGTGGGACCTGGTGGCTGACGGAAGAAAGCTTTCCTGAATTCTGTAATGCCCCGAAGAGGTGGATGCCTGAAACGTCATCCATTGTGAGATGCAGTACGTCCTAGCTGGTATTACCATATTTTTTCGCCCTATAGGGCGCACCGGCCCATAGGGCGCACCTAGTTTTTTTGGGGGGGGAAGTAAAGGGAAAAAAATTATTCCCCCCCCAGGCGCAGGGCTGGGGTGGGGGAAGCCTGAGAATAGGCTGCTATCCGCAAGCCTGGGGAGCCCGGCGGGAACTCCTGCCGGTCTCCCCAGGCTTGCGGATATCTGCCTGAAACCCGGGGCGGGTTTGGGGCTGCAGGCTGCTGTCCGCAAGCCTTGGGAGCCCGGCGGGATGTCGCACCAGGCTCCCAAGGCTTGCGGAGAGCTGCCCGAAGCCCAGGGTGCGCTCTGCTGCGGGCTGCGGGAAGTTGCGCCGGGCTCCCAAGGCTTGCAGATAGCTTGCGGATAGCGCACCGACCCCTCTCGCTCTCCAGGCTTCAGTGAAAGCCTGCATTCACCCCATAGGATGCACACACATTTCCCCTTCATTTTTGGAGGGGGAAAAGTGCGTCCTATAGGGCAAAAAATATGGTACGTCGTAAAGCAGGGATGGGGAGTATGTGGCTCAGCAGATGTTGTTGGACTCCCCACCCCATCAGCCTCAGAGGTTGTGGTCCAAGAACATCTGGAGGACCAGAAGCTATCCATCCTTGCTATAAGGAAGCTGCCTTCCAGAGTCTGCACCATCTAGCTCATTGCTGCGAACACTGGCAGTGGTTCTCCAGAGTTTCACACGAAATACTAGCTGGATTGGAGATGCTGGAGGATCTGACCTCCCTTCCACATGCGGAGTTTGTACTCTACTTCTGATCTGTGGCAGGAGTCTCTCTCTCCTCTGCCCACCCATTGCTAAAAGGAGAAAGTTGAGGACTTCCACTTCTAGGCATGGGGTGCTGCTTCCCTCCCAGGAGGCCAACTTTCAATGAAATCCACATCTGCTTCCTTCCTAGATATCTGGTCTGCTGGCTGTGTGCTGGCAGAGCTGCTTCTGGGGCAGCCTATATTTCCTGGGGACAGTGGAGTGGACCAGCTGGTGGAGATCATCAAGGTAACGAATTGATCATTTACTCTTTCTCGCTGGGCCGCTCCAGCTCAAGTATTCAAATAAACACTCTTGTGGGCTCCCTCAGTGTTTTTCAAACATCCTTCAGGAAACTACTCTTGCCTGGTGAACCCTGTGCATTGCAAATGAATTCTGGTGTGCCCCTGCTTAGTTCATGTGCGTTGTAGTCACACACCTCACCTTCAAGCACAACTGATGTGACAGAAGACAGGTGATGGTGCACAAAATGTATTGGGGTGGGGGAAGCGGTAGTCTCCCCTTGCTGATCTTGTCAATGAGAAACCACTGAAAAGAACTTGAAGCCCACCCAGAGCACAGTTTGAAGGTCACTGGCGTACTCTTTCCTATGCTATAAAATGGACATACCTGCTTAGAAAGGGTTTGTTACATCAAACAGAGGACTATGGGTCATCCTTCCCTTCATGACAGGAGCGAGCCAGCAGTAAATCACACCGAGCAAGTAAAGAGTTAACTCCAACTCTTTACTAGTGAGAAAAGGATCTGCACAGGTGTGTTAGGCCTCATCTCTGGCAGGTCTTGCCCCATGCAGCCATTGCTGAGACTGAAGGTCCCTGCCTGCCCACAGCTGCCTAAGTTCCCTCCTCACTAGGGTTTTCCCCAAGCAATCTGAGACTGCACCTGCGTGAAGCTAACTTCTCCACCCTCTTCATGCCTCTCCTGGTTCTGGGAGACGAGGGAGGTGAGCTAGTTTCAGCAGGAGGGGGAGACACCTCTGCCTCTTCCCCAGCTGGACTCCTCTCTGCCTCTTGGCCTCCCTCCTCTTCTGCTTCTGCTTCAGATTCTGCACTTGTCTCTGCCACAGACTCTCCCTGCTCACTAAAGCCTGTTACCTCTTCAGCTTCTGACACTTCCTCTTCCGAGTTTTCTCCCTTTTCTCCCCCTGATCACTCATCATTGTCCCACCACTCACCAGTTTCTGAGCCTTCTTCCTTTGGGGTTTCCCCAGCTGGTTCCTTCCACCATCCCTCTGTGTCCAACCAGTCTGTGACC
Organism: Podarcis siculus; assembly: GCA_034642415.1. Lineage (NCBI taxonomy): Eukaryota > Metazoa > Chordata > Lepidosauria > Squamata > Lacertidae > Podarcis > Podarcis siculus. The sequence continues at coordinate 9,391,824 of JAXCMG010000044.1, read as the reverse complement.
TTTCATTTGGACAGAATTCCTCCCATCCCATTGAGATCCCAGTAAGGCATTGTGGGTAGGGGAGGAGAACTGAGACGTCATCCTGACATGCTTTGTGACTAAAATAAATTTCCCTTCTGTGACTGTAGAGTGTGACAATCCCCCCTCTTCTTTCTCTCTTCCTCTCCCTTCAAAGGTGTTGGGGACACCAACGCGAGAACAGATCCGAGAGATGAATCCCAACTATACGGAGTTCAAGTTCCCCCAGATTAAAGCACACCCCTGGATAAAGGTAAATAGGATGGGGGAAATGCCGGGGTAGGTGGAAGTTGCTGTTGTCCTCTGCTCAAAGTACAGGGAAGCTCTTGCACAGGCCTGGGGAATGGCACCTACTACACTGGATCCCTGTCTTCCCACTCCACAACCAGTGGGCCAAGTTGGGCAGGTGGGTGGGGCTGCCCACTTGTCAATCAGCTGCCATCACAACAGCATCAGGTGATTCCCACCCCGCTGCACAGAGCACCATTCTCTGCAGGCCCCAGCAGCTGGCCGATTGGCAGTGCCTGCCAACCTCCTTTTGGTGCAGCTATACCTTTACCTGCCCCACGCTTGACACTGCATAATGCTGGGTGTAGTGCAGGTGGGCCCAGTTAGGCCTGAGGCTTCCCCACGGCTGCTCAAGGGTATCATTGGAGAGGGACAGTTTGGGGAGTTTTAGCTGCTTGGGGAGGCTGCGGCACAGGTTTCACTCTCCGTTACCTTGTATGTTCCAGAGGTTTCTCCTAATTGCTTGTTGTTGATAACCTGAACCCATCAGTTAGGGTCTTACCTTGTGAAGCAGCAGGAGAAAAAAATCATTCCATCTATGTCAGCGTTTCCCAAACTCGGGTCTCCCACCTGTTTGTGGACTACAGCTTGGGAACCCTAGTCCCAAAACAGCTGGAGACCCAAGTTTGGGGAACACTGCTATGTGACAGCAAATACCGCATTTTCCCCTCTATAAGACGCCCCCATATATAAGACGCCCCCTATTTTTGGGGACTCAGATTTAAGAAAATGGGGGGAGATGTATCCGCGTATAAGACGCCCCCTAATTTTTGACATTATTTTTTAGGGGAAAAACCTACGTCTTATACACGGAAAAATACGGTATTTACATATATATCCTACCATTCTTTATGAAGAGCTCAGGGTGCCAAAAAAGGTCTTTATCCTTACAGCCAACCTGTGAAGTAGGTTAGAGAGCGAGGGAGAGAACAAGCGCGATCCTGGTGCAAGGTCACCTGATAACCTTCAAGACTGGACAGGAGCTCGAGCTCCGCTATCCCTAGACCGGCTACATAACTCTAGCCACTATGTCATGCTGTCTTTGAGAGCGCACACTACTCTCTTCAAGACTTTTACCGGGGACTCCGGCAGTTCTCTGCTTAAAAGTCATTGGCCGTGATAAAGGTGGGCATATTGCAGAAAATGCACATGTGAAACGTGTTCCTTTGCATGCAACTCAAGTAGCATTTTTCAAGTGGACGGGGAGTGGAGCTGCATTGCATTGTGGATGACCTCTGGTGCCCCCCATGCCAGGTGTTCAAGCCCCGCACGCCGCTGGAGGCCATCTCGCTGTGCAGCCGGCTGCTGGAGTACACGCCCGCCACCCGCCTCTCCCCTCTGGAGGCTTGCGCCAACAGCTTCTTCGATGAGCTGCGCGAGCCCAATGCTCGGCTGCCCAACGGCCGTGACCTGCCCCCCCTCTTCAACTTCAGCCCTGTGGGTAAGTGGTTGGCATCTTGGAAAGCAGGCAGAGCGGTGGGGCCGAGGGGTGGGGGTGTCAGGCAGGGGGCCTATTGTCAGGGTCCTCAAGGAAGTACAAAACATTTGCTAAAGAACACTTTGGTGCAGGTTAAATTCCATCCCCAGATGTGGCCTCACTGAGCCAGGAATTGAGTGGGTGCTTTTGAATGTTGATTATTCAGTTTACTCTGCTATTCCACAGTGTTTCTTTTGCTGCTTCATTGTCCTCCCCATTTTGGGTCCTTGTTATCCCTGCTTATGGGTCAGTAATGTAAAGCTCGTCCACCAAGATGGTTGTTGGCAATGGAGTTCGCCTCCGGGGGTGAAGTCAAACCACTGTGTTAGCAGCACCAATGTGACCTCCGTGGGGTGCAACCCTGAGCAGTGTGCATGGAGGTTTTGGACTGCCCAGACGATAAGAATCCCCCTCTCAGCCTTGCTGATGTGTTCCAAAAGAAAGCAGAGCAATGTTTGGCACCGGCTTGGCTGCAGGAGTTGCTGGAAAGAGTTGTACAAGGTGCTATCCAACAGCCTTAGGGACTCCGCTCCAGATTTGTGCAGGCTTTTTCTTCTTCTTAAGATATCCTGTGAGGCAGCAGAGGTTTAAGATCAGAGATTCCTTCTCATAGATGGGCTCGCTTCCCAGGTTGACAAGTCCCATCTGCCCCTCACTTCCCTCTACAGCACGTATAGAAACCGCCTTCTTGACTGTTGGACCCACTATTGTTCCACTCTGCTTGAGCCTGTTGCCGCATGCAGCGGGAGTCCCTAACTCACTGAGGGTTTGAGACTCAGTGGAACGTCATGCTTCATGTATTCTCCACAATGGAGGTAGCTAACCTGTCCCTACTCCCCGCGGGACTCACAGCGTCTCCCCACACCAATATTGGATTAGTGACGTGGTTAATAATTCTGTGGGCCTCAGTGAGCTTTCTCCCATTTTGGATTAACTGTTTGATCAGAACTTTAAGAAGAACCTCTCAAGCTCAACCCTCTTAACAGCAGTTCGGAACATCTGGGAAATATCTGAAACACCCCCACCCTATTTTCTTCCTTGTAATTGTGGGCTAGAACTCGCTTCATCAGATGCATGAAGAATGATCATCCCTTGACAGATACCTGTGTGGCTGACCCAGTCTCTCTTCCCTTGCAGAGCTATCCATCCAGCCAGGGTTGAACACAAACCTCATTCCACCACACATCCGATCCCAGGCCAGCTCGGTGGGAAGTGTGCCTGGCTCCACAACTTCGCACAGTGAGTGCCTTCATCCTCTTGGGATTTGGCGCGAGAACAATCGTGGGGCTTGGGTGGGTTGTTCCTTTCAGTGGCAAATGGATGCTCAAGTAAGGACACTGATGCATTCTGGGAACGGAGTAGAGGGTTCAGTATTACGCCTGAGACCTTTCCTTTCTCTCTTTGCAGGTGAGGGGAGAATGGGAACCGACAGGAGCCAGGTGACGCCCGGGGACGGAGCAGGACCCATCGCCAACACATCCTGAGGGGCTGCTGGGCCGGGGGGCAGGTCCCCTCCACTTACCCCCTACCCTCCAGGCCACCCACATGGACTTCTCTGAACTGTGAACGTGGGGGGGTGGGGAAGCAACGGTGTGGCCTGGGGGATCATGTGGAGCTTGCCTCCCGTTGGCCAGTGGGGAGGCCAATCGGAGACGAGACGGCCACAGGGAGGGGGAGGGGGCGGAATTCCCTGTCTCCCTGAATCACTTTGCGGTTCCCTCCCATGTTGTCCCATGATGCCTCGGCACGGGGAGAGGGCAGAAAAAAATCCCATGGCTTAAGGGCTCCCTTTTTCAAAAGCAGTCAAGGTTGGTGCCTCTGGGGAGGGGGAGAGACCCAAGAGCTGCCACCCCACCCCACCCCCATTTCTCCCCTCCCCTCCCGCCTTTCCCAAGGATGGCGCAGTTCGATTTTAACTTGCTCTTGTTTTTAACATCCCCGAGGGATACAAAAAATGTTTTATTTCCAGTCTCATGTCACCCACGCTCTCCGAACTCCAACCCTGTGGCCCCCTCACACCGGTCTGGTCCCTCACTGGGTGTCCCTCTCCCACCCCAGACCTGTCTGCCTCTGAAACACGGATGCTGTATTTTTAAGCGGGTCAGTCTTTCCCCCTTTTTGTTTTCTTATTAACCCCAATAAAATTGAACTTGTCACTTTCAGGTGGGGAATTAAGGACCATTCCTCTTCCCTGAAAGGCCTCCCTCCCCTCCTCATTTTGCTGGCTGTGCCTCCACCACAATCTCTTAATGGGAACAAGAAACTCCTATCCCCCTTGCCTTGGACTGTGAGGGGGGCACGGCCAAATGCACCTTCCTCTTCCAACCCTCCCATACGTCATGGCACCAGGATTTCTTGTGGGAAATCCTTCCCCCCCCCTCCCTTGTCCTCAGTACAGGCTGGCGTTGGGAGCTGTTCCTTCCCCAGGCAGGTGGATAAATTTACAGCAGAGCTTGCTCTGAGTTTCAGCCGTGTCTGCTCCCCAGCACCGCAAATCAATGATGTGGGTGGATGAGGGGGGGGGATGTTCTCTCAAAGCGGGTGGGAGGGGGAGGGAAGGAGAAGACAAGTTTTAATTCCATGCCCTTTCCCTCTCCTGCTGTAAATACATCTCTTCTTTCCCCATCCCTCTCCCTCAGTGGCTTCCTTTCACCATTCTCCCTGTAAATAGATTATAATTTTTTTTTCTTAATGCAACGTTGCAATGATTGCCCCAAACCCCATTTCCCTCTCCATCTTCAGATCGCTCTAGGATTGAAGGTCCCCCCCCCCCCCCGGGGAGCCAGGGTGCAGCCTGTGGATAAATTCCCCCCACCTCCCCATGCCCATTCCTCATCACTGCCCCCCCTCCCTTCCAACATTGTGTGTTAGTTTCTTTCTTAGGTTTTTTGGCTGTGTACAGACATCCGGTTCAATAAATTATTGGCATGAACGGAAAGAACGGCATGGAGCTCCTTATTATGGGTTGGGACAGGGGAGGGTCTTGGCAGTGTGGATGAGCTGGGAAAGGCATCAGGGTGAAGCCACTGACAAGGAGGGAAATTCTTGGTGGTTAAACGTTGGGTGCTGCCAACCAGAGGCTTCAAAGCTTACTTTCATACGACCACGGCTTCCCTATGCCTGTAAGGTAAGGTAAAAGGTAAAGGTACCCCTGCCCGTACGGGCCAGTCTTGACAGACTCTGGGGTTGGTGCGCCCATCTCACTCTATAGGCCGGGGGCCAGCGCTGTCCGGAGACACTTCCGGGTCACGTGGCCAGCGTGACATCGCTGCTCTGGCGAGCCAGAGCCGCACACGGAAACGCCGTTTACCTTCCCGCTAGAAGCAGTCCCTATTTATCTACTTGCACCTGGGGGTGCTTTCGAACTGCTAGGTTGGCAGGCGCTGGGACCGAGCAACGGGAGCGCACCCCGCCGCGGGGATTCAAACCGCCGACCTTTCGATCGGCAAGCCCTAGGCGCTGAGGCTTTTACCCACAGCGCCACCCGCGTCCCATCCATGCCCGTAAGGTAGGGACCAAGAATTATGTGCCATAAGCATGGAAGTAAAGCAGGCTTTGGTAACTAAAGCTCCATTGTCAATAAGCGTTGGACGTCGCATCATAGAATTGTAGAGTTGGAAGGGACCGTGAGGGTCATTTAGTCAAAACCCCTGCAATGCAGGAACCCACAACCCTGAAATTAAGAGTCTCATGCTCTGCCAGCTGAGCATACAAAGCAATTTCCACACAAGGAAAGACTTGCAAATGCGGCACCGTTTTTGTTCAGTGTTGTGCATGTGCTATGGACTCAGGAGTAGGCACTTCACTATCACTGCACATGATGACCCATGCTTTAAGCATTCCCGCTAGTTAAACTTGAAGCAATTTCTTCACTGATGTACGCAAGGAGCATTTGTGTTTCCTCAGAACTCCAAATCCTTTTTACAGCTTGTTTCTCTTGACACTGTTCCCTCAGGGTGAGCTCAGAAGCCTCAAGCTTGCATGGTGCACTCCCATTGCAGAGAACACTGAAGGACCAAATTACTTGAGTTGTGGCTTCTGCCGAGTCTTTGAGCACCGAAGCCCAGGGATTAACTCAAGTTCAAAGAACAATGCAGTTTCCTGATTTTGTTGCTGATGTCTCCCCATGAGGGAAGTGAGCACAGGCGCTTAGGCCTGCTTGTAACCTTTTCCTGGAGATAACCTTAGCCTTTATGCCACCTTTCTGCATAATTGCACACTTGGAATACTATTTTAAAAAGAAAAAACTGCTCCAAGGCTACAAGTTGGTTCCACACCCAGCTGCAAATGGCAGTGTTGGATTTCCTGGATTCTGCATAACTTTTGTGGGGCAAGAGGGAGAAGCAGGAAAAACTGTCCCTTCAAAGTAGTCTAAATTTGTCTGCAGTAACACCAGTGCCTAGATGTTACATTCACATAAAACGTGTACATGCTGTAAAGAACTGTGGCCTCAACACCAACAAATGGATATTAAATTGTTAGTGGAGAAAAGGCCTTTATTTAGTCCTCCATCAGTTTCACAAGGTGGTACCTCAATGTAACTAGTTAATACTCAGTTTTGTTAGCATGAATCTTTGCAGCCTGCCACCTGTGTGTTCCTGGGCCGATTAAAATGTTAACTATTTAGATTTTGAAAACCTGGCTCTGAGTTTGAAATAACCTTTTAAAATATGACTAATATGAGCTCTATATGTTTTCCTGTCAAAACATGTCCACATGCCCAAACCAATTGTCCTGATGCCCAAAGATTACATCTCACATAGGGCTGATCTGGACTACGGCTTTTCCCCCAGGGAAATTGACCTTTACCACTGAAATGGAACAAAATTCAATTGGGTTTTCCATTGATATTTGCTCCAATTCAGCACTAAATAGAAGGTTTTCCCAGGTAAAGTGGCAGGGCAAATAGAAGATCGCTCGGATCTGTACCTGAAAAGCATGGGACAAGCCGAAGTGTAGACGATAATGTGTTGGCAAGCATGCGCTTTTCACCATCTGTAAACTTAAATGTAAAGAACCCCGCCCGCCCCCCAGCTTGCTGCTGGGGATACCACTAGCCTCCGTGGAGTTGAAAATCTGTGCATGTTTTAAGCTGTATGTTGCTTGTGATATCTAGGGGCCCAAAGGCACAAGAAGGCTACAGTGCTGCAACAAGGAAGGGACAAGAACAGATTGCAGGGATAAGGAACCAGTGTCCCTCCAGATGTTGAACTAAAACTCCCATTCCTGAACATTGTCCCTGATCTGAGAGGTCCCAGCACAAAAATTAAGCCAAAAGGCGCTGGATATGTAAATGGGACAGTGGAAGTATGGCTCTATAGTGTGTGTTCTGTGACTTATAATAATGCAAGCGTGAACCAACACTTGCTTTCCAAAGTAGTCTTATGACTCTCCTCCTTCCCTCTCTTAACTGCAAGTGCCTAAAGACCTTTCAAAGGCTATCCTGCGGCTGCAGCTAATTTTAAGATCTCTCCATCTGAATATTTACCAGCTAAGGTTAAACCTGAACCTCTCTGTACAGTGTACATAACACACAGGGCTCCGCACTAGCCAAAGAGCAGCTGCGTAACTTGATTACAGTTACTGCAATTGGACTGGTTTTCCTCTAAAAATACCACAGGTTTGCTGCTATATTTCAGGCGTGTTTGCCATTAACTGAAAATAGTGATACACTCAACTTTCGTATCAGAGGTCAGTCTCCTATGCATGTTTGTTCTAGTAAGGTTACAAATACTCAAGTATTGCCACGCATTTCTGGAAGAAAAATGAGTTATCCTTAACTAATCTTACCCTTCCTGTACATAGATAAAAGCTCTGTAAAACATAGCTAAAGGAACCAGTCTGTAGATTTGCCTCTTTCACAGTGGTGGTGTAAATGGCTGTTCCTAGAAAGACCCAATATAACCCACTCAGCACAAACAAAGTTTCCTGGCGAATGTTCAGGGCTACAAAAGCAACAGCTTCCTTTCCCCCTATGCTGCTATCTTCTGCCCTGAAAAACATGTTAGAAGAAACTAAAATCCAGGATTCCTATCAGTAGTTGAAGTAAAAAAAGACAAGTTCAAATTGACCGAGATACCCCAAGTGACCAAAACAAGATATTGGTCCCATTCCCCCACTTTTATTTAAGAAAAAATTTAAAACTGGACCAGACCTTCAGCAAGGGTTACATCTTCAAAACGAAACAGAGACCCTGTATGTCAACCTGTTGCACAGAAGGGATAGTTTTAACAAACATGGCTCATCTGGTGAGAGGAGCTGCATGTGTCAACCCTTCTTTCTGTAAAATTATCAAAGAGGTATTTTCCCACTATCAAAATCAGGCAACAGTACTTCATCATGAAAAGCAAAGGCTTTGCTTTCATTGCTCTCTGATCAACAGGAAATGATGCCATCTATTTCCTGGGAGTGGATGAACACGACTAGAGAGTTGACTTTTACAGACAAGCTAGCAGCAGGCAGGCACATTCCTAGAGTCTCATAATCAGAGACACAACAGGAATAATTTAACAGTACAACAGAACTTTTTGCTTTAATTCACAATAAACATGTAAGTTGTGGCAGAGACAAGCAATCTGACGCCATTCCACAGCACTGCCCGCTGCACACAAAAAAGGCATTGCCTCAAGAAACCTCCAGGTGAGGCTACGAGTCAGGTCCCACCACAAAACTGAACAGATTGCATCAGGGCACTGTGATTGGTCTGCAGGCTCTGTCACCTGTAGACCATGCTAAACTGATGCATGGAGGAAAGGGAGCAGTACTCTCCCACCTGCTGACCTGCATAGAGCCCTTGAGCAAAGAAGAGACTGGTTGCTCAGTCCCTGAACAAAGGCAGTCACCTAAATGTTGCCTTCTAGTGTCGTCTGGTAGATCTCTATAGTTTCTACCAAGGGGAGGTGCTCAGTGCTTTCAATGATAGCAATAGCCTCCCCAAACTCAGTGCACATGATAATCTGGGTGGGCTGGCCAGTAGCCACGAGAGAGCCTGAAGACTGGAGCGCCTCCTGACTAGAAGCCAGTTCAGTGTGAGTCTTGCGGTGACTTCGCAGGTTGGAAAGAGTCTTGAAGGTCTTGGGGCAGAGTGGGCAGGGGTGGGGGCGCTCCCCAGTGTGGATGCGCCGGTGCTCAGCAAGGTGCATGGACTGCACAAAAGACTTGCCACAGTCTGGGCAGCGGTAGGGGCGCTCACCGGTGTGAAGGCGCCGGTGCTCCCGCAGGTGGGTAGCCTGCCGGAACGCCTTACCACACTCGGGGCAGGGGAAAGGGCGCTCCCCTGTGTGGATACGCTGGTGCAGCTGAAGCCCAGAGGCTGCCACGAAAGTCTTGGCACAAACAGAGCACTTGTGGGGGCGCAGGCCAGCGTGGCGCTGTTGGTGCCGGCTCAGCCCGCTTGGGGTGGTGAAGGCTTTCCCACAGAGTGGGCAAGGGTAAGGACGCTGGCCCGAATGTACCAGCTGGTGTAGCGCCAACTTGGCCAACGAGCCCATGTACTTGCCACAAGACATGCAGAGGAAGGACTGCAGAGTCGCCTGGTCGCGGCGCCTAGCGCAGCGGTGCTCCTGCAACTTGGAAGCCGTAACAAAGAGAGCCCCACAATCCGGGCAACGGTGAGGCTCATGCCCAGAATGGCTGAGCCGGTGCAGTTCCAGGAGGCGACGGCGTGGGAAGGATTTGTCACATTCTAGGCAAGGAAAGGGCAAACACCCCGTATGCACGGTCCGGTGCAGAGCCAGTTGATGGGCTCGGGAGAAAGCTACTCCACAGTCTTCACAGGAGTGAGGCCCCTCCCCGTTAGGCGCCATGTGCAAGAGGCGGTGCTGGCGAAGATTAGAGGACTGGGTGAAGCGCTTATTACACACCTGGCACTGGTAGGGACGCTCTCCAGTGTGCGTCACGTGGTGCCGCGCTAAGTTTGCCTGGGAGACAAAGGTCTTGCCACACTCAGAGCACTGAAATGGCCTTTCACCAGTGTGCGTCCGCATGTGGTTCCGCACATGCACCAGCTTCTTGAACTTTTTGCCACAGGTGGGGCATTTGTGCTTGCGCTCCAGAACGTGCACCACCCGTTTGTGCCGCACCATCCGGATGTGGGTGGAGAATGCCTTTCCACACTGAGGGCACAGAAACCCAGCACTGGGCACTTCTACTGATGTCCCTGGCAGGGAGGAGGCAGCGACAGCAGGGGAATCTGAGCCATTTACAGTTGATTCTCTGTCGCTGGGCGCTGGTTCAGGAGGTTGGCTGGGTGCCTGATCCCCAGCCCGAGTGGGTGGAATGCCGCTCTTGCCAGCGTGTGTGCGCCGATGGTAAAGGAACTTGGTCATGTTGCTGAAAGTCTTGCCACAGTGGCAGCGGTGCAGGGGATTGGCTGTATGGCTCTTGCGGTGCATGATCAAAGTCATCTCTGTAGAGAAGCCAAGCCCACAGTCCACGCAGAGGTAGAGTGCCTCACCTTTGTGGATGCGCATGTGCTGCTCAAGGGATGCTGCCTTTTTGAATATCTTGTTGCAGTTGGGACATTCGTACGTGCCATCGACGTGAACTCGCTGGTGAGCCAACAGCCGCTTGGCTGTTGTGAAACCACGCTGGCACTCGCCACAAAGAAACTCTTCACTGCTCCCCATGTGCTCCTGTTGGTGCCTCTGCAGCGCCTCCACTGTCCCAAAGGCCTGCTTACACTCACTGCAACAGAAGGCCTGAGCAGGTGGAGGCACAGCAGGGGGTTCTTCAGGGCATGGCAGCGGGGACACACGTTGACTGCAAATCTCCTGAGCTGCTGTTTCAGATGGCTCACTGCTCTCTTTCTCAATCTCAGTAAAGTGTTCACCCTGGTGGTCCAGCAGCTCCTCAGGAGTTGGGAAGAGGCAAGAACACTCTGAGCACTCATAGGGATGCATGAGTGGAGTTGGCTGAGGAGTTGATGGAAGGGATGCCTGAGAGGGTGGTGGGGAGGCTGGCTGGGAAGGTGGTGGAACAGATGATTGGAGAGGAGGCAAGGGAGCTGGCTGGGAGGTTGGTGGGGCTAACAGGGGGGCCTCAGGTGAAGCCTCTTGTTTCTGGTGCGTTTGGCGATGTGCTAGCCATAGGCTGGTAGAAGGAAAGAGTTCATTACACTCATTGCATTGGTAGCGGATCTGTCCACTGGTAGCTGGTGGAGGTTGAGGCCGGGTTGGCACCTCTCTGGGGTGCACTGCTTGGTGGGCTAGCAGTTCGTCAGGTGACCACAGGACACAGCCACACTCCAGGCACTGGTAGCGGTTGTCCTGCTGGGGCCCTGTGTCTACAACAGTGGCAGCAGCTTCAGGCTCATAGGGCTCGCCTAGATGGCTCTGATGGTGGATCAGTACCTCCTCCAGAGTATTGTAGAGGAGTCCACACTCCGAGCACATGTACTGATGCTGGAAGAACAAAGAGGGAGGCAGTTCTTCTTCCATGGTAACTGCAAGCTTTCGCCTGCAAGGTGGAGAGAAAAACCAAGGTGAGTTAAAGAACCATGACAGATTATAAAAGAAAAGAGGAAATCAGTGTTTGAACAATGTGTATAAATGGATAGTTGTTTCAGCCTAAAATAAAAAAAGGAAAGGAATATTAATTTTTGGAAGACACCTTCATGTCTTAAGAAAGATAAGGGAATAACAGGAAAAGTAGGAGATTAGGAGTGTCTGTGTGTAGTAAATAATAGTGGGCATTTTGATAAGGTGTATTATTTTAATGCCTCTTGCAGGGTTGCTGGGAGGATAAAGGGAGAAAAGTCATGCATAGCTCCATATGAGTTCCTATAATGGAGGTACAACAAGAAGAACGAATGAAGAACAAAAAGAGCAGGGAGACGTCTGCTGCGGCATGCAGAAGTACCTAAACAGCAGAGAAGAGAGATCATACCAGGAATGGAAAAAACTGGTGTCAACCCCAGGCGATCCTGAGAGAGTTTTACACACAACCCTTCAGGAGCTCCTTGTTCCCCTCCTTTCAGTGCCACTGCTATGGCCATTTAAAGGGGTGAAGGGGCGGCCCTGTGGGGTGTTGCTGGTATGCGGGAGGGGCCTCTGGCCCCACAGATCTGTGCGGAATTCACTGCAATGACGCCAGGAGGGAGAGGGGGCGGGGGGCTCGGGTGGTGGGAGGAACGCCACACTCACCCGGCCCGTGGGCCTGGCCCACTCCTGCCACCGCTGCTTCCTCGCCCGCCCTCTTGCCTGCTCTCAGCCTCCTCACACAGGCCCTGCTTGGCCTAGGCTGCACCGCGCCCTCTCATTGACTCCCCCGCAACCGCTGGGGAGCCAATCAGCTGCCTCGATACTAAGGGGGCGGTTCGGCTCCAGCGGCTCGGTGACGTCAAGGCCAGCCCGCCCTCAGGTGGGGCCGGCAAGGACAGGCGGGGCGAGAGGCGCCCATTCAGGAGGGAGGCGAGAGGAGCGTATTGGCGGCTCTCTAGGCCCGCCCAGTCACGAGGAGACGGTACTGCGCTTTGCCGCCCCGCCTCCCTCTTCTCCCTACGCCTGTTACGTAACTCCTGTCACAGCCGCATCGACCTATCTATCCTCCCGTTCCCTCGCTTACGCAATCAGCGCCGTCTCCTTGACACCGCACGTCCCGTTTACGTAAACATAAGTCTGAGGGAGGGAGAGGCGGCGAGTAGGGGGAGCTGCGCTGCGCTTATAGCGCCAAGCCGCCCTCAATTACTACATCACACCACCCAGTCAGCTGGATTAAGCCGTCACGCAAAGAGCGCGGCGTACAGCGGCGCCGGCTGCCAGCGAGAGGATTTTATCAGGTCTGCCGTTGCTTTTGCCGCCGCCGCCGCCGTTGAGATTCTTCCCCCTCAAAGGAGGCTCCTCCCCCGCACGTGGGTCACGAGGACACCAGCGGGCTGTCCGCGTGAGCCGGGGGGAGGCGACGCACGCACCGCCGCCGGCGGTTATTAGGACGGGCGGCAGGGTCTGCGCCTGCGCAGCCTGGGATCCTGCGACGCCAGGTGGGGGAGTGGAGGACGTTTGACAGCCCGGGCGCCTGCGCGACGGGTGAGGTGGGTGAAAGAACCCTCCCTGCGCTTGAGGTTCGGTTGGCGCAGGCGCAGTCGTGTCGAAGCTACCAGAAAGATCGGAACGGCGGCGCCGTCTGGCTGTATCGGCGGAGGAAGACCCGGTGAGGGGGATTTATTCGTGTGGGGGATTTATTTTTATTTTGGGGGCCGGGTAGAGAAAAGGGTTTGGGATAGGAATGCCGACAGGGGGAAGGAAACGAGGCGGGTTCTGTGGTGCGGCTTTGAGGGGAGGCTGGAGACGGCTGAGGGAGCCGTTTTTCCCTGAGGGAAACCGGGAAACGGGGCTTGGGGGGCCGGCAAGCGAATATAGGCGAGGGAGGCAGAGGAGCGTCGAAAAGGGGAACAGCTGTGAGGCGACGAGGGCGGAAAAATACATGAAGGAGGCGGGGGGGGGGGTGTGTGGGTGTGGAGAGCCGGGGGGGGGGGGAAGAGTCTCGTCTGTGTGGTGGGGGGAGGGGAGTCCCAGAAATGCCCTCGCGAAAACATGGAGAGGTAAAAGGACACGTAATTGCGGCGGCGGTGTGAGCAGGGGAGAGAAAAACAACAACATCGGTGGGAGGAGGGGAGGAGAAGCCACGCCCAGAGGAGCCCCACCCCCGCTCTCGGAGGGACTGTTTATGCAAATAGGGGGCGGAGCCTTGACTGAGTGGGATAGCGGGGGGAGGGGTGTTTGGATGGAGAAGGGGAGGTCACTGCGCACGCCAAGATGGGGCTGAGCCGCAGGCGCGGGGCTCGTCCACACACACCTCGGGCTGGTTTGTGCTTGCCCTTGTGACAAGGGGAGGGGAGACTGCTGCTTCCTGTGGCTGCCGCTGCTGCCATCTTGTGGCGCATTTTGGGCCCTGCATCCTCTGGAGGAGGCAGCCACGGCAGCGGCCTTCAGAGAGGATTTTCTCCCCTGTATCTTTGCTCCTTCCACATTGCATGTTCCCTCTTTTGGCTGGGACTCATGGCAGGATTAGAAACGTTTTATCTGTGTTATTCTGTGTGTATTCTGCCTCTTAAGCAGCTTTTTAGGGTGGGGCAAAGTGGTATGCCCTAATCATCCCCTTTTCTCCTTTTACAGGCGTTTGTGGAGCGGTGTTGGGATCCTTCCTCAAGACCTCTATTTTCCCGGCTCTCTTATAGCATATTATAATCATACACAGCCTGCCAAAACGTGTCTCCTTCCCGTGGTATTGAGAGCACAGCACATCTGTTCTGTTCTGCTAGCTCATAACAGTAAATCCCTCTTGGGGTTAGTGTCTCCATATGGCTGACATGAGAAGGCCAATCTTTGCCCACATATGGGAGGAGGAAGAATGTCTAGAGTACTATGGGATGATTTCCCTGCATCGAATGTTTGAGGTCATTGGTTCCCAGCTTACAGAGAATGACATGGATGCACTCTCTTTCCTTCTGGATGAGACACAGCCTTGGACTCACCCGTTGGATCCTGCCCTTTGGGCTGTGGCAGCAGCAGAAGAGAGTGGTTCTGAGACTACCTCACCTGTGCTGGAGAGCTGGAAGAGGAAAAATCAATGGCAATGTAGCTTGGGCAAGACTGATGGTAGTCTTGAAGTTGCTGCTCAGAGGCAACTGCCCAAGAATGGTGTACAACTGCTCCTGGAGCTAGAGAGGAGGGGCAAATGTGATGAAACCAACTTCGTGCAGCTTCTGCAGCTCCTGAGAGTACTGACAAGGCATGATCTGCTGCCATATGTCACTATGAAAAGGCAGCGTACAGGTACTGAGCCAGAAAAGTAGAGAGCAAGTGGGTAGTATCTGTTTTCTGAGCATAGATCGGTTGAAATTAGTGGACCCAAGTCACTCATTTCAGTGAATATACTCTGAGAAAGACTAACATTGTATACAAGCCAGTGTCATTAACTTTGACTTCCTGGCTGAATTGAGTGAAATAAAGTTCCTTCTTGAATGGACATTATCCTAGCTTCCAACTCAGCTTTCTGGCCAGAATTTTAGCAATAGAAAGATAGGGGGGTGGATATTTTTATGGTATTATGTCTGCTATTGGTTAGCTCAGAATATTCTGATTCTAGGCACTTATGAACTGATTTGACAGGTTTGATGTTGCTTTCTTCTAGAATGTTTTTCCCAGTTGACATAGTGTCTACCTTTTGATTTTTTTTTTTTTTAAAACATAGTTTCTCCTGAGAGATACACCTATGGACCATCTGTCCTTTCATCCGACCGGCAGATGGACAACTGTCTCAATTCAGCCTCTGCAGAGCCTCGAAATGATCAGTGGGAGACAGGTGTGTGAGTTGTACAGCCTGCGGGGGTGGCGGGGAGGTGTATGGTTTCATCCCTTTTGTGTAGTAAATATACAATGCCATCAGTTTTTACGTAGCTGTTTTATGTCTTCTCTGCTACAGTTGTGGATACATTTTTACTAGTTTATAACTTCTCTTCGATGAAAGGCAGCAATTTAAATGGTTTGCATTTGATATCAGATTATTTGGAGGAGGGGGTTAGGAGCAGTAGCTGTATGGAATCTGAGCTTTCCTTGCCAGGCTTTGGTGTAAATAATTGCCTATGCCCGGCTTTTTCTCTCTAGGCTCCAATACGAGCAAAAGGAAGCGAGTAAGCAGAGGCCGGTCAAAGTCTACTTCCCGCAGGCGGCGGGGAGCTAAATCAACTAATGCTCCAATGCAGGAGGTCCAAACTCCCACGAAAGTCACCTGTGGTAGGTGTCAGCCTTGCATGTGCTTTTTTTCCGGGGGCGCCCTTGATTTGAACAAAGTATTTTTATAATGCCATGAAACCATTCTAAAATGCTCATTAGCAGCTTGGTTTCTGTTAAGGGTCTGATCAGTGATTCATTTTCTCTCTGGCTGGAGCCAAATGGGGAAAGGGTTGTGGGGAGGAAAATATGTAAATGTAGCTGCAGTGCTGTCAGTTTTGTTCTATGTCAGTGAACTTGAGTTTTGGCTTGCACTATTAATTTCTGTACAAATCTGGCAATAGGACTTCATTCCAGTGCAGTTGGGGAATGGGAGCATTGGCCCCCTCTTTGGGGTGAGGGTGGGAAGGTTCTAACCCACTCCTTGTTATGTTGTCTTCAATTCCCAGGGTGATCTGTTCAGTACCTATTTTATTGATAGTGCTCTAGAAGGTCCAGCTCTATTTATTTACTACTTCAATTACATACCCTGCCCTTCAGGCAAAATTTTCTGAGAGCAGCATAAGACAAAAAAGAAAGCTTTATAAATGAGGAAAGGATGCCTTCAGACTACTAATCCCTTGGCACCAGTTGCTGGGAGGGATGTGGAGGCTGTTAATGTCAGTACACCATTACATGTGATATGCTGGTTTTGGAAAGAGACTGGTTTAGCTACTCTGATGTTATTTTTTGTAATAACAAAACACATCATGCCCTATAACATGAGGTAGTTTCATTCATGGTAGTTGCCATTTTTCTGCTTCAATCATCTCCAATTAAAAATAAATTCAACTTCCGTTGAAACTATATATTTCCAATTAATTCAGTGAATTCTTCAGAACAATGAGGTTCTGGAGATTTTTGATGTGCGGCACATAATTTTGTATAGAAAAACTTAAAACTATTTTGAGGATTATGAAGCTAGTTATCTTCAGAAAGTACGATTCCTGAGCATGGGAGTCATGAGTGCCACAGCTCCGGCACTGAATAGTATTAAGAGGTGGTCAAGCTTATAAATGACTTGTCCACATTCTTAAGTTGTTTCCAAAATTGTACGTGCTCACCAGTAACATATAGCTGTAATATTTCCTGGAGAGCCCTGTACATCTTTCTGTTACTCATCTATTGAGTTTGCATGTTTATTTTATAGCACACTATACTACGCACTGGTTCTGTATCTGACTTTCGAAAGGGGTTAATTCTCCTGACTTGGTCTGTAACATCAACCCATCAAACTGGACTTTTCTTAAATCCCAGACTCGCCTCTGAATTCATATTAAAACTCAGTTAAGTGAATTATATCCAAATTTCTGGCTTGATTTTCAGTTCGTGTTGAATGTCTATTTCTAACGCCAGCATATACCCTTTTCTAACTTAGAGCTTCAGATACATGTTGCTATATGGAGAGATGTTCTGTATAGGAAAACTGTGAAACATCGATTTGACAACACACACACAGTGTTTACAGTTTTCTTACCCAGAAATGCATTGTGTTGCACGTAACATTTGAAGCTGCTCTCACTCAGCAGGTGGGTGCTAGGGGCTGGTGTAGGATCCCTACATAGCTCAATGTGCTATTGTCTTTGTGTCAGTGCAATGCAAATGAAACAAAAGCGAATGCACAAAAACACTTGTCTTACCATCTGACCAATTTACAGGCAATGGGTTCTAACGAAGAAGGTTCAAAAATAATACAATGAGTGTCAAAACTGCAACTTCAAGGTGCAGCTATAAGGCTTCTGCCGGGTAGGTGCAAGGATCAAACTGTAAGCTCCATTCAACACTAGATTGTTGCCTGTATACTTGATGATGTTGCCTTGCTTCACTGGGGCAGAGCTTGACCCTTGTTTTCCAGGCAGCTGCTTCTGAAATAAGCTCTGCATTTTATAACCCTTCTGAATTGCACACCTAAGCTTGGGAGTTTGAAACTGATCTCCTTTTCCAGTTTGCAACCTCCTGAGCTATTTCAGCCTGCAGAAGCTAGAGCTTAGTTACTGAAAAAGAGCATACAAACCCCCAAATGATCTCTTTTTTTGTTGCTGCTTGATTTCTGCCAATTCTTTCTCAATCCACCATTTAAATTCCAGGTTACTAAGCAAAAGTTGATGATAAAGAGACTCTGTCTCTCTTGTGCACTCCTCTCACAGAATGGTCTCGCAAAGGTAAATGAATCCATGCACCCAGATTTCCACCAGTTCTATGTGAAAGCAAATCTGTGTTTAAATGTGTGCTGAGTTACCTATTTCCAGAGGAACCACAGGCAGCCCACCCTGCATGCCAGCCTCTCAAGCAGCCAATTTGTAAAGGCATGTTGGCTATTCTCATGGTCAGTGGGGACAAGGCTGCATTGGCAGCTACTGGGATTGTAATCGTGTACAGAGCCACTCAAAACTGGCACTGTAGGGGGCATATGCTGCAAACCTCCAGCAGAGTGATATAAACAGGCTGGGGGTATTAAAGCTATGAGGACTGTGCCTCTTGTGGGACAGTCATCAGCTGATGTCTCAAGTGCCAGTCAATTAAAGGTTTTGCTCTACTAGATAGAAAAGCAAATAGCTCCCATATCACGTGATCCCTTAGTTATGTTAATAGCTACTGCTGCAGATATCAGGCCATTGTGAGCTGCTATGGAATCATCCTGGGCTCCTGTTAATCCTTTTTCCTTAGGGCATAAACATTCCCTTAACTACCTGTCCTCCAGATGCTTCCATCAGTTTTCTTGGACAGTTTTTCCTCTGGCTGGTCAACATTTATCATTGATGGATGAACTGCTAACAATTAATAGTTCTAAAATCTTCCACACTTTTCACTTCAAAATCCACTTGCATTGCTTGGTTATTTTTCTCATGATAAATCTGTCAGCACAATGAATGTTAACCTGCATTGATACATGTGCCATTTGGTGGTTGTCAAGAATAAGCAAGAACATGCACCCTGTGTCCTTGCAGTGAGAATTCCCATGTTGTGTCTGGTATCTGCAGCAGTCGCTCTTTATCAACTTACCTAGAAGTGAGGCCAGGGTTTTCACACCATTTTGTGTTCTTTTGCCATATTGAATCTCAGAATGATTTCTTGATGTTGCCATGTGCTAAAAGTCTTGAACCATGTTTCTCTCGGTCCACAGTTGAAATTCATCCCTGGAAAAGCATAAGTATTGGCCCAGGCAAGCGGGCCAAGTACCAGACACTGGCAAAAATACCCAGACAAACTAAAAAAAGCAAAAACTTAAGTGTGGCCCTCATGATTATTTCAGCTGCCTCTTCACCGCTTCTCCTATGTTAGAAGCGACCTGCATCTGGACCCTGCAGCGCTCTTGTTAAACAAGCTGTGAGGGACACTGCCTTGGACTCTGGGACTTGTTGCCTTCTGCACAGTGGAGGCATTTTTGCGCGGTTAACATTGTCTGTAATGGGTTTTGCTGGCCTGTAAATATGTGTGTCAATGGTGGGTGGGGTAATGTAGTATATGGAATTGAATTGAATTGGTACTCTATGCTGTTCCCAGTTCTTTTCTGGAAAACTGATAACTTGAGTTTTCTAATTCTAATGCTGAACACACACTAAAGGGTATGCATGGATGATGAGGTGACAGGCCTCAATCTCTGAAACCATCCTACTTTAGTGGTAATTAACTTGGAGGCTTCTTCACTCTTGTTACTGTGATTCAAACTTGGGAAAAGACATTGGCAGAAGCCTCTACAGTATGTGGCTCAGTGGCGTGTTTTGAAGCTGTCTATACTTCCAAAGAGAAACCACAGTGGGATTATTTCACTGGGACTGGGGCCTGAAAGTGGAGGGTTGGGTGGGTACCATGTTGTTTGTGCTGCCTCAGTTGGTTTCATTATTGCCTATATAGGTCAAGTGTCTAATTAGATGCAGCTGCTCAGGGCTTGCATTACTACTGGCTGAGCATGGCCATGGAACAATTAACCACCTTGTACAACGGAGTTGTGCAGAAACCCTCTCCCCACAGTCTTGCAGTTGATGTGCATCCTGCTTGTTTTGAAATAAAAGCTGTGGGTTCCCCCCTCCCCGTGGTCAATAATTTGAGGCTTTTATCCTGTCCTGGGGGAGGAAGAGCCCTCCAGGCACTTAAGTGAGACATAACTGACGCAAGAGGTGCCAGTATGTTGATGCCAACTCTGACAGCTGCTATCATTCTTCAGAGAACTGTTTATATTGGAAAGTGGGTGGGATGGGTATTTAGATGAAATCGTATGCCAAACCATGGATGCAAAAGTTGTATATCTTAAGCTGAGTACAGTACCAATAAAATGAAACCTCTCAGTTACTCTGCATATAGCATATTGGGCGGGAGCTTGTGGTTGGAATGTGAGAAAGGTTTCCAGTGGGTCCTACAGCCGAGCTCTTAATGTGCTGCCTTATCAAGGCAAAGCAGTTGCTGGTGTACAATGTAAAGAGAAATTGTGGACATCTGTTCCTTACTCAAGTTTTACAGTACATTGTTTATTTTGGGGTGGAAATGGCACTGCTCTTAGTATAAGCTCTAGGCTTTCTTACATGGACAATTGTCAAATTCATTTGTTGCACAGCTCTGCTGTTGCCCATCTGGAAAGAGGGGTTCTAATTGTCATGCTGGTTGAAAACTAGCAACCGGTTACCAAAAAGCTGCCTTGTAGCTAACTCGTATGGGTGGGTGTGGGCTCCAGGCCGTACAAAGTTGCTGGTAAAGGGCTGTGACTGCACTTTGAGTTAATGCTTCTACAGGTGATGACCACAAGACACAGAGAAATTAAAGCTGACGGCCTTGTTGAGCGTATGTAATACACCACCTGCCTCATTTTTTAAAACATATCCTACTCTGTATTTGTTCCATTTCTCCCTCCCTCTTGAACCTTTTAAATTTTTGGCTACAATGCTGATAATACTTTGGGCAACTGAACAAAACACAAACCTGCCCAATGTCCATAGTTACAGCTGAACTTCAGTAATTGCTGGGGCACCTAGAGCATGGTAGTACACGTCTGTTGCAGCAAGTCACTCACAAGATGGCTAGAACTTAATTAGCTAGAATTTCAAGTTTTTCCTGCCAAAGAGTCCAGCTGGCTGTCGGTAGTTAGCTTTAGTTCAGGATCTCCCCAAGTCGTTTCCTTCCAAGTCAAGAATGGCTCATGGCCCTTAATAAAGCAGTGGTCCAGTTTGATAATGCCGTCACGTAACAACAAGCTATATTAACTTGGAAAAATTATTTCCCAAGATTTTGGATTGAAAATGGCGGGAAGCCTTTTGAAGAATTTGCTGTTGTGGATGACTTTTCAGGATTGGTGCAGATAGCTCAACAGGAATGATTTAGTGGGGGGTGGGGAGTACTAGAGGAATGTTTCTGGGGTGAGAATTGAGATGTTTTTAGTAAGTGATTATTGGAGTTCAGCTGTAACTTTGTGCCAAAGGTAGACTTCAAAAACGAGAGTGAACACCCCTTGCTGGGACTGACCATCTTAAGGAACCTGAACTCTTCAGGAGTCTTAGGTGGCCTGCATCTTCAGCTTGGTTGGTATTGATGTTCAGCACCTGCTCATGGCTGTTGAACAGCCCAACCCTGGAATACTGTTGCATGACCGTGTGTTTGTCTGCGTGCTCTGTTTGCGACCTCCAGCTCTAATGCCGCTCTTTTTCTTCCTTTCCCCTCCCTCTCTCTCTCTCTCTCTCTGTTCTGTGTGTCTTGCTCAGACATCCGGCTCCGTGTTCGTGCAGAATACTGTGAACATGACCCTGTCTTGCGTCAGAATGTGATGTCAAACAAGCAGAACCATCTGGAGCGGCAGTTTGATGTCTTTGGGCAGTCCAACACCATCCTCAAATCCCGTGACCTGGGCTCAATAATCTGTGACATCAAGTTCTCAGAGCTGTCCTACCTTGATGCCTTCTGGAGCGACTATATGAACGGCTCACTGCTAGAGGCACTGAAAGGGGTTTTCATCACGGACTCTCTCAAAGAGGCCGTGGGCCAGGAGGCTATCCGACTGCTGGTCAATGTGGATGAAGATGATTATGAGGAGGGCCGCCGTCTGTTACTGGAAAGCGTTATTCCCCAGGCCTGGTAACTTTAGCTACTAGGAAATTTAGGTATGTTCCCTCCACTAGTATCTGTCGTCTTCACACTCTCTGAAAACTTAGCATTTCCCCCTACTTGTCAGCTGTCATCTTGCTCCATTGGCTCAACACAGAAGATTAATTTTGCAAGTGGCGTTAGGGGCTTTTTGTCTGGGTGCTGGATGACATGAGATGTCCAGTGCTTCAATAAATTTAAGGACGAGACTAGCTCAAGGCAGTTGAACAGTTATATTTCCAAACTACAAAACCAAAATAGAGTTACATCCTGTAATTACTAACAGAAGGTAATGCATTTAGCATATTTTCTCCTTCATCTGTAAGTAAGCATGTATGTAGGAAACGTTTTCTGTATACTTCACCATATTGAAGTTTTGGGGAAAGGTCCCTGATTTGCATATAAAATATAATATAGTGTGTGTGTGTGTGTGTGTGTGTGTGTGTGTACACACACACACACACACATATACATATAAATGTAAAAATCAAATAGTTTAGCTTTGCTTTTAACTAATAAGCCAATGTTTCTGCCAGGACAATTTCAGATGTTCTGCAGTTGAACTATTTTCACAAGTGATACTGAATTACACTGCAACAATATGTGTTTGTCCTAATTTTGAGACTTGTTCAGTTTCCCAGAACCTGCTGACTAAGGTCTTCTATTGACTGATTGGTGCAGGGTAGGGTGGGAAGCCTGGGGCCCTCTAGATGTTGCTGGACTGAACCTCCCATCTTCCTCCCTGACCTTTGGCCATCCTGGCTGGGACTGATGGAAGTCCAACAACATTTGGAGTGCCACAGCTTGCCACCACTGATGTAAGGGCTAGCTCCATTGCTGCTCCTTTTCAGCAAGACTTGGGTCCTCCATATATATTTTATTTAAACATTTTTGACAGAAATTAAAAATGTGAAAGATGAGATTGGTTTTCTTAAAGCCTTCGAACCAGAAAAAAATAACCAAAATAGAAGAGTCTCAGTAGCATAAATCCCACAGGTGTCAGCAAATGAACAGAGTCCCAAAGGATCTCTGGGGGTTGGGTGGGGGACCAGCCCAGCCCTCCTGGTGCCTGGATGACAACAGATAAATGCGTATGGAGTTAGCATCCATCCTGGTTTTTCACTCTTAATCTTTTTCTTCTCCTCACAGGGCACTTCATTTTTACTCCCTGATTACCACATGGCTTACGTGAATTGGATGTAGACTTCAGGAAGGAAATTTCTTTTTAGCCAAGGAACCTTTGTCCCGTCGCGGGGCAGGGCTGGATCTTGACAGCGATGGGACTTCAGGGAGTTAGAATTGTGCCGCAGCTGCTCTTGTATAGGTTGAAGCTTTGAAAGAGCAACTGGGAATGGTCTTAATTGACATTCAGGTGTAAGTAGGGCTTGGCTAGAGGCACCCACTCAGCGTGGATTCCTCATTTTGAAGTGAAAGGGAAAGCTTTTGGAGAGCCATTTAGTCCTGATAATGAAGCAAAAAAGGGGCTTTGAAACCCTTTTGGAATAAGTTGGTATGTGCATCATGCTCACTACCAGTACTTGTGGTTTTGACCTCTTTTGCAGAGATGGAGAGTATTCTCATTTTGCAGAGTTGCAGGTACACCTCTTAAGGCCAGTAGCAGGGCATGCTATGTTGCCTACTTTCCTGGAAAAAGAGAAATAACCTATTTTCCTTCAAATCTGAACCTATGGGTGGGCTTCCATTCTTAAGTATACATCCAAGTCCCATGGCAGGAGAGCCAACGATGATAGAAGTGGAAACCTGAGTCATTTTTTTGGAGGAACTTGTCAGTTCTGTGGCTATTTGTACATAATATAAATAATAGGGTTCAAAAAAAGGTGGTGCAGCCCGTTCTGGTTGAATTTCTGAGCTGAGGACACTGCTTGACTGCAGTGGGAGGGCCAGAGGCCAGAAACATGTAATTTAAGAAGTTGTATTTTTTTATATAAAAAATGACTTTTTTTGACAAATGATTCTTAATGTATTGTATTTGCAAATGTCAATAAAGAATAGTATTTGCAACTGCCTGGATTCATATTTCAGTTTTACCAAGATCAGAGGCTGAGACACAAGAGTCCTGGCTTACAGGTGCTGTTGTAGTGATTAAACCTTGTTCCCTGTCCAACAAGGAAAGGCAGTTAGGCTGGTATACCTGCTGCCAAAGGGAGTTCCCGGCCACCCAAGAGTCACTGAGGTGACTAGTTTGGCAAGGGGGCAGGGCCTATACCCTTCCACACAACAGATAGGTCGATCCCAAGAGCAAGGGGAGGATGAGCAAGGACATTTAGAGTGAATTCCTCCATTCTTCATTAGTGAGAAGTTGTGAGAGATGATGGGAGGGACATACTGTTTAGAAAGCCAAGAGCCCTTGCGTACCCTAGTGGTCTTTGGCCAAGCTGACAAAAATTAGGTGAGTCAGTCTTGCTGAGGCCCCGTCATAGAAGCCGTAGAATCATAGAGTCCATCTAGTTCAACACCCCCCCACACACAATGCAGGAATCCTGCCCACAGCCATCCCTAGGTGGGCTTGAACCAGCAGCCTTCTGGTTAACTTGTAAGACTCACTGACCCATTGCCACTGCCTGACAATGCAGACTAGAATATAGAGGATCCAGATACTGGCCACAAACTCCTATCTCTGATACATTAAAAATCATCTGTTAATGTAGAATAGGCAAGTACAGTGGTACCTTGGGTTAAGTACGTAATTCGTTCCGGAGGTCCGTTCTTAACCTGAATCACCACTTTAGCTAATGGGGCCACCTGCTGCGCCGCCGGAGCAAAATTTCTGTTCTCATCCTGAAGCAAAGTTCTTAACCGGAAGCACTATTTCTGGGTTAGCGGAGACTGTAACCTGAAGCGTATGTAACCTGCAGTGTATGTAACCCGAGGTACCACTGTACAGCTGTCGGGCTTGGCTATCCAGATTCCAAGGGGATGGATGCTACCAGGGAAGGCAGAATACAGTGACACTGAAGATTCTCTACTAAATGCCTTTGCATTTAGATATTGGCCATCAGCCAAAGAAATTGAACTGGCAATAGCCCAGTACATCAGGTTTTTCTGCCTTCTGCTGTTTATGTAATGCTGAAGCCGGCGTTTCAACTGGAACTGGAGTTCTTTGCATGCTTAGCAGCCTCAAAATCAAACCTTCATACTATCCCCTCGTGTCACCCTCTTTAGGCCCCAGATCCCCCTCTCCCACTTCTTTTTAGTCAACAAACTTAATCATGTCAGTGTTGGGTTTGGTATTTCCCTACTCCAAAACCATTCTAGACCTATAAATCGTTACCAAGATCCTGCAGAGGTGTATACAGTATTTGATATGAAGACAGACAACTCCTCCCACCCACCACTTCTGCTTCTGGGAGGAGATCCCACAGCTTATGCCTTGCGCAAACAACTTGGATGTATGCCTGTTGTAATTGAGTCAGAGGCTTCTACTCCTTTCCCTTCCCCCCACCTGATTCCATTAGGCAGGAACAGCTGTGGGCCCTTTCAGCTGCCTAAGGATGCCAGCCGCTGACATTGGTCCTAAGTGTTAGGCAGAACAGAGGCAAGGAATAACACAAGCATCAGCACCTTCAAGGAAAAAAAAAATCATAGCATGAGCTTTCACAGAGTAGAGAGCTGAGCTCCTTTCCTCAGGTGCATAAAGTGCCTTCAGGATCTGGCTATGACACCACACAGAGTTGCAGAAAGGGCCTGAGCTGGTCTTCCTCCAAGTTGGTGAGTCACAGACTTCCCTCTGTAGCAGTGTCAGGGGGACCTGTCGCCCTCTATAGGTTGAGATGCAACTTCCATCAGCCTGGGGGGCCCAAGGCAGGGATGATGGGAGCTGTAATCCAGCCACATCTAGAGGACCACAGGTTCTCAGCCCCTGGCCTAGTCCCTGGTCTGAGCAAACATTTGCCGATGGGATAGCTCAGTCAGCAGAGCATGAGACTTAAGAGTCATGAGTTCGAGCCCCACGTTGTGCAAAAGATTATTTGGTTGCAGGGGGTTGGACTAGATCAATGTTTCCCAACCTTTTTCTGACTGTGACCCCCTTCCACCCTTGTTACCTTCCTGTGGACCGCACCCCACCCTACTTGGTTGAATAGTAGCTATTTAAATATTTTGTTTGTAAATAGAGGGAGATCCATCTTCCATGTACAGTATTGCAAAAAGTAAACAACACTTATTTGAGCCCAGTTATTTGACACAGAGGGGGAAACCTACAGATAGCAGTCCAAAAGCATACCCTCCAACATTTCTTTGATGAAAATAGGAACGTCCTATTCTTTAATCATAATTAACTATTTATACCCTGCCCATCTGACTGGTTTGCCCCAGCCACTCTGGGTGGCTTCCAACATATATAAAATCATAAGAAAACATTAAGCATTAAAAAATCTTCCGTAAACAGGGCTCCCTTCAGATGGCTCAGGGGTTGGATAACTCTGTACCCTCCAACATTGCTCCAATGAAAACAGGGATGTCAAGGAAAAGCGGGATATTTTGGGATCAAATCAGAAACGGGGACGACCTCAGTAAATCCCGGGCTGTCCCTGGAAAATAGGGACACTTGAAGGGTCTGCAAAAGGCGCACAGGGAGTTCTGTATATATGGGAGAATTTTAAAAAGCAAGTGGTCCTCACTGACCTGGTGCAAAAAGATCTTGTCATCCGAAGAAGCCCTGACTGCCTAGATAAAATACTATAGCCCCCCAAAACTTCGACTGTCTTTGGGTCCAGTATTGGACCACTTCGATCGGATACTCCCAGCCGATGTGGACAGACTCCTGGAAAGCCCACCACTTGCCCCCTTGACCGGTGCCCATCCTGGCTGATTAGAGCATGTCCAGACAAGGTGCGGGCCCCCTTAGGTGACATTAATTTGTCCCTTGGCACAGGGACATTCCCAGGGGAGCTGAAGGAGGCAGTGATGCGTCTGCTCTTAAAGAATCTAGTTCATTTAGATCTAACCAATTACCACCCGGTTTCAAATCTTCCGTATCTGGGTCAGGTGATGGAGAGAGCGGTTGCTGAACAGCTTGGTGGATTTCTGGATGAAACATCAGCCTTGGATCCATTCCAGTCCGGCTTTTGCTCTGGTCATGGGACCGAGACGGCTTTGGTCGCCCTAACAGATGATCTCCGTAGGCAGCTGGATCGAGGCGGGTCAGGGCTGCTGATCCTTTTGAACCTGTCAGCAGCCTTCAACATGGTCGATCATGAACGTTTGGACCACTGCCTTGCTGATGTGGGGATTCAGGGCAGAGTCTTACAATGGCTGCGCTCTTTCCTTTCTGGTCGGGGACAGAGGGTGGCATTAGGGGAGGAGCTATCGTCGCGCTACTCTTTGGTGTGTGGAATGCCGCAGGGTGCAATTCTCTCCCCAATGCTTTTTAACATCTTTATGTGTCCCCTTGTCCAGATTGTCTGGAGCTTTGGTCTGGGCTGCCATCAGTACGCTGATGACACCCAACTCTATCTGTTGATGGATGGCCAACGTGACTCGACCCCAGACACACTGGTCAGATGCCTGGAAGCTGTGGCTGGATGGTTGTGTGTGAGCCTTTGAAGACAGAGGTCCTCTGGCTGGGTCAAGACAATATGGGGCTGGGAGGCCAACTCCCATCTGTTGCGGGGGTGCAATTAGTGCCAGCGCCTTCTGTCAAGAGTTTGGGTGTAATCCTTGACGCCTCACTTTCTATGGAGGCGCAGGTTGCAGCTACAACAAAGGCAGCATTTTTCCATGCTAAGCTGTTGGCCCCTTACCTCTCTCGCCCTGATCTCACCACTGTGATCCATGCAACTGTCACCTCTAGGCTTGATGATTGTAACTCGCTCTATGTGGGGCTGCCCTTGAAACTGACCCAGAAACTCCAGCGGGTGCAGAATGTAGCGACGAGACTCCTTACGGGGTCTTCGCCGCAGGATAACATTCATACAGTTCTATACCAGCTGCACTGGCTCCCGGTGGAGTACAGGATCAGGTTTAAGGTGCTGGTTTTAACCTTTAAAGCCCTCTACGGCCTAGGGCCCTCATACGTACGGGACTGCCTCTCCTGGTACGCCCCACGGAGGACCTTACTGTCTGCAAATAATAACACCTTGGAGATCCCAGGCCTCAGAGAGATTAGGCTGGCCTCGACCAGAGCCAGGGCCTTTTCGGCCTTGGCCCCAGCCTGGTGGAACGCTCTGCCACAAGAGATCAGGGCTCTGCGGGATTTGACATCTTTCCGCAGGGCCTGCAAGACAGAGTTGTTCCGCCAGGACTTTGGTAAGGGCTCAGCCTGACTCCCCTTTTCTTTTTATATAAGAATATGAAAGAGGCCTCCCAGCATTCTCACAGGCCCATATAAGATCAGCGTAAACAGTTGGGCTGATGAGCACTTACTGTTCCCAACCCTGCAGAAAGCCATCTAATTAGACTTTAATCTGATTTTGACCTGTTTTTAGGAGGTAATTTAATTATTGTTTGATTTTATACTAATGTTATATATCTGATGTTAGCCGCCCTGAGCCCAGCTTCGGCCGGGATATAAATAAAAGTTTATTTCATTATTATTATTATTATTATTATTATTATTATTATTATTATTATTATTTATTATTATTATTATCTGGGAGTAAGGCCCCCTGAACTCAGTGCAGCTTTCTTCTGAATAGACACTTAGTTAATTACTAGATGCAAGTCAGCAGCACCAAACGACCCTGCCTTGCAAAGTCAGGCCCACGCTGCCACCTGGCCCAGCACTTGCGGCAGCTATAAGCAGTGGGCAAAACAGCAGCCTCAGCAATCTTGGAAACAAACCAGACCTGCTCCCAGAAAATGCATGTGGCAAAAAGAAGCGCTAGGCTGCCCCCTGGTGGCCCGCCCCCTTACCTGCTTGTGATTGGCCAAACAGATAGCCAGCCATTTATGTAATTTTCACCTGTGCTCCCCTTGGAATATGCTGGGACACCCCCTCCCGGGGGGGGGGAGCATATGGCCCCTGGTTGGGAAACACTGGACTAAATGACCCTTGTTGTCCCTTCCAACTGTGGTCACTGTTCCATCACCCACCTGCCAAAATCCCCTGTGTGGCTTTGCAAGTTTCCCCATTAAACCCCTGATGTTGGAGATGTAAAGGGGGAACACAGGGAGACTTGCAAAGGCAGCTGCTTTAAGGCAGTCTCATGCTCCCTTTGGGAGAGTGGAGATAGTCTTAAAGACGTTGCCTTTGAAGCAGCTTCTCCCCTCCTTTATTTATTTATTTTTCCTTTTTTATGGTCTGAAACTTTTATTATTATTATTATTATTATTATTACTACTACTACTGATTTTCACATATTACATTACAATACTGATGTACCAAAGCCAACACCATTTCCTTATTCTTTTCTCTTCCCACCCACTTCCCTCCGTCCCCACTCGATTTCCTCCACATTGTACAATTTACAGTAATCTTTGCATTCTACAACCTTCTCAAATCATCTATATATTCTTATTATCTTTCCTTACTATTTTTTCTTCCATCCAGTACTTCACGTTTTAATCTAGGCATATTAGCACATCTAATATGCTAATGTTAGCCTATCTTTTTTTGAGCAATATTTTGCCATATATTCATTGAAACATTTCCACTCCTTTTTAAATTTTTGATTTGACTGATTTCTTCTTATAGCAGTTAATTGTGCCAAAATTAAATATTCATTTAGTTTACGAATCCGTTCTCCCCTCCTTTAAAGGCTCTGCCACCTGAATCAGCCGTTGACAACCTGGTGCCCTCCAGACATTTTGGACTACAACTTCCATCAGCCCCTGGATAATACAAGAAGGTGAGGGAAGTTATCTGCTGGGAGCGGGGGGGGGGGGGAGCACAAAAGAACACCCCCACAATGCACACAGGCAACCTCATTCTTCCCTGTGCAGCCCTTTCACTGGAAAGCAGGGTCCTGGGTGAAGGTGTGGCGTAGCGTTGCCCCACAGAGGATCCTGTTCCCTCTCCCCCCCGTGCTTGGATGCTGTCCCTTACCACTCGGGCCTTGGGACAGTGAGCACATGAGCTAATAATAATAATAATAATAATTTATTATTTATACCCCGCCCATCTGGCTGGGCTTCCTCAGCCATTCTGGGCGGCTCCCAATCAAGTGTTAAAAACAATACAGCATTAAATATTAAAAACTTCCCTAAACAGGGCTGCCTTCAGATGTCTTTTAAAGATAGGATAGCTGCTTATTTCCTTCACATCTGAAGGGAGGGTGTTCCACAAGGTGGGTACCACTACCGAGAACGCCCTCTGTCTGGTTCCCTGTAACCTCACTTCTCGCAATGAGGGAACCGGCAGAAGGCTCTCGGCGCTGGATCTCAGTGTACGGACTGAATGATGGGGGTGGAGACACTCCTTCAGGTATAAAGGACCGAGGCCGTTTAGGGCTTTAAAGGTCAGCACCAACACTTTGAATTGTGCTCAGAAACGTACTGGGAGCCAATGCAGAGCTCTTAAATAAAGGTAAAGGGACCCCTGACCACTGGGTCCAGTCGTGACCGACTCTGGGGTTGCGGCACTCATCTCGCTTTACTGGCCAAGGGAGCCAACGTACAGCTTCCGGGTCATGTGGCCAGCATGACTAAGCCGCTTCTGGCGAACCAGAGCAGTGCACGGAAACACCATTTACCTTCCCGCTGGATAAATTTACCTATTTATCTACTTGCACTTTGACGTGCTTTCGAACTGCTAGGTTGGCAGGAGCAGGGACCGAGCAACGGGAGCTCACCCTGTCGTGGGGATTCGAACCACCAACCTTCTGATCGGCAAGTCCTAGGCTCTGTGGTTTAACCCACAGCGCCACCCGCATCCCTTCAAAAACTGAGAAGAAGGGCAGAGCTTTCAGATTTTGTCAGCAAGGAATTGTAGGGGATGTGTGCCCACGGGAGAGCAGGCCATTATATCAGACTCTAGCAGCTGAAGTCTCAAGTGGGATTATTTCCCATCACAGCCAACCTGGGTCAGAAGGGTGTTAGAGCTCACGCCACACTCCCATCCCAGAGGGGCTACTGAGATTTCCCCCCCAGTCATCTTTGGACCATACGCTTCCCAGAAGACTTTGAGAAGGTTAGGAGAAAAGAGCAGCAGCCTAGCTCCCAAAAATGCCCAGGCCAATCTGTTTTGGCCAATTTTTCCCCCTGTTTTATCAGCTCAGGGCATCCTTAATCAAGATCTCCTGAGCTGAGACAGGGTGGCAAAAGTGGCCTCCTTAATTGGTGAACTGCAGTTTGGCTGAAAATGGATGCAGATCAAGCCCTGTAACCTTGCCTTGTGGAAGGGGATAAATTCTTCAGGGAATCCCTATTAGTGCTTTTCGACAGTAAAGAAAATGCAGCAGGCCACACCATCTCACCTCCACAAAAGTACCCTCAGTCCTGCATACCTCCTCCTAGTTTTTCCTGCAGCTGGTGTAGCCTAGTGGCTAAGATGCTAAGCTGTAAATCAGGAAGTGCCCAGTTTGAATCACTAATTAATTCACTAAGTGGCCTTAGGCAAGGGGTTTTCTCGTAGCCTCAGTCCCCTTACTTGGGGCATAATTATAGTGACTACCCGATAGGGCTGTTGTAAACAATTACAGCCAGATGATGCATGTGAAGCTCTTTGTACCCTTGGAAGCAGCACAGAAATGCCAAGTTTTGCTTAATCCATGCAAATCTTCCACTCCAGACCTTCCTAAGGGGGCTGGCTAAGCCCTCTGCCTTTGGAGGCAACAGGTGATCTAATTTCTTTTTTTAAAATTTTTTAAATAATTTCTATACTGCTCTTCATCTGAGGATCACAGGAGACTTTACAACATAAAAACCCTAAGGCAGACACACACACACACACACACACACACACTCTCTCAACCTTAGAACCCATCAGTGGGAGGAGCCAGTACTTTGGCCATGTGTAGAATAGTCATCCACAAGCTGGTGCAAACCATCTCAAAAGCTCCTCCACTGAATTCTCGCCCACATATGTAGCTCAGTTGGTAGAGCATAAGACTCTTAACTTGAGGGTTGTGAGTTTGAGTCCCAAGTTGAGCAAAAGATTCCTGCATTGCAGGAGGTTGGACTCGACGACCGTCCCTTCCAGCTTGACAATTCTATAATTGCGACAGGAAAAAAACACCCCATCAGTGGTAAAGCATTTACTAGACCAGCCTTTCTCAACCTGTGGGTCCCCAGATGTTGTTGAACTACAACTCCCATCACCCCTAGCTAGCAAGGCCAGAGCTCAGGGATGATGGGAGTTGTAGTCCAACAACATATGGGGACCCACAGGTTGAGAACCGCTGTACAGTACTAGACAAAATAAGTTTAATTGCAAGTGTGATCCTGCCTACTTTCTCAGTTTGGAAGAAATATGAGAACTTGAGAGTAGTCCTCAGCTCCGATAACCTTAAATGATGAGACATTTCCATGGCAGACTGGGAGTTCTCCAAGCCCTGAGCTGTCTAAGTCTTGAAAGACCTCTCATCAGAAGCCTACCTTCAAATCCTGGTATTGCCAGATCATTGGCAGTACCTCCATTTTACCTCTGAACGGTGCCAGTTCCAAGTTAGGTTCTCCCATTTGCTCTGACCTTGGTACCAACATCTTAATGAAGGCGACAACCATTCTAATGATGTTCCCCTGAGAACGGAGAATCCCATTTTTACCCACATCTAGAGCACTTACTACTCAGTTCAGTCTCCTGGCAGAATGCCTTCAGCAACCAAACCGCATCCTGTTTTGCCTGAAAACCTTTTCCCTATTTTGATCACCATTCTAAAAGGCATTAAAGCAAGAATCATAAAAACAAAACAACAACTTGACATCTTGAATGTGGCCCGGGAAATTGCCTTTCCCCTGAAATATGGAAGGGGCACAATTTTTCTTCCTACTTCCCCACCCCAAATGGCTTTCGACTGGTTATGCGTGTCTTCTCTTTTCTTCGCCATCTTTTGAGAGGGATTCTGCTACAGATCAATCGCAGGGCACAAATGATCACCACTGCCAATATCAGCACCCACGGTGAGGATACTGGTGACCTGAGAAGATGGATTTAGGCTGGACCATTTCTCATCATGAGATGACCCCAGTGGTCTACTGCTATGAGAGAGGGAGGGAAAAACCTCTCCCTATCCAACTTTCTCTGCACCATGAATAATCTTGTTGTTGTTGTTTAGTCGTTTAGTCGTGTCCGACTCTTCATGACCCCGTGGACCAGAGCATGCCAGGCACTCCTGTCCTCCACTGCCTCCCACAGTTTAGTCAAATTCATGCTGGTAGCTTCGAGAACACTATCCAGCCATCTCGTCCTCTGTCGTCCCCTTCTCCTTGTGCCCTCCATCTTTCCCAACATCAGGGTCTTCTCCAGGGAGTCTTCTCTTCTCATGAGGTGGCCAAAGTATTAGAGTCTCAGCTTCAGGATCTGTCCTTCCAGTGAGCACTCAGGGCTGATTTCCTTCAGAATGGAGAGGTTTGATCTTCTTGCACTCCATGGGACTCTCAAGAGTCTCCTCCAGCACCATAATTCAAAAGCATCAATTCTTTGGCGATCAGCCTTCTTTATGGTCCAGCTCTCACTTCCATACATCACTACTGGGAAAACCATAGCTTTAACTATACGGACCTTTGTTGGCAAGGTGATGTCTCTGCTTTTTAATCTTAGGAGCCTCTAATCACACCTTACCTCATTTCTAAACTAAATAGCTTCATACATTGCAGTCTTGTCTTTGCAGTGAAGGAGCTGCAGCCCTCTCAGATCTGCGGACATTCATCAGTGAGCGGCTTTACAGGCTTCCCGCAGTTTAGTGCTGTGAGAACAGAACGATGGACTGAATCTAGCAAGGCTCCTCTTAAGGATGTGTTTCCTACAATGCTATAGAGTGGTACCTTGGTACTCAAACGCCTTGGTTCTCAAACGCCAAAAACCAGTAAGTAAGTGTTCTGGTTTTCGAACTTTTTCAGAAGCCAAACGTCCGATGCGGTTGTCAGCTATTAAGGATACTCAACATTTTATTTCTGTTATAGAGGGTCTCGCTGTTCCCCAGGGTGGCTGGGGAAACCCAGCCAGATGGGCAGGGTATAAATAATAAATTATTATTATTATTATTATTATTATTAGCTACTTGGGATGTTGAAGCTTTGTTCCATTGGATAGGTTACGTTCCCTGGTTGAACAAATACTGCATGACAATAATCAAAATGATCCGCCGGTACATGTAGTACTCGATCTGTTGGACCTTATTCTTGAAAATAATTTCTTCCGCTGTAAAGAACAGTTTTATTTTCAATGCAGGGATATGGTGATGGGCGCCTGTTGTGCACCATCCCTCGCCTGTATCTATATGCATTATTTTGACTTAGAATATATTTTGAGTGATTCAAATCCATTTAGGAAGCATTTATTGGTTTATTATCGTTACATTGATGATTTAATTTTTGTTTTGGACCAGGATATATTCTTGGCATTTGACATTTGGTTAAATCAATGTGATACAGCTTTAAGATTTACTGGTAAAAAGAGTGAGGTTAGCATTCCCTTTCTAGATGTTGATTATTTTTTGTTACTGAATGTAATGAACATGTCATTAATTTACATCCATTTCGCAAACCTACTGATAGGAATTCTTTACTTCATTATCATTCTAACCATCCGGTCCAGTTAAAAAATAGTCTCCCGTTCAGCCAATTTATTAGACTCAAAAGAAATTCTTCCCTTGATACTGATTTTTTACACAAGATGTAGGTCACAACATTATGATGGAAGATTGGGTTAAATTATGGAAAACTGACTTAAAATTTACAGATTGTTCCCTATTGAAGGAGAATTACATGAAGATGATGTACAGATGGTACACAACACCAGTGCAGTTAGGGAAAATGTACACAACTAGTTCAAATAGATGTTGGAAGTGTAAGGAAAAGGAGGGAACATTTTATCATATGTGGTGGGATTGTAAAGTAATTAAACAATTTTGGGAAATGATATACAATGAATTGAAGAAAATGTTCCATTTAACATTTGTTAAAAAACCCGAGGCATTTTTGTTGGGGATTGTAGGGAAAGACCTACCCAAAAAGTTGAAAAACATCTTCATGTATGCGACAACGGCCGCGAGAGTTCTGGTAGCACAAGGATGGAAGACTGAAGAAACTCCGACCAAAGAATCATGGCAAGAAAAATTGATGGACTATGCAGAACTGGCAAAACTGACACATAAACTATGAAATAAAGATAACTGTGACTTTAAGGATGAATGGGAACCTTTCACAAAGTATTTGAAGATGCAACAAAGCGAACTGGACTCCTTGGCAGGTTTTGAATAAACATTCACAATTTTTTTACTGATAATAATAAGCTAAACAGTTGGAGGATCTATACAACTCTGTAACATGCAGAAAATAGCATTATTGGAGAAACCAAAGACTGGAACTAAGGGAAGTCGGGGGGTGGGGTGGGGGGATGGGTTTTATGGGGGGAGGGAAAATGGGGGGGGGAAATAAGGATATGTTTTTGGAAAATATGTTTTGTTATAATTTTGAATAAAATTAAATTTTTTTTAAAAAAGATACTGATTTTTTTTAAAATGCTGCATCCCTTTCCTCTTCATTAAGAGATTGAGACTATCCGCAGGAAATAATTCAAACAGCCTTTGAAAGGGCTAAAAGAACTTCTAGGCAGGAATTGTTGGTACCGAAACCCAAAAACCATCAGGACAGGGTTTTTGGATCTATACAGTACAATTGTTTATCTTCTTCCATTGAAAGAGTGATTAAGAGACATTGGAACATCATTTCCCACATTCCAGGCTGTGAAAATGTGCCCATTTTAGGCAAAAGGTGTACTAGATCACTTAGGGACATTCTTTCCCACGCTGATCTACTTGAATACCATAATGATGACCCACACACTACGCTGAAAGGGCATTATAGATGCGGTCATTGCACATGTTATCATTTACCAACACAATAAATGGGCGAAAGATTGTCTTGCAACAGTTTACAAATTGTTCTACAAAAAATTGTGTGCACTGTATCCGTTGTGCTTGTGGGCTTTTATATGTAGGTAGTACTACCCGTAAGGGACGCGGGTGGCGCTGTGGGTTAAACCACAGACTCTAGGGCTTGCCGATCAGAAGGTCGGCGGTTCGAATACCCGCGATGGGGTGAGCTCCCGTTGCTCAGTCCCTGCTCCTGCCAACCTAGCAGTTCAAAAGCACGTCAAAGTGCAAGTAGATAAATAGGTACCGCTCCGGCGGGAAGGTAAACGGTGTTTCCGTGCGCTGCTCTGGTTCGCCAAAAGCGGCTTAGTCATGCTGGCCACATGACCCGGAAGCTGTACGCCGGCTCCCTCGGCCAATAAAGAGAGATGAGTGCCGCAACCCCAGAGTTGGCCACGACTGGACCTAATGGTCAGGGGTCCCTTTACCTTTACCTTTAGTACTAACCATGCAATCAGGACTAGAATTTCTGAGCATAGGTCCAAAATACGCAATGCTTGCCTTAGTCCAGCATTTCCAGCAAGAGGCTCATACTGAAAATGACCTGAGTTTTTTTCATTCTGTGGACTTTTGAAAAACTACCTTTTAGATCTGTTGATGTACTAAGAGCCTTGTTACAAAAGGAGTACAAATTAATATTTCAACTAGGAACCTTGTTTCCAAAAGGTTTGAATACTGAATTTGACCTTGGTTGCTATATATAAATCTATTTTTGTGCCTTCGTTTGTTTAGCAATAACAGAGAAGTGTTGCTGTACCTTTAACCATGTATGAATGTGATTATTAATTCCATGCACCTGTAATGTATTTAAATGTTTGGGATCACCAGTTTCTACAATTGCTGTGCCTGTGAGTACCTTTTGTCTTGAGTGAACCGTGTTGAGCGATTAGGTAAGATACAACATGAGATGGGTATTGCATGTATTCTGTGGTCGTTCATTTATTGTAACTGGAATGCCATTCTGTATTATTCTATATTATTTAGCATTGGTGCTGGAGGAGACTCTTGAGAGTCCCATGGACTGCAAGAAGATCAAACCTCTCCATTCTGAAGGAAATCAGCCCTGAGTGCTCACTGGAAGGACAGATCCTGAAGCTGAGACTCTAATACTTTGGCCACCTCATGAGAAGAGAAGACTCCCTGGAGAAGACCCTGATGTTGGGAAAGATGGAGGGCACAAGGAGAAGGGGACGACAGAGGACGAGATGGTTGGATAGTGTTCTCGAAGCTATGAACATGAGTTTGACCCAACTGCAGGAGGCAGTGGAAGACAGGAGTGCCTGGCGTGCTCTGGTCCATGGGGTCACGAAGAGTCAGACACGACTAAACGACTAAACAACAACATTTAGCATTACGGACTGATGAAGCTTGCTGCGAAACCTGGATAATATCCGGAGAACAGGTCTTATCTATTTGCGCTACCAGCTGACAACTACTTAAAGAACACTTTTTGGCAACCGCTCCTACGTTTATGGCTTTGTGCTTCCAGTGAACGACTATCTGTTCCAGCTGTGTTATGATATACTTATCGCATACATAACCAGTACAGCAACTAGAGAGAAACTGGTACATTCTATGTTCACAGGTATCTCCAGGCTTGGTTATGCACATTCCACTTTAGTTTGCTCATTGTCTAGTTGGTTTATGAGGTTATATACTTATTCCAGTAAAATTGTTCTTTATATTCATAAGCCAGTTCTGGTGTTGTTGGTTTGTTGTTTAATTATTGTTTCTGGAGCACCGGTACCAATGCAAAGCAGCGCCTTGGTTTTCAAACATTTCAGAAGTCAAAAGGACTTCCAGAATGGATTAAGTTTGGCACCTTTCTTTTTGCTATTTATTTTGCGTTTTTGTTTTTGAGGCTTTTTTGCTTGATTTTGTTTTGTGACTGTGTGGAACCCAGTTCAGCTACTGATCGATTGATTGTGTGACTGTGGAAATGAATGAAAGCCCCCCATCCAAACAATGACTAACATCAGTGCAAGTAAGGAAAAAAAATAATGTTAATTTTTATCATCTACAATACTGTCTTATTTATTGTATGGCACAGTACATTATTGCTTTCATTTTATGGATCAATGGTCTTGTTAAACAGTAAAATTCATGTTAAACTGCTGTTTTAGGGGTTGTTTTTAAAAGTCTGCAATGGATTAATTTGTTTTGCATTACTTTCTATAGGAAAGCACACCTTGGTTTGGGAATGTTTTGGTTTTGGAACGGACTTCCGGAATGGATCAAGTTTGAAAACCAAGGTACCACTGTATGCCCATCTTGAGACAAGCCAGTAGGAACCATGTACAGCACCCCAAGTTCAGCCATGGCATACTTATACGTTACAAAGGCATCAGCAACTAGAATTTTGGATTTTGCTGAATCTTTTTTCTTTTTAGTTTTCATTTATACTTTTCAAGTCTATACACTTCATTAGTTTTACAATCAATTTAACATTTCAAAATGTGACTTCCTTCCCCCTCTTTCTGCGGTTCCTTAATTTTTTTTATATATATATTCTGCATATCCAAATTCATTTCACTTGATCATTTAATTATCTACTGTAGATATATACTCTTAAGAAACTGCAGGTTGTTACAATAATCCTGCTAATGTTTTTATATGTTTAAAATTTATCTGTAAATACTCAATAAACCATTTCCATTCTTTTATAAGAAGTTTGTTATCTTGATTTCTTATTCTTTCCATAAGTTTCACCATTTCTGCCTATTCCATGAGTTTTTCTATCCATTCTTCCTTTGCAGGGACTTCTGCTTCTTTCCACTTTTGGGCAAGTAGCATTCTTGCCGCTGTAGTAGCATACACAAATAAATTTCTATACAATGTAGGTGGTTCTGTCCCTATAATTCCCAATTGTTTTGGGGATTTTGCTGAATCTCATCCCCTTCTGTCTTAAACAGTACACCTGCAAACAGAGCTGTTTCCAGAATTTCCTCTCCCCTCCAGATCCATTGTCTACATTGGGCCCTCCTCATCCATACTAAGTGATATTTCTAGGTCTTCTTTAATCCTCTCTATGAAGAGTGGAAACAAACGACTGCATTTTCAGAGTGGCAAGTCCACTGCTAGACCTGACACACGCTCAGTCTTGCCATCCTTTGGCACCAGACCAATATGTAAAGTACAGATGTAGCTGATTTGTGTTCAAGTCAGATCAGGCGATCACCTAGCCTGGAACTGTCTACTCTAGCCTTCCCTGATCTGCCAACCTTTGGATGTTTTTGACTCCAGTTTTCATCAGCCCCTGGCAGAATTTGGTGGTGTACTTCTGGCAACAAATTGCGTTGCCTCTGCTTCTAGCACATATGTACGTTTCCGAGCACAATTCAAAGTCTTGGTGCTGACCTTTAAATCCCTAAATGGCTTCAGTCCTGTATACCTGAAGGAGCGTCTCCACCCCCATCATTCTACCCGGACACTGAGGTCCAGCGCCGAGGGCCTTCTGGCGGTTCCCTCACTGCGAGAAGCCAAGTTACAGGGAACAAGGCAGAGGGCCTTCTCGGTGGTGGCACCCGCCCTGTGGAACGCCCTCCCACCAGATGTCAAAGAGAACAACAACTACCAGACTTTTAGAAGACATCCGAAGGCAGCCCTGTTTAGGGAAGCTTTTAATGTTTGATGTATTACAGTATTTTAATATTTTTTTGGAAGCCACCCAGAGTGGGTGGGGAAGCCCAGTTAGATGGGTGGGGTATAAATAACAAATTATTATTATTATTATTATTATTATTATTATTATTATACTGCAACCTGAAATGCTTTTGATTGAAAATTGAACCTTGGACTTTCACCCATGAACTATGGTAGCAGGATACTATCATCTCTCCTGTGTTTGGGAAGGGTGGGATTCGAACTCACGACTTCAGCAATCTCAGGACTGCTTTCCATGACTTAACGCAAACTTCACCACATCATCTTTGAAACAGGTGTTTGCGAATCAGGGATCAGCCGCAAATTAACAGCACTCGCTGTTTGTCAAAACTGCCACCGGGTGGCTCCACTAAGCTACATATGTCCTTCCCTGCCACTCGGATATTTTGTCTATATTTGTCGGGTTTCCTTTCTCAGGCCCGTAAATGACTGTGCTTTCCCTAAAGATGAATCAATAATGCACCACTGATCATTAATGAGGAGGGCAGGATCTTGGATTGTTGCAGATTCCCTCCCCAATCCCATTGCAAACTTGCTCCCAAGTTGCAAAATTAATCTAAGACTTTAAATGGCAGGGCACTGATATCAGAGCATAAGCCTGTGGTTTCTTGAGTGGCCTAGTGGTTAGCGGGGGCTGGGAACAGGGGCTGTGGCCCCAGGTCTGCAACTCAGATCAATTTAAGGGCTACTTGTGTATAGTGCAGGCCCTCCAAGTGACCCTGTTTTCCAGGGACAGTCCCAGATTTATAGAAACCGTCCTGGTTTCTGATTTGATCCCGAAATGTCCCGCTTTTCCTTAGGAAATTCCTATTTTCATTGGAGTAATGTTGGAGGGCACAGAGTTTTGTGACCCCCTGGCCAAGGAGATAAGTGACTATACACAGAGGCGCAGCAAGGTCAGGTGCAATATTTTTTTTGTCACCCCCCTCACATTGCACTTATGGGGAACGTTGCCCAGAGTTGTTTAGCTTAAAATACGACCACCGATTGCATAAAATGGGCGGATTTTCATGGCGGCGGCCGCACCACTCGTGAAAATCCGCCCGCCAGGGGTGAGAGCACCGCCACACCATTAATAATAATAATAATAATTTATACCCTGCCCATCT
Source organism: Podarcis siculus (assembly GCA_034642415.1). Classification (NCBI taxonomy): domain Eukaryota; kingdom Metazoa; phylum Chordata; class Lepidosauria; order Squamata; family Lacertidae; genus Podarcis; species Podarcis siculus. The sequence continues at coordinate 9,351,497 of JAXCMG010000044.1, read as the reverse complement.
GGCTGAGTTTCCCCAGCCACTCTGGGCGGCTTCCAATTGAGTGTTAAAAACAATACAGCATTCAATATTAAAAACTTCCCTAAACAGGGCTGCCTTCAGATGTTCTTTTAAAGATAGGATAGCTCCTTATTTCCTTCACATCTGAAGGGAGGGCGTTCCACAGGGCGGGCGTCACTACTGAGAAGGCCCTCTGTCTGGTTCCCTGTAACCTCACTTCTCGCAATGAGGGAACCGCCAGAAGACCCTTGGAGCTGGACCTCAGTGTCTGGGTAGAACAATAGGGGTGGAAACGCTCCTTCAGGTACACTGGGCTGAGGCCGTTTAGGGCTTTAAAGGTCAGCACCAACACTTTGAATTGTGCTCGGAAACGTACTGAGAGCCAATGCAGATGTCTAAGGACCGGTGTTATGTGGTCCCGGCGGCCACTCCCAGTCACCAGTCTAGCTGATTTTGTCACCCCCCCTTAGGCATGACACCCAGGGCGGACTGCACCCCACCCCCCTTGTGACGCCCCTGACTATACAACCTTTACAAGACATCTGAAGGCAGCCCTGTGTAGCGAAGTTTTCAAATGTTTTATTATGTTTTTACATACGTTGGAAGTTGCCCAGAGTGGCTGGGGCAATCCAGTTAGATGGGCGGGGTATAAATAATAAAGTTGTTGTTGTGGAAGAGGACGTCCCTGTTTTCGTCAGAGAAATGTTGGAGGGTGTGAATATGAGGCAGCTTGCCATGTTGCAACAGATATGTGGGGGGAAGTCTCTATCACCAGAGGGCCCTGCAGTCAGCCTGCGGGCCTTTTGTCGTGCAGACCTCGTGCAACTCGCAAGCTCAGACGGAAAGGGTCCAAGTGGGTTGGACAGCTTTGCCTGGGAATGAAGCATTGCTTCCCGACCCAATCGCTGCTGCTCATTTGCCAGCCTCTGACCTCTTCCCCTCCATAGCCCACGCTTGTCCCTTCCAATGTTGATTGTGCAAAGCCCTCTGGGCAGCCAGACCGTGCTCCTTGCAGCACCTGAGCAAAAGTGGCGGCATGAAATATTCCTTCTTAGTCCAAAGTCCCAAGCAGATGTTAAAAGCAAGTAAGAAGGGAAATAAATCAGAGGCTCTGGGTACTTCCAAGAGGAGACCTCCGAACACAAACGGGTCATTTGCATCCTCTTCATATTTCGTACATTTGCTTCCAAACATTCCTCTGTGTGTGATTCATGGACATTCATTGCTATTCTGGGCAAAACTTGGCAGAATGTATCTGGGGGCAGCGGGTTGTTCCTCCCCTCCATCATTTCTTGCCTGCCCTCCATTGACTTCTGCTCTGGTCAAGGACTCAGCTACATTAGTAAAAAAACCTAACACACTATAAACATGCAACACCAGGTGGAGCCAGAGAGCAAAGAAATATTATTTGTGATTTTTACATAGTATTTTTTTCTCTTTTGTTATGACAATTTAATTTCTGACTTACTTATAGCGTTCCACCCCCCTCGTGTGTAGATCCCACCCCAAGTGATCAGGTATTTCTGTAGCTGTACATGCAGACTTACTTAAAAACAAAAATCTCAGGAAGTGCACGTTACCAGCCTGATGTTGCTCCATTGTGCTTTTCTGCTGGGAGGTTCAGCAACGTTGTTCCAAATAAAACATAACCTCTCACTTTACAGTACAGTTTCTCACCTTTTGGGGAATAGCACAAGAAGAGCCCGCTGGATCAGGCCAATGGTGTTGGGTTTTTTTAATTGCAAGTCTGAGATCAGGGTTTCAAAAGCAGTTTGGACAAACTCATGGAGGAGAAGCCTATATCAATGGCTACCAGCTATGATGTCTATGTTCTGTCTCCAGAGTCAGAGGCAGAAATTATTCTGTATACCAGTTGCTGGAATCAGGGCCGGATTTAGGTTTGATGATGCCCTCAGCTACTGAAGGTAATGGGGCCCTTTATATGTCCAGCTGTCCTTTGTCAGCAACAAATTGCCGCTGTTTTTTGTGTTGAATATTTGCTATATGGTAATTTATGGACATAATAGGTATCTAAAGCCATTTGCACATACAGAATGTAGGCACCCTATATATAGAAATGAGCAAACCAGTAAATAGGGTCTTAAACAGGGTCAGGTTTAAGGTGCTGGTTTTGACCTTTAAAGCCCTATGTGGCCTAGGACCCTCGCACCTACGGGACCGCCTCTCCTGGTATGCCCTGTGGAGGACCTCCACAAATAATAACATTTTGGAGGTCCTGAGCCTCAAGGAGGTTAGATTGGTCTCAACTAGGGCCAGGGCCTTTTCAGTACTGGCCCCGACTTGGTGGAACACTCTGTCAAAAGAGACTAGGGCCCTGCGGGACTTGACATCTTTCTACAGGGCCTGCAAGATGGAGCTGTTCCGCCTGGCCTTTGGTTTGGACTCAGTCTGACCCTTATGTTTCCCTCCCCTTATGGTTTTGATTTATGGGTTACTACTAAAATGAGGCTGCATTTTAAATTGTATTTTAACCCGTATTTTAATTAACTGTTCTTTCTTTTTCGATGGCGTTTTATTGTAATTTTATTAGTGTTAGCCACCATGAGCCCGGTTCTGGCTGGGGAGGACGGGGTATAAATAAAAAAATATTATTTATTATTATTTTAGGGAGCAGGCTAGCAGGTGAGACCCATTACTTACACCACAGGAGCCTACACAACACAAAACACTGTTGCTGCATGTAGGTTTTATTTTATTTATTTTTTATCTTATATTTTGGAAATGTACATCCAGTTTTTCCCCCTTTAGTTTTTTTTGGGGAGGGGGCCAAGAGAGTGGGGCCCTAAGCTATACAGTGGTACCTCAGTTTAAGTACTTAATTTGTTCCGGAGGTCCGTACTTAACCTGAAACTGTACTTAACCTGAAGCACCACTTTAGCTAATGGGGCCTCCTGCTGCCGCCGCGCTGCCAGAGCACGATTTCTGTTCTCAACCTGAAGCATTATTTCTGGGTTAGCAGAGTCTGTAACCTGAACGCGTATGTAACCTGAGGTACCACTGTATACATATACGTTTAGCTTATACGTAAATCTGGCACTGGCTGGAAGCCACAGTAGGGGTGAGTGTTCATGTGACCAGGTCCTTTTGTGGGTTTCCCACGGGTTGGCAGGCTCTTCTTATGTTTCAATTTCTCTTTGTACCTTCTTTTGTGGACCCTTTTAGTTGAAAAGCGGAGTAAAAATCTTTGCTGCTCCTGCGACTATAAAATCCTGGAACGCTAGCAGGATTTTATTAGCAACATGCTATTTTGTGCAGATTCTGAACCTAGGATCGGGGCAGACCTTGCTTGGTTCACAGCAAAGACCTTTATTAAGATCTGTGGCTTCAGCTACAGCCGTAGACAGGATCAAAAGGAAGCAAGATGAGGTATCAAAATGTGCGCAAGTCTCATCAACTGCAGGTAGGGGTGAGGGGGGAAATCCAGCTCAGTTCACATTTGAAAGGTGGACTTAATTTGACGCACACTTCCTGCAACAATGTGTGAATCAAAACGGAGCCCTCCTTCGAAATTTGCACTTCTCCAGGTTTGGTGGTGCAGTTCCCCAGCTGAGTAATATTTGCCCAAAAATAATAATAAATGCTTTTACCAGGGCAAAATGTGTATACAAATGCCTGGTGAAAATGCCTTAGAAAAATGCTTGCAAAAATCTAGTCAGAAAAACTGTATACGAAAAAGAAAGGGTATATTAGGATAAATTCACACTAGAATGATGGTGAATTTTCAGGAGGCCTTCAAGCAAAATATTCGCAAACCGATGTGGAAATGTGAAGAACTGAATTTAGGAAAAAGGAGAAACTGAAATTAACATGTTTTCGCCCATTGAACTGCAGACCTTTCAAAACCTGGGTTGCAACTCTGCTAAGCTCCTGGCATTGCATTGGAAAAAAAACACCAGTCTCACTGGGGCCAAGTCTATTTAGAGCCTCCCACCTTTGCACTACCCCTTTGCCTTTTCCTGTTCCTATATTACCTCCCTTCCTGTCCTCAGACTTTGTTCAATAAAACCTCTCTCTCCATGTCACTTACAGACTCCAACCTTCTTTGCTCTTTCATGCTTTCTTGAGGTGGGGGACCTTTTTGGGGTGGGATGTCCCAAGCTGTTGTCTTCTCCACACCGGCCTTAACCCGTCTGGGATAGGGATGTACCAGACGTGACAGAGGACAGCAAACCCTCCAAGCGTCCCTGTTTCCCTGGAACAGAAGCAATCCCGGTTTCTGATTTGATATCAGAATGACCCGCTTTTCCTTAGGATGTCCCTGTTTTCACCGGAGAAATGTTGGAGGGTATGGAGGTATGCCCCGAGCCAAGGAGATAAGTAACAACTGTTAGAAGACATCTGAAGGCAGCCCTGTATAGGGAGGTTTTGGGTTTTTTTTAAAAAAAGTTTAATGTTTTATTATGTTTTTTAAATATGTTCGGAGCCCCCCAGAGTGACTGAGACAACCAAGCCAGGTGAGCAAGGTATAAATAATAAAATCATTGTTATGGAATAGGACGTCACTATTTTCAGCGGGTGGCGCTGTGGGTTAAACCACAGAGCCTAGGGCTTGCTGATCAGGTCGTCGGCAGTTCAAATCCCCACAACGTGGTGAGCTCCCGTTGCTCGGTCCCTGCTCCTGCCCTCCTAGCAGTTCGAAAGCACGTCAAAGTGCGAGTAGATAAATAGGTACCGCTCTGGCGGGAAGGTAAACGACGTTTCTGTGCGCTGCTCTAGTTCGCCAGAAGCGGCTTAGTCATGCTGGCCACATGACCCGGAAGCTGTCTGCGGACAAACGCCGGCTCCCTCAGCCTATAGAGCGAGATGAGCATGCAACCCCAGAGTCATCCACGACTGGACCTAATGGTCAGGGGTACCTTTACCTTTACCTGTTTTCATTGGAGAAATGTTGTAGGGTATGGGACCGGGCCTCTTGCAACTTTAATAGCTGCATACAGGAGAGATTCGCAGCATTTGTAGCTTGTCGTACAAGCTTAGCTTTCTGGAATGTCTTCTTCTGGACTATTGTTAAAGGTGCAGTAGTCCCGGTCCTGTTTTGCATCTGAGCCCCAGAGTCTGAGCTGTCTCCTAGAAGTTTATGGGTCCCAACCTATCATTCTCTCTTGCTATTTGACTGCACCATCTTCAGCCTGGCCCTCCAGAGAGGGCCTGGAACCCCTCTAGGGTGCGGCAAGATAACCATGACCTAGGTGGGACATTTCAGTCACATTTCTTCCACTAATTAAGACTGACCTTTGCAACATTTTAGAACATTTTGAGAGGTCCAGAGGGTGGCAACATGAGAACGGACCTTCTCTGCAGTGGCTCTCCCCAGGGAAGTTTGCCTGGTGCCTTCATTATACACCTGTAGGAAACCAGGCAAAACGTTCCTTTTTAACCAGGCCTTTGGTTGACCTGATGGACATCCCCTACCCTTTTAAAATGTGGCTCTTTTGGGAGGGGTATTATTGGGTTATTGCTTTTCTTTTTATTTTATATACTGTGCTATTTTTATGTGAACCGCCCTTAGATCTCTGGGCATAGGGCGGTATATAAATTCAACAAACAAACAAACAAACAAACATTTTAACATATATTGTGATGGCCAAGACAAGTATTTCTGTTGCCTAAGGGCAACCTCATCACTGCATATTTGCCTGTGCATTGTACAGCGCACAGTTTAAACATCAACTGTAAGAAAAGAGCAATGTTTACAATGGAATTTAATTCATTCATTTATGGAAGTTATATGAATATTGCATGGGACTATATGACCCCTTCCACGATCAAACCTCTGGACGGTGCTTCCTGGATCGCAAGGAGACAAATATTTTTCGAAGCTGACATTCCCAGATCATTTGGTAGGGGGCGCCACTATACTTTATTAAAGTCGCTTCCTCACTTGCCATTCTAAGACCACCTTGATGTAGTAATGCTAGTGCTCCTGTCCACTCCCTGCGTGAAATGGTGGCAGAGAGAGAGAGAGAAAGAAAGAAAGAGAGAGAGAAAGAGGGAGACAGATGCTGGGTTTAGCAACTGGTGGCCTTTGAACCAAACTGGGCTCCCCGGACACTGTCATTTGGGCCTCCATTTTGCTGAAGGAAGTTGCCGCCCTGGCAATGAGATTTGGTAGGAGGCCATTTTGAGGTGTGTGGGACCTCTGGCCTGGCTACCCCAGACCCAAAAGTGGCTGTTTGACAATGACCAATTGCTCGAACTGATTGCTTATTTGAAATAGAACTAGACAGGCTTTGAGATTTCTCAGTTCTATTTATTTTTGGCATATAAGAGATGTCTTAAAAGCAAGGATCGTGGACGGTCGTCCGCAGGCAAAAGCCTCCAAACTTGATGCGACATAAGTATGGTCCCCCCGCTGCCAAAACTGCCCCCACCACAATTTTTTACGCATATTGATGTAAATTTAACGCTCGTGGCATTATTTATTTGTGCCACAAAATAACCTTCCAGGGCTCGCCATGTTTTCCCGGCCACTCAAGATCCCCCGGCATTCGCTTTCGAAAAGATTTTGCTGCTCAGCCCCCCCAGCGCCCCCCCGCAGCTGCCACACGATCCCTTCTGAAGCCCCTACAATGGCAGCTTCCACTCCAGACACAGCACCGAGTTCAAGGAAACCATGAATTGAATATAAACAAAACCCACTCTCTTTTGTTGCCGAGAGTCGCCAAGACCAATCGCACAGCAATCTTTTTTCGCAACTCAGAAATCTTTCTTCTAGGTTTGCCGGGGGCTGGTTTTCCATTAGGGACCCCCCCCACGTTGCCACCACCACAACTCCAGTTTGCTGCATCTGGTCAGTGGTGTAAGGCATCACGTTGCTGTTTCCACACACCGCAAGCATTTGCTCCCGGGAAACGCGTGCCTGTCAGTGCTACGCCAGACAACATATAATCCAACAAACAACTAGCTTTCTGACGAAATATATGAATTAGAGAGGGAAGGGGTGCTCCTTAGCTTTCCCCCCGCAGCTCTTAAGTAGTTCTTGGGCCTTCGCCACGTCGCAAAATGGGAGATACAATGTTTGGGGAAAGTTTATTAAAAAGGAAAGTGGGGGGTTTTAAATGACACTGCCTGAGACGTCTTAAGGCTCCAGGGGTCAGCAAACTTTTTCATCAGGGGGCCAGTCTACTGTCCCTCAGACCTTGTGGGGGGCCGGACTATATTCTGAAAGGAGGAATTCCTATGCCCCACAAATAACCCAGAGATGCATTTTAAATAAAAGCTCACATTCTACTCATGTAAAAACACACTCATTCCCGGACCGTCCGTGGGCTGGATTGAGAAGGCGACTGGGTCGGATCCGGGCCTTAGTTTGCCTACCAGTGTCTTAAGCCAATGGCATGCAGAATCACTGTTGGCCCTTGGTATATCTGGCCATGCGACCCTGATTTCTTTGCAAGCATGGATCGAGGTTTGGTGGTCAGACACATGGACGAAAATGGCAAACAAAGCATCAGGCATGTCAGCTGTGGTTTGGGAGCACCGGCTGGGAGAGCGAGGCTGAATTAACAGTGTGTTTGTGTGTGTCTGTGTGCAATATACATTTCATGAGAAACTAACCATGCATTTTGAAGCCACCGAGTTTTGGGTCTCAAATTAATTGCAATAATTAATCCACTCTGATATCTCAGTTAAAAGGGTTAGAGGATAAGTCCATTTTGCAGCAAAATTCGGTGCAAAGAGCCTTTATTTTTTCCAGGCTGTGAGCCTGAGTTGTGGCACATGACATGGTTCCCCCCAACCCCCCACAAACTAATAGAATCTGTATTTTTCCACTTAAAAAGACCCTGTGTGTTGGCCTTCGCTTGCTAGTGTTCTACGCAACACTAAAACCACACTCGGTACGATGTCTAGAATCCTGAGTGTGTATCCTTTGCAAATATTTTAATTGCCATTTATAGCAACCTGTAGATTTGGAACAAATGTGTATATATATTTGTCTTCAGAGATGTAAGGAAATAATAACTCATTCCAGGTTCCCATTAGATAAAAGCAACAGTTTTTTCCATTTGGCTTTTCTGTTGCAAAAATGCTTCATTCTCAGCAATATTGTCAATTGTTATTCCTTTGATCCTGAAGATGCATCTTCAGACAACTTTAATTATTGTACAGGATTTCCCCAATTTTTGTTTTGCGTGGAATGTTGAATTCATGTTGCATGTAAATAAGGACTGCATGTGATAAATAATGTTTAGATTTCAGTGTACTGTACGTCAAGAACACATATAAAGCAGTACAGATTCTGTAAAATCGTTATAATATGCAAAGTTCTAGGTGTGGTATCGAAACCTAATGCCCAATGTATATTGAGTTACTTTTGGATTACTTGTGGGAATTTTTTTATGTTAGCATGATAGTCATCTTAGCAACTTGAGCAGGCAGTAATTCATCCTGTTCAAGTTGCTAAGATTGGTTTTCAAACCAATGAATACCCATACAACAGACACAGAATTATGGATGTATAGTGGATGTTGTGCATATTACCTATTTGGCTAATGAGAATTAATTCCAAGTCTTCCAGAGCGTACAACAGGAAAAAGCCCCGGCAATTTTTATTTTTTATTTTTGCAATGAAGCTGACCAACTGAGAAACGAAGCCCTCGGACAAACAAAATATTGCAATCCAATGACACACATCACATGCTGTAGGTTTAATTCTTAAAATACATTGGCTTCAACTGCTTTTGAATGTTCACATACATTAGGAAGGGGGAGGGAATTATTTCTCTAACTTAATTACAGCAATTTCTCTTCGTTTTGTATATTTTTACACTGTCTGAGAGCAAAATAAAATTATTTCATTTAACAAGGAATTTCTGGGTGCATTTTCTTGGAAAGTTAATTAAAAGTTAGATGCCTTACATCATGTTTCAGTTACTTAACATACATGTAACTAAATGGATTTGAAAGTTAAATATTAGAAACCCAGTGTTGTAAAATTTCGGCTTCATGTATGCAGACCAGAATTTAGATTTCAAAGGTCAATTGAAGATTTTTCTTTTTCCATTTTATACAATACTTTGAATTATTTAATATGATCATCTTAATTTTCGGTGTTGGCAATTATTCTTAAAATTCTGGATTTAGTGAAAGAAACTGAATAATATTTTGCATATTTTCATATTAATTCTTCATATAAAGTGATTGAAAATATATTTCCAGTAGTTTAAACTTTGCTAGATTTTAACATTTTGTATCTAATCTATGCTAATTCCTTTACATATAACATCAATGGAAAATTAATCAATGAGTATTAAATATAAAGTTCTCAATTTTATACCTATGTTCATTTATCCACAGCAATCCGCTTTTAATTACTGCAGTTTGATATGCTTTTTCTTTTTTCACTGTATGCAAAAACTTTACTTGGATTTACATATAACTATAATATCTGGAGTGACATATATAATCTTATAAATTTTGTTTTCTTTACAGATCAATTCCTAGAAGTTAACACCATTGGGTTTTTCAATTTTTTGCTTTGCATATAATATTGTTTACCTTGAATAGATTTTACATGAAATGTTTTTGCATATTGAACATAAAATCCTTTATTTAAAATAAAGTATTTCTAAATGTACCCACTAATTTTGTTTTCCAATGAGTAATATTCGCCTTGTGCTGATTGTATGAATGTCATTTGATATTGTTATGCTTGCAAATGAAATAATTAAATATTTTGTTGTGTGCCTATATAAATATATATATATAATAATCATAATAATCTATATATTGTACTATAATAAAATGCACAGATTATTCAGTTTTGCCACATGATTATTTACATTTAAATTCTAAGTAGCATGCAGGAACTTGTATAATCTAAGTAAATGTAATTTCAGCTGTGGGTCAACAATTACATAAAGCATTTAATATTAGCTGCATTTTTCATTGATTTCAAGGTAATACTATGGATCATAAATATGCATTTTAAAAGACTGTTTTGCATATTTAAATAAAATCTTATTTAGAGTGTATGACTATCTTGCTATTCAAAAGAGTTCATAAAAACATAACTTTCGCCTTTTAAGATTGCTGCACTACTACTTCTTAATATGCACTTCATAGAAACCTCTTAATTATTTTAGCATATATGACTTTTAACATCAAAAATGTCAGATTTAAATTAATTAACAGGTTAGTTATGTAAGGCTTTGTACATGGTACTTCCACTATAGAATATTATTTCTTAAAATGCTTTTAACTCCAACATCTACTTCACACAGTTTTTAAAACCAAATTTTACATTTAATCTGTTCTATATATTGATTTTATTGTTTTTACTCTACCTTCTTTTATAATAACTCCTTATATGTATCTTTTGCATTTGCTAGTCAGGATACAATAATCTGAAATCCTGAGTATAACATTCTACAAGAACACCTAATCCCCTTCAGCAATGTTCCTGTCCAGATTATATTACCTTTGATTCCCCAGAATACTAATTACATATTTCAAATCTCCAAAGTGGGCAGCATGTTTTCCCTGCGTGACCAAATGTTAAATTCTGAATTCTGAATTAGGATTATCTATATAAGTCCTTCAGTTTCTATAAAAGGTTACGTTCTTTATCACCAGGTCTTTTTCATGGCCCCTTTGTGAAAGACTACACAGAATTCTTTCCTCTCCATTTCCATCTAGAAGGCAGATCTATGCAGACGGGAGCAACGTGGAAAGAAAACTTTTGCATAGTTGCATAGGGCATTAAAACTCTTCCTGATTTTGTATTTAGGGAGTGTGTGAAGGTGCAAAATAAGGAGAGGGCGGAAGGAAGGTGTTTACAGACCACACACACACACACACACACGGTGCATACAATACACCCCAGAATCCTAAGCATGGCCAAATAAAACCTCGCCATTAGCCTCTCCTACTCTCCGAAGTCCTGCCGTTTTTCTATTCCTATTTTCCTTCCCATTTTAAGCCGGGGGGGGGGACACCCTCATCCTGCTCCAGGACTCAAGAGAGCTTTCCCCTCTCACCCAACCCCTAAGGCTTTTTCACCCCAACCCTGTCCTAAATCTTATAATTCCGCCCCCCACCCGTCTTAAAGTTCAGAAGCACCTTTCTCATGCCCCCGACTTTGATGCCCTCCTTCCCTACACCTCATTTCCAGATCGTAAATAACCCTCACCTTTCTGTATTGCCCCTTCCTTCATTTCTCCCCCGCCCCCCACCCTCCCCTCCCGTCCCTGCCCCAGCTGAAAACACTCTGGGCATTTTTCTTTCTCCCTTTTCCAAAGACCCGCTCCCCCCCCCATTCAGTCCCTCAGTTTAACAAATTTGGAAAGAGCCCCCCCCACTCTAAAATTCGGGAGCTCCTCTTATTTCTTCCCTCCCATCTGCTCC
>JAXCMG010000044.1:9316298-9340033 GCA_034642415.1 Podarcis siculus | reverse complement strand
GGGGGGAAATGATGGAGAGAATCCGGCGCGCGCCCTGGCTCTGACTGCTGCCGCCGCCGCCGCCGCCGCTTCTGCTATTGCTGCTGCTTCCCCCTCAGCCCCTGTGTATCTGGGCTGCACCCATGCGCGCATGGAGGAGTCAGCTTGCGCCCACCGATGGAAGCAGAGGTAGGTGCAGTCTCTATGCAATCCCCCCCCACCCCGCCTCCTCCTCCCTGTCTCCTTCCCTCTCTCTCCCATTTAAAAATCTTTAAAACTTTGCATATTAATATCTGCGCTTTGCATAAATCTCACCCGCTCTTTATTGATTGCAAAATGCTTAATGCAGCAGCTGGTCTATTGCACACACACACACACGCACACACACACAAGGCAGTCTATTCCTTTCTCTCTCTTCGTCTCTCAACACAGCAGCTGCAATTGTTCCTTCCAAGAGCTTTCTTTTTTTCCTCTCCCTGGCATATTATTTTTGCTGGTGTCTGTGGCTCAGCCTTTAAGGAAAAGGACACAAAAAAATTGCAAAGAGGGGAAAATAATAACGGAGAGATGCATATACAAAAATGCATTTTATTTTTATTTTTTTACAAAAACAAATAAAATGCAAAAATGATACAGGCGTGCTTTTAAAAGGCATTTTTATTCATTGCAAAGGGGAGGCGTTTTTTGCAATGGCAAAAAATGATATTTGCTGGCCGTTCTTTCCTTTTGCAAATGGCTTTGTGCACTGAGCGAATGTTTAAAAATATATATCTATATAGGTTGGTTTTTTTTGCATGGATGAAAATAAAATCAGAAGACAGAGAAAACGCTGTAGAGGATTTTCTGTAAATGTCTCTTTGCTTTTCGGTGGTGGTGGCTCGGCTTTTGATGCTCTGGCGATGGAAGAAAGAAGGGAGGGGAAAAAAGGAGAAATAGACAGAAGGAACCTGAGGAGATGGGGGGTTGTGGCTCCGGCGTTTACGGTTTTGCAAAGCGGGCATATATTGTTAGGAAATGTGTTGCAATATTTGGATTCCTAACCCCCCCTCCGCCCGCCCCCGAAAAGGGGGGGGGTTGTGCTGTGCATTAGCAGCGATTGCTTTCATACACTAAAGGGGGTGTTCTGTGTTTATTGGGGTATAAGTGAGTATATTAGACCCCTCTCTATTATAAACTCAAGTTGCATAATGCGGGGGGGGCGGGTGTGCGAACCGAAGATGGAATGGTTTGGATTGTCCAAAGAACCGGTGTTGAGGGTGGGGGGGGGAGAAAGTGAAGGTTGTTGAAGGGGGGGGGGAGAAGGTGCAATGGCCGAAGCGAGGAGGGGGAGGCAGATACATACAACGAGAACTGGACTCTTCTTTTGTCCATGGACGGGGTGGGGGTGGAGAAGAGGGAGGAAAGGAAGAATGTTATTAATAATTATTAGCAGCCCATGGCAGCTATTGTGTGGAGGGAGAGATATTGCCAAGGATCTGGAGGAGGTGGGAGCGTGGGGGGGGGGCGCAAGGGAGACCTGGGGTAGTGGCTGGATGGGTGAAGAGGTCAGATTCTGTGTTTTTTTCGGGGTGGGGGAGTGTATGAGAAGGGGACCTATATGAGGGGAAGGTGAGAGGAGGTGGATATTGGGGGGGCAGGGTGTGTGGCTGAGGCAGGGGAGGAGAGTTGGGTAAGAAAGAAAGGAGACCGCTGGATACAAGAGAGGGGAGCTCCTGGTGAAGGAAGGGGGTTCAGTGGTCTGGATTCAGTGGGGCAGAGAGAGAGAGAGAGAGAGAGAGAGAGAGAGGTGGAAAGATACAGCCAAAAGAATGGAGATGCACCAAAATTTCAAAAGTGAGTGTGTGGGTTGTGAGGGAGGGAGACAGAGAGCAGGGAACACATCTAAGAATAGGGTTAAGAATAATGGATCTAGGGGTGTGGCTGTTACCTTCAGCTGTCCTGAACCCCTAAATCCAGAACCACCTACCCCCCCCCCCCCAATTCATGTTTGGTGAGATAGCTGTCTCCCAGGCCAAGTTGGAACACCACCTCAGTTTTCCAAAACGGATGCTATTTCTGTTTCTTGAGTTTTTAGAGAGTGAGCGAATTGAGGGATGCCTTCTGGTCTGCTGTCCCAGAGCCTGGCATATCCTTGGCGAGTCTCTCTCTTTCTCTCCATTGGCATTCCCTAACTTGTCCATAGTTACTTGGAGTTCAGAAATGACTAACTGGGCTTTGCTTATGGGGTGAGGTGGGGTGAGATGGGCTGGGCACTTACAGGACATTGCCATGGGGAAATGGGGAGCAGTGGTTATATGCTGTAAAGACCCCCTTAGTCCTGACAGGTGGGCACTGGTGTAAGTGAAGCTGGCAACATACTAGGCTGCTTGCCACTGACCTCCCCCCTGTGCTTTGTCAGTGGGTTTATTTAAGACACCAAATTTTTACCTCTTGGCTGCTTAAACCACCAACAGCACTGTTGCATTTTTCTTTAAGCAGTCGCAAGTCTACCTGTAAGCAGCGCTGGTAGATAATTCACGGGTCTTACTTTTGTGACAGGGAGAAGTGGAAATTACTCTGGAGTAGGTTCTGCAAAAACCTAATAAATGCAGAAGCCGCAAAGAGTTTTGTAACAGTCCTTTCCCCTGCCAGTTGCATTGTTGGGTGACACAACAGCTTTTATTTCTTCTTAAATATCCCCATTCAGGCCTCTGCAATTTGAGATGTGTGTGTGTGTGTGTCTTATGTCCCTGCAAGTGTACAAATTGCCCCCGTGGGTGTGCATAATCCATCTATTTGTCATCTATGGGAGTTTACATTTTCCTATATAGATTGCATCCCTTTCTGTTCCTTGTGTGTCTGAATTGGCATGTCAGTTGTGGGGCTGGTAAGTTTCCTTGAACGCATAAAAAAGACCACATAGTTTTGGTTCAGATTATTTATGGGGAAAAACCTGTATTTTCCTAGATTAATCCTCACAAAACAGACTGGAACTGCCACCACACGTATAAAGATTAAGTCAAACTCTGGAAAGAACTCTAACCTTCTATCATTCTTTCATTACCCTAATCTTGTGCACTCAAGTTCAAACGCTTGTGCTCCATATTAATTAATCGGGGGAAACTAACACCTCCTTGTTCGCTAATGTGGATTAGAATCTTTTACTTCATCCATAAACATGGATTGAAAGGGTGAACACCCCCCTCCCAGCCTTTTATCACTCGGGTTGTGAGTACAGTGTGATTAAAGCTCACTATGGGGTAATTAATCTGCATTAAGTGATAATGGGTGTGTGCCCTGTGTGTATACGAAAGGGTTGCTGAAGTGTGTCAAGCGGTAGCGGCGATACATTGTCGTGCCCTCTTGTTTTGTGCGTGGCCTTGTGGTGTGTGCGTCTGTTGATATAATGGAGCAGGTCTTTCTTGGAACAAGTCCTTTAGTCACCAGACACTTCCGAAATCTCTTTGCTATTACTGCCTTTTCCTTGGATTCTGCAAAGGGTTATTTCCTTTTTGGTCTGGGGTGCAAATCACAGGAAGAGCTCCTTTTGCCTAAACTGCAGAGAATGCCTCTTCCTCCCCTTCAGGTCTGGTCCTGTCAAAAGGTTGGGCTCGCCCCCTGACGTTTTGCTGCGGGAGGGAGAACAGCAAATGTCCCTCACCCTCCCTTCTCAAGCCAAGGTGCATAGTTAATTGGCTCCTAACTGGAATATTTCACAAGAGCCCTCACTTCCTATAAAACAGAATAATAAAAAAATCAAATGATTCACAATGTGCTGCCTTTTCCTGGCATCCAAAACCTGCCTCAGGTGGCTGCTTCACTCTACCTCATGATAGGGCCGGCCATGCCCCCCCCATCTGTTTACTAGGCCTCGTTTTCATAGACCCATCACTGAAACACTGTATTTCAAAATTACATCCCAATAATCTGGGTTGTTGTTTTTTTTAAATCTGGAAGAGTTGCAGCTCCTTGCGGGTGGTAACCCCGACTGGGTTTGAGGAGGGAGCTATGAGCTAGAATTTGCGTTTCTGTGTTGGATTTCTCTCATGAGGAGCCATAGTGACTGAGGGGATTGGAGTGCCCCTGACTTTGTGAGAGCCGGGCCTAGTGGTGAAGGCTGAATGGTTAAAGCTTGAAGCCATGTACACAAGATCACTCCTTTACTCTGCATGATCGTTGATCCGCAGTGATTACGGAATCTCCCCTGGAGTTTTTGCAATCGCTAATCTGGATTAGAACCCACAAGTATAAATTGAAAGGGGACGCCATCCCCATGTGTGCAATACGATGTGCTGACGAGTATCAGCAGGCAGTAACACTGAATATATATATTTGGAGAACGTCCCCTATAGAAGTGTGGTGTTGAATCGGTGTCCTTTTATTTTATTTTATGGCACCCACATCTGCTGTGTGTTGTCTGTGTGTCTGACTCCTGTGATTTAATTGTATCGCTTTATGTATTTAGTACAGCCTTGTCTTTCTCCTGCCCACCCCCAGTGTCCACTAGACGCTACGCATAGGGTCGGAGGAGCCCGGTATGAGAAGCGCCGCACTGTTCTGTTGTTGTGTGTTGCTCTGTGGGTCGGTGCGGTTGCTTGTGTGTGTGTCTGCCTTCCTTTTTCTGTTGGGTGTGCATCTGCTGTTGTCAAGTGAGACCTCATTTCTCTGCAGTGACCTTTTTTTTATTGCTGCCTGGCATGTGTATGTGCATTTGTATGTGCGGGTGCCTCCGTAACCCTTTCAGCGCTGCAGTGCCTCTGCCCCTTGTCTTCCTCTACAGCTCACCCTACTGGTTAGGTCCAGTGCGGAAGCCCTTCCAGGGCCTGGCCTGCGATTTCCTCAAGCGACCTGCTTACCGGTCCCTTGGCAACAGGGTGTCCTTCGCTGCCCCATTTCCCTACATTTCCAGTCCCAATACACGCTGCTCTCTGAGCTTCTCGGTGCCTGCCCTTGTCTGTCTGGAACTGTGTGGCAGCCTGACAAGATGTTGACACCCTTATAATGTCCTCGTTCTCCCCTGTCCTGAGCACTAGGACTTTTCAGTATATATGTATATATTTTGCCACATCCCTCCATCCATCCTTATATATGATCCGTATATTCTTTGAAACCTCTGCACGATGTTTTGTGCGCCATACCTTTTATTCTTGCTCTTTTGCTGTTTTTTCTTACCTTCCCTTTTAATTTCCTCTACTTTCCCCTCTAATTGTCATTGCATTATTCCCCCCCCCCTTTCCACTCCCCTTTCTATTACCCATTTCTCTCCTTTTATGTTTCCTTTGGCTGTACCTCCTTCCCAACCTCTCTGACAAAACCCCTCCAAATTCCCTTCCTATTATACCATCGGACTTGGTCCCCTTTGTCCAAACTATATTTCGCCCTTAGGCCGCGCTGGAAGTCGTATTTCTGCTGGGAACGGAAGGTGCCTCTTTTCAACCTGGCTTTCCTAAAATCCAGAACGTGAGATGCAGTGGCACAGAGAGAGCCTTTAAAAATAAATAAGTAGTTTTCTTTTATTTAATCCGAACCCAGACTCTTAATTTAGGTTTAGTGGGGTGCTTTACTCCCAATTGTGAGAGATGACGCGTTAGTGGAAAAAGCGATCCCTAGTTCTCCACTGCTACATAAGAGCAGCCATTTCCTGGTCAAGAAACTGACCGCCAGCTCCATCTCACCCGACAAAGAGTCCAGGTCATTTATTCCATGAATGTCACCTGGGGAGGAGGGGAAGGGAGAGAGAGAAAAAGCAGTCATACCCTTCAGCCATCAAACACTCCATCCCCCCACCATCGCACCACTTTGGTGTCAGTTTCAGTGGGAATTAGATGCTTCCCACCCCCCCAAACACACCTTTACCATATTTTTCTCCAGGGTGGTGGTGGCGGCCAGAAGGCCAGGGATGTGGTTGGTGTGAGGGCGTATCGGGGAGGCAGAAAGGGAAAATGTATCTGAAATCAGGGGTCTGTTTGCTTTATCACAAGCAAAGCAGCCTCACATTCTAGCCCTGGAAGAATAGAGGGATCCGGGAAAGGAAGAAATCATAGAAAGAGGTGCATAAAAGGATTCGTTCTGTCGTTCACCTTGGCTCTCCTGAACAGCTGGAATTTTTAAAAGAAAGAGTAAAAATTGCAGACAGATAGAAATATAAGAGGGGAGCGATAGAAAGGCAGCCGCACATCTTAAAACGAAGAGCAGGCCCCAATAACAATTAGTAAAAACCCATCATCGTTCTTGTTCCTGGTGTACAATTTATCTGTTGTGCAGTCTGTGTAATTGTGTGACCAAGAGATCCATTTACAAATCGATGCATGTTAAATGGGAGGCAGTCAATTTAATTACCACTCTTTCTAAAACTTGATTTCCCCATTAGATAATTTATTTTTAAATCTGCATCTTCCAGATGTAAATATAACGATCTTTTTGCAAATCAGTAAGGGTAGTTATAAATGACTGTTGTTGAAAAGTTTTTAAAATGTAGCTAGAAAAAGATGGATTTGCTTGTAAATATCTAGATCCAGTTAATCCACAAACAGCAGATTGATTTGTAATGGAAGTATCAAGATACATCCAGCCTGTATCTTTAAAACAGAACCTTTTGGAATTGTAGGTATAGCAGTTATTCATATATATATATATATATTACAATTGAAGATTTGTATGTAAAGTCTCTCAGTTTGCCTTTCCCTATCAGTACAGTACAGTATTATGCAAATATATACACCTGTCCTAAATAGCAGGTGCCTTGCTCGAGATCAACACATCTGTAAAAAACAAGATCCGTGCTCCAATAATGAAAACAAAACGAGTTAACTCTACATATAATTCCACATTTGAAAGTGTCTTTTGTTTTGAGCGTCTCTAATGGATCTATCAATAACAGGATCAGTCAGTAAATACATTCATCCGTATCAATAATATCCGGTATCTATCTCCAGAATACAGTTCAATAAATATAAAGGGATCGATTTACAAACCTATAAATAATATACATCACTACATTGCGTCCTTCATTTTCCATTACACCAAGAGCACTTCAAAGCACTTATGCAGTGTAAAAGGACTATTGTGAAACAGCCGATCGGGCCCGCTGCCTGCAGTTTTTAAAAAGAGCCTTAACAGGAATGAAGTGGTAGGCCATAAATAATAACTCTGTTTCTAAATATGTTTGCATAGATTTGCATCAACATTCTCAGATGCAAACAAATTGCATAATTAAGAAGCATTTGCCGTCCCCTGCCAAATTGTGGTGCAATATTAATAACTGTATCTCTCTTTCCTTTTACTTTCTCTTATTTTGGCTTTCTTGTCTGTGTCTGTCTATCTGCTTATCTATTGTCATCTGTCACAGCCAAATTAAGTCCAACCCATAATCAGTTATCCCAGTTCCAAATCATACTTTAAGGTATCATAGATACAGAATAATAGGGCTGGGGGGGAGAGATCTATTCTATTGGATCGGCTAAATTATATATATATATAATCAACTTGTATGTGTTTTTAAATATATAGCTACAATAGATCCATTATTTTTTTAAAAAGGCGTAAATATATAGAAAAGCCGTATGTCATACAGTTTTTTAAAGAGAACCCTTTAGGTGCCTTGACGTGTAATGATTATTCCTTTCTACAGAGTTCCCTGCAATTAAAGATTTATATTTGCCTCTTTTATTTTCTATCTTTTATTGGCATGATTCTGATTTATTTGGGAATCTGGGCACCTGCTAAATACCAGATGTGTAAGGAAATCGAGGGCAAACATCATATAGATATTCAGAAAATTACATTGTAGAATTATACACTGAAAAATGGCTTCATCAGTTAACAAAATTATTATTTTAATCTTCCCTAAAAACCCCCACAATTCTTCTAATCTGAACATTCTGCATATGTAAATTATTGCACAGATATGAATTGTTAGTGTGAGAGGGAATGTTCTTCTGAAGATTTTGGAGGTGGGTTCAGTGTTATTGGTACGTGGCTGAGAAAAGGGGGTACAGGATTGGTGCGAATGGAAAACAGGATGGGAGGTGGAGAGGACGAGATGAATGAGTGCAAAAACTCAGCAGCCTGGTTTAGAGGAAGGGCGACCGTGGTGAAATTTAGATGCATGGAGATCTTGTTAGACTTTTGACATGTTTTAAGTAAATTCAGAGGGTCCATACCTTTTGGACATTGCATTTGTCTTTGTCTGGATGTGTGAAGAGGCACATATCACCCCCGCTGTCCCAGTAATCCCCCCGGTCTACCCCTCAGCCTACTACTTTAGAGAGAATGGAGTCATTTGGCTTCTCATGCTAGGCTGGCAACCAGTATGTTAAATTTCCCCACAGCTGTGAAGACAGCCACTGCCACCTCACCGCGCAGGAAGGAAACAGCCTCCATGTTCTGAACAATGATGAACATTAATGGAACCCAGCGCAGAAAGCAGACGGGATTGTTGTACGCTATGTTGAGAAAAATAATTGTGCCGCCACGGCGTGAGTTCTATTCGACAGTGGCCCTGCGCTGAAAACTACGGTGAATTCGGGTCTGTAAAACACTTTCCCTCTCGCCCTTTTTGTTGACAATTTAGGCTTCGGGAAGCATATTGGACCAGAAGTGAGACAGTTTTTTACAACCCCGAAGCCTAACAGCTATACAATTGACACCTTGCTTTCAACGAAGGCAAATTCTTACCCCTTCCTAGACTGCAGTTTGCACGTAACGTATGGGGGTTGTGTGAAGCCTCCTCTGTGGGCCCGGCCACATCTGGGCAGCACGTTGTGCAAAACACTTTCGGAAGGTTTGTGATGACATGCCCCATTCATATTCCAGCCACAGCCCTGGCTAAACATAAAAATGGGTCATGCATTTTGATCCAGTGACTTGGCTGTGTTCCTGACGACCTTGTTGACAAGTTGGAATAAAAGTACCTTAGAAGACCCATTTTAAACTTAGCCACATAAAGCAAGCTCGCTAAATCGGGGGCATCGCCAGTTTAGTTGCATTGTAGTTAATAGGACCGGCTCGCTTTAAATCTAAGTACTTCAAATTAATTGGTTTTGTGGATCAGTCTAAGAAACATGTTTTGCTTCATTCGGTGGCCTTTGAGTGTATATCTAGCTAGATCAGTAGTCTTTGTACAAGGTTGGGATTAAATGTTACCTTCCAGATTTGATCATGTAGATCATTGGGTGAGTAGCAGTGAATTATAGCCCAGTGTAAAATCTAATCTACATGCTGCCCCCCCAACTCCCTATTTTAAACATGGAGTAAAGACCCTCGCTCCAGATTGACGCCAGTACATCTGTAGGTTTTGAAACCGAAACAATTTCCTTCTGCCTCTGAAATAGCAAGTTAAATGCTGATAGGTATTTTATTCTGCATAGTGTAGAAAAAAAATGCCTAGGATGCAGTCTTGGGATATTGCAACATGTTTTTATTTGTTATGAAGTGAAATAATCCCACCTTTTACCCTTGTTGAATTTTGTGTGTTGCAAAATATTATATGTTTGTTTCCACCACCCCCACAAAATAATTGCAAATCATAAATTTCATGTTTGTGTACCTTTTTTTTAATAAAAAAGTAACTGGCTATTTTGTTTCGGGATTTGCCTCTCCCCCACTTTCTGCCTCTAAATTTCTTTTTTCTTCTTATCTGTTCAAAAGAACAAACAGCAAAAAATAAGCTAGAACTGATTGCAATCTTGCACCTTATATTTCTAACATTTAAAGCAGAAATAATTCCTTTTGAACGAAGGCTTGTATTCTGAATGATTTGTGAGAAGAAGCAGTTTTGCGTTGCTTTTTGGTTTCCTCTGATTCTTACGGGGTGTGTCTGTATGGTTGAAAACTGTATCCTTGCATGCATGTACAAACCATTGTATTCCATGGTAATTAACCCAGCCATCACAGTTTTGCTGTGTGCTTTCAGTCACTGCGGTGGATTGGAATTCTACTTTGCCCATAACTATACAATGTGAGAGGATAAAAAAAAATATCTTATTTCCCCACTTTTTAATCACCCTTGTTTGTTTGTTTTTTTAATTTTTACTGGGATTTAGTGTTGAGTGGGTTTGAGTGTACACTAATTTCAGAGGAGACCTTTCTAATTAAAGTTCATAATAATAATGTTGATCATTTGATGCTTTCCTAAAGTGCTTCAGGGTGTGCGAGTAACTTCCATTTGTTCTCTTCTCCTCAGACAAAACTGTAAACGGGTGGTGTCTGTGCTGGCTGGGTGTGTGTGTGTACCATGGGCAAATACACAGCATTATCTGCTGGTACACTTTAGTCTCATTTGGTGCTTGGAGTCAAGTCTCCGAAATTGTAATTCTCACCTTTCCCTGTGCCTCTTTAGGAGTGCGTATTGGGGATGGTAAACCTGTGCGAGAGACTTTGAATGTGGAACCAGGGGTGGTAGTTATTCCAAGTTAGCTAATTTGCAGTAAAGGGGTGTGCTCTTTTGTAAAGGCACAACAGGGCCACCACAATCTGGGGTTGCTCCCCTGTTTGCCCCTTATTTTAAGGGGCACTACTTACGTTAAATGATTGCTCCTTATTCTGGAACATTACTGCTTCTTTGGTCTTAATGGCTGTCCTTTATTTCTGAAAACTACCACTCTGGAAGAGCAAAGGCAAAGCAGAGAAGAACGTGAATGAGGCAGTGTTCAAGAAAAAGTAAAAAAAACCCAACCCAACCCTAAATGGATTTGCAGATTAAGATCCCAGCAATTGGAATGTGACTGGGGCAGGAAGGAAATTGGTTATTGGCAGAGGAATATAGACAATAGTAAGGAGTACAATAGGGAAAAGGGTTCGCAGCGGCAACCTAGTGTTTACAAGAAGGCCAGAGCCTCTGGTAGATGGGGATATTTAAGTCTATGGAAAAGTATCAGTGATTCTGTACATTGTAGACAAGGGTCTTCTGCTCGTATTTTCACGATAGCCTTTCTGTTGTGGGTATATATTTTGATTTGGGGTGGCGGTCAGAAAGTAGATTGAGATCTGTCAGTAGATCTCTGGGTCGTTTGCAGTAGATTGGAAACAGTTTCGGATTTCTAATTGCTCAACACACACACACACACACACACACACACACACACACACACACACACTTTAGGCTGTTAGTATATCCCTGATCTGTAATAACTCTGATGCAGTATATGGCTTGCGGGGTGCAGTAGTAGGCAATTGTCTGTCTTCCTGACCACCATTTTGCATCTGGCACCATCCCCCTTAGCCACCATTTTGCCCCACTGGGTTCCAGTTGGTGGGCCACATAGGGTGCTATTAAAAAAAACCCAAAACCAATAGACCCCACAAGTCCAAAGTCTTTCCACGCCTGCACTTCTTTTGAAATACTTTGCAGATCAGAAACACGAGGGCTGTCCCTTTATTGCAAGTCAATGGCTATACTTAAGGTAGCCACTTTTTAAAACCCTTAACAGAGGCTATTTTTTAATGGCTTCTATGCAGAAGTTCTATAGGGACAGGCCCTCTCTGCTTTTTTAGGTCAGAAAAAAAGCACGTCTCTTGAATTGCTGCCTGTTGTATAGCTGTTAGGTAAGGTAGCCAAGTCTGTCGTTGTGAGGGATTTGAAAATATACTAGAAGCCTGCAAAGAGCGAAAAGCAGGGAGGCTGTGGAATTAAACGGACCCTAATTAAGGTATCGCACCACAAGAGTAAGCTTAGTGTACCTGGACTGCTGCAGGCAGAGGAAGGAGTGTGGTAACCTCACCTGAAAAGTGTGCGATCAGGTGCCTGTTTTGGGGTAGAGTAGGAAGAAACAGCACTTTCATAGTTTTCGTAAGTGCCTGTTGGGTCATGCTTGGCTGAAAAACTGGCAGCTCTTTTAAGTCCTTTTTTCCTCTCTCCACGCGCAGGGTGCTTACAGTCAGACAACCTTTTACACCGCCACAATCGCTTGAACATACGGCTCATATATGAAAATAGGCACACCCTCTAGGAAAATTGGGACGTCCTGATTGCCACAACCAGTGACCACAAGCACACCACCACCACACTATCATTTCACATTGGGAAAAGGCTCACACTACTTCTTAGTGCTTGCAATAGAAACACTGTAGGTTTTTTTTGGTATTTTGTCGCTCCTTGATTGTACTGTATTCCAGTTTCAACTATATTGTATATTTGGTGCTTGCGTTGTGTTTTTTATATATATTATTGCACGCTGCCTGGAGAGGTTTGCGTAACAAGCAGAATTTAAATAAATAAAGAGGAGAGTCCCTGTGCCTTACCCAGGCGATGAGTTGATGTATGTGTTGCCAGAGCTGCGGAGCAAAAGATGCAACACTACGTAATTTCACTCACTGTGTTTAAAGTGGAGTCCCACCCCTTGCCAAGAGTGTATTGGGTTTGCGCTTCAGGTGCGAAGATGTATGTGGCCGGCCCTGAATGTATAATCGCCTTCTTGAAGGTCTATAGAAAGGGAGTGGCTCCGATAGGCAGGTCTCAAATACGGTTTGTTGGCCGGTGAGTTATGTTTTAAGCGTGTCAGCTAAGTCAGCTGAAGCCCACCCACCTCTTCGTGAAGGCGCTGGCGAAACAAAACACAGAGTTTAAACACCTTGCCACATGCAGAGATTGATTAATGCATGTAATTGACACCTCTTGGCTATCGTATTTATAAAAAAAACAACACGCTATACATTCACCTGCCGCGTTGCGTCCCAAGGGACTTGCCCAAGGTCACTCAAGAAGCTTGTAGCAGAGGAAAGGAACTAACCTAGACATTTGCCTCTCAGACCAGGGCTCATTGCTCCTGTATTATCTGTCTGTCACCGTCAGGGATAGGGAAGAAATTCAGTTCCCATTCTAATGGGAACCTATCTAATTCGCCCTTCCCGAAACAATACGGGAATAGATACGTCCTCAAAATTTGTATTCTCTGAATTTTGCAACGCAGTTCTCTAAAACAAAACTGTGTGTGAAAAAACGTACATATTATGGAAAAGTGTGCGTGAAAATGAATTTATTGGTGAAAACAACTCACAAAAGTGCATTATATCGTGCAAAATTGATTACAAAAAATTGTACATTGGGATGAATGCACACAAAAATGCTGATGAATTTTAGTGATGGTTTTATTTTACTTTTTTACTTTTTAAAAATGCAGATTGTTATGGAAATGTGGCAAACTTAAAGTGGAAAAATGAGAAACAGAGAAGCCTAATGCCTGATACAGCAAAATTTTCATTTATGGTTTTCACCAAATGCTAAAGCTGTTATAGATGTACACAATGAATTTAAAGTGTAAATGTAGGGTTGCCATATTTCAGACAGTGAGAGTCAGGACCGAAAAGTTTTTGAGCTTTTCTTTGGCAAGATAAAAAAACACACACCAAAAACGTTTTTGAGCCATACGTTTGGATTTCCCCTTTTTGTTGTTGTCCAAAATAAGATTTGTATCGGTATTGGACTTTACTTATTTATTAGAAATTCATACTGTCCTCCATCCAGAGAGTGCAGGATGCACAACAACCCCAAGAGGTAGGTTAGTCTGAGAGACATTGATTGGCTCAGGGTCATCCACTGAGTTTTGTGGCTGAGTGAAGATCTAAACCCAGGTCTTAACAGTGCTGTTTTGCAAGGGTGCTGTATAGGTATACAGTGGTACCTCGGGTTACATACGCTTCAGGTTACATACACTTCAGGTTACAGACTCTGCTAACCCAGAAATAGTACCTTGGGTTAAGAACTTTGCTTCAGGATGAGAACAGAAATCGTGCTCCGGCGGCGCGGCGGCAGCGGGAGGCCCCATTAGCTAAAGTGGTGCTTCAGGTTAAGAACAGTTTCAGGTTAAGAATGGACCTCCGGAACGAATTAAGTTCTTAGCCCGAGGTACCACTATAATCTCATAACATAGAACAATGGTCTAGAGTCTTTCAGGATCCCTTTGTACATCAACTCATCTGCGGAGGAATCACTACAGAGGTGCCACAAAACCCCACAGGATTCTGGCTCATGTTCTACAGTGTGCTCACACAGGCTGGAACTCTTTGGACCTCACTACTGTGTCACCTGAACTGAGGGAATGACAAAGAACTGGGGTCTCTAATATGGTGTCCGTGGGCAGAGATGGAGCTAGCTGCTCCAGCACCTGGCGGGTAGGGCTAGCTGCCCGCAGGGACAGGGCTAGCTGCTTTGGGTTGGGGCTGCGAGTGTCCCAGGGGGCGGGACAGCGATGTCACCCCCCCCCTCAGGGATGACACCCAGGGCTGACCGCACCCATCACATCCCCTTCCTACACCACTGTCCATGGGCCCCATAGCACCTTCAGAAAATCCACTTGGCACCCACCAAAGCCCACAGCCCCCCCTTTTAAATTGAGGGTTGTTTTTTTTTGCGCTTTGGTACTAGTTTCGCTTGTTTTCATTAGTTCCCCCCTCTGTGAAATAGGTCCTTTGTGGTGACCCCTGGCTAAGGCTTGCATCTGTGCTGTACATTTAAAGTGGTGTTATACCACTTTCGACACTAATGGCTTCCCTTAAGAATCCTGGGAACTGCAGTTTCTTAAGGGTGTTGAGAGAGTTATTGGGAGACCCCTGTTCCCCTCACAGAGCTACAGTTCCCAGAGTTCCTAGAGAAGAAGGATTGATTGTTAAAACACTCTGAGAATTGCAGCTCTCCGTGGGGGTAGGGGGTCTCCTAAAAAACTAGCACCCTTTGCAGTTCCCAGAATTCTTTGAGGAAAGCCGTGACTGTTTAAAGTGGCATAATACTGCTTTAAATGTAGTAGCAGGGGAAGCACTGGTAGAGTTGGCAACCTGCTTTTTCCAGGAACTATTTTCTGCCACTACCAATCTTTTCACCAATGAACACATTGGAAGCTTCTGAGGAACTCAGTGCTGCCCAGAACACATTTTGAAAATAAAGTTGGCAGTGCAGCCAAGAGATCATTAAGTATCTAAGGGTGTGTTCACATTTCTTTCCTCCAAAACCGGTTGCTTAGTTAGTGGCTGATCTCAACTGCGGTGGCTGCTCTGTATTCCCTGGAAATTGAGTAAGGGACTTGGAAAAACCCAGCCTTTGCATCAGATTCTGCCCAGGAGGAGAAAGGACTTTAATAAGACACACCATAATGCACTTTAAATTATGCTTTTGTACACACTGCCAAGCTTGTTAAAACATGGATCTTTCCTTCACCTTCTCGGCGGATGCTTATGCACTGAGTGACAATTGTGAACTATGCTGGATATCGTGAAGATCGACTCAGAGGGGGTTGACGGCCAGTCTGGAATAATTATTTCAGAATTAAAGAGCGCCACGAGCAATAAAATGCTAAGAGGCAATGTAGAAATGATAAATAGTAATATTGATCTTTCGGTATGCCTCCTTTGATAGCGTTATCAGGTCTCTGCTATGAAAAGCAAAGAACCTCTCTCCACGTAGGATGGGACTCTTACTCTCTCGTGAACCGCCCTGGGATTTTCAGATGAAGGGCAGTATACAAATTTAATACATACTAATAAAAAGGGAGTCCCTTTCTCCTCCTCACTTTGAAAATGATATGGGGACATGCCACCAAGGGGACAAAACTATTGTTCCTTGCACCACCGAGGGCTAGTCAAAGCCCTGCCAGGAAAGGAAATAGCTGTTGAAGTTCTCCATCTTCAGAGGTAACCCAGGAGAATTTTGGCCATGGACTCGCTACCTGCTGAGGAAGATCCTAGTAAATGTTTTTGGCAATGAAACCTCACCAATCTCAGTCTGCCCTCAGCCACCCCCCACTTGCCTTCCTTCCTACTTTATGAGTCCAGAGGATGCCTGCCAGCTTCTTCCACAGTAATCTCCGTGTTGCCATTGCAAAACTCAGCTGGCAAATGGATGGAGACACAGTTAGAATGAGTTTCCTCCCATCCCTGATGGCTGGCTCCGACCACCAGTGGTTCTAGGATAAACATATGTTCCATGACTGGGTCTCACCATTGCCCCATATCAACTGAGAGGACATCAGCACTCCCTTGCAACAGTGGATTGTAGGGGAAGTTCTGGTGGGGCAGGCTAGCCACTTTCAGTGCACTGTTGCCCACAAGTTCTGATCTTCTCATTGAGGAACCCCTGCTAAGCTTCCAGGGAAATCCAGGGTATTTAAAATCATTGCATTATCACTGCTCTAGTGTGGACAGCAGCAAATTTTGCTGGAGGGCTAATTTGAGAACAGAAGATCACTGGCTGGTTGCCCCAGCCAGTCTTCCCTCCCCACCCCTCGTTTGCCTTTGGTTAGCAACTGGGGGCCCAGACTTGCCCCTTCCCCATTTTATTTCACTGCTGCTCTGATGCTGGGGAAGGTTGAGGCCATATTGAGCCAGCAGCTGCCAAGGGCCCTGGGAGGTTTTTTGATTTTTAGCAAGCAAATAAAGGGGAAGAAAACAGAAGCAGCAGATTGGGAAAGTAGTTGCCTAACGCCATCAATGGTAAAAGTCCATTCCTTAAGTTTGTCGCAAGTAATTCCACTTTCACCAGGGGCGAAAGCACATTGTCACATACATTTTCCTGATATAATTGCTTGTTTCCCTGTCCGCGACAATTGATGTGTAGGGCTTTCATAACTTCAGCATGGCATGTCCTCTGCAGAATTAGGTTCCCCTGGACAAAAACACACAGTGGAGATGGATTCACAATCTATGCACATCACTCTCAGGGTGTATTTCCTCTGTTTGGCACACTAGTGGAGCCCCTGCCAGGCTGGAATGCGAAGGGAACCCTTGCAAATGAAGGCAGAATGCAATGGACAGCTAGCCACTTGGCTCTCTTTTGTTATGGAAGTCCACCTCAGTGCCTGCAAACCTACTTGCAGAATGCCCAGCTCTAGTATGTATTCAGGGGCTCTGCCTGCCCCAAAGGAGTAAGGGTTGCCAGCTTTTTAACCGTCTCTGCTCCTGTGCTTTAAGCAGTTGAATTTTTATCCTGGCATGTTGATATAGCGAGGGGGAAAGCTTCACCTACCAGTGGCGCAGTTAGATAATGTTAGCCTCTAATACCCTCCCCCTTTTTAATATGGTAATGTTCAAGAACATAAAGAAGAGACCTGCTGGATCAGGCCAAAGCTCTGTCTAAGTCAGGCATTTGCAAACTCGGCCCTCCAGATGTTTTGGGACCACAACTCCCATCATCCCTGACCACTGTTAGATAGGGATGATGGGAGTTGTAGTCCCAGAACATCTGGAGGGCCAAGTTTGCCTATGCTTGGTCTAAATCCAACATCCTGCTTCACATGGTGGCCAACAAGATGCCCATGGAAAACCTGCAAGTGGGACATGAGCACAATAATCTCCACACCGGATCCTTAGCAATTGGTGTACAGAGATACACTGCCTCTAATACTGGTGGTAATATAGCCATCATGAGTGGCAGCTGCTATTAGCTTTCCTGTCCATGAATTTGTCCACCCACCCTTTAAAAAATTGGGCAGGTTGGCAGCCATTTCTGCATCTTGCGGATTTTGTAGTTTTCAGTATGGTGCTGTGTGAAGAAGAACAAAAATGACTTCCTTTTGTCTGGCCAGAAACTTCTACCCTTCATTCAAAACTGTGGTACGTCAGCTGCCTTGCTGTGTTTGGGGGAGCCTCTTGCTCATTCTGTGGCTGGAGGCCCTCAACTTCCACCCCCAAATCCTTTCCCGATGGTGCCACTGAACATGAGAGCAGCTCTTCCAGATAAGTTCCATGCAGTCCAGCATTCTGTTCCCCATCGGATTCCTCTGGGAAGCTCAGAAGCAAGGCAGGAAGGCAACAGCGCCCTGTCACCTATTTGTCCTCAGCATCTGGCAATTCAGGAGTATTCTGCCTGAAAACATCGAACTTGCACTTAGCAATCGAAACTAATGGCCACTGATAGACCTGCCCTCCATGAATTTGTCTAATCCCCTTTTAAAAGCCGGCTGAATTAGTGGCGATCACCATATCGTGTGGTAGTCAATTCCGTAAGTTAATTATGCCCTGTGAGAAGAACGACTATCTTTTCTCTGTCATGAATCTGTCTTGCTTAATTTCTCTCTCTCTGTGTGTGTGTGGCTTCTGTTTTAATGGCAAGAAGAAAAGCCAGTGGGAAAGTTGGCAACCTGACAAAGGCATGGAGTTCAAGACGAGGGGGAATCTCAAATTCTCCCCAGCCTTTTGGTTTTCGGCACGGCAAAATTGCTGGGAAATCCTGGCCGTTGTGGGGTGTGCATGAGAAGCAAAAGGCACACTGGTGAAATGAACAAATGCACACATCCCTTTCATGTGTAATGCCCAGTATAATTGCTCCTGCATTTTATTTCCATGGGTATACTACACTGTTGAGCAGTGCTGCCAAATATTTAATAATGGGATGCTCTTGCGCCCTGGTGGTGTCTGAAATGAAGGACATCTTTTACATGCTGCGGAAAAAGGAGGGACGCTTATGCCCTCTGGGACTGTGATGCTCTGGGTTAGTGAAGAAGGCAAAGCCTGGCTCACTGATGCCGTACTGGCCAGTTTTTGTTGGACTGCCTGAAACGCTGCTGGTTTCAAGCTGCCTGGGGCTGATGGGAGTTGGAATCCAATATCTTCTGGAGGGCACCATGTTGGCTACTGCTGGTCTGTAGGAATAGGCAACCTTTCCTCCTATTGCCTCGAACAGAAATAAACCTAGTGATTTAAAATAATAGCAACCTGCTTCGTTCCCCAGCCAATTTGTGGCCCCTGAAAGCAGCACCTTGGGCAAAATCAGCCAATCTCTTGATTTGAGCTCCTGGGAGAAAAAGGTGGGATATAAATGCAGTAACTAAATAGCAATAATAAAGAAAGAAAACTGATGTGGAGTGGTGGTGGCAAGCCCACCCTTGGTATAAGAGAGTTCCCCTTAGGGGGAGGCTTTTGAAAGGGGGGAGCTTTTCAAAGATAGCAGAACCCATGCGAGTTTGTGGGACAGGAAAAGCATGGCATAAAATTAACTGTGTGCTTGCACTCAAATATTGTGTTTTCTTTGAAGCTGCTGGTAAGCAGTGCCAACCCAAAAAACATCACACCCCAGAAGGAATTATTTCCCAGGTTTTGTCTCGGTGTCAGCCGTCTTGAGCCTCTGAAAAACAGCATATAAATGTTTAAAATAGGTAAAGATAAGTCCATGAAAAAGGCGGTTGGAATGGGTGCAGCAGCTTAGTGTAAAGATCAACCTTGAGCCCCATCGGGTGAGAATAAGACCGAAGTGTTTGCCGCGTGGGCTGATAAACCAGATGCTAACCGCAGATTTATTTTAGGGGTGTGTGTGTCTCCCCCAAACAATGGAGATGTAGTGGGAGGAATAAGAGCTTACAAGATCAGGTCCTCATCCGTGACAGTGAATCGGAGGCTAGGTAAGAGCTTGGGCTATCTAGGCGACAATAACCATCCTTCCTGATCAATAATACATAATGAACACCGCATCATTAAATAATTCATCGGCAGCAAATAATTTCTGTGCCCCGAGGAGGGGAAGAAAAGCCATCTCTTTAGTGCCCCGCTGGGCCAGCCTTGTGGTTTGCAGTGATTAATTAGTTTTATTTCATAATTAGCCCCCATCCTGCTGCCCCTGATAGAAGATTCCCATGCAGGAAAAAAAATAGCTTTGAAAGCCTCAGGGGTTTGGTAAGAAAGGAAAATAGAGCAATGCTTGCAAGATTGGACCTGGTGCAAACGCATTTCTTTCTTCCCATTTTCTCTCCCATTCTTCTTCCTTCTGTCTTTTCTTTCCTGTTGTGTTCACTGTTGTACATCTTTCTTGCTCATTTGCGTACGTCCTTGCGTTTTCCTTTGGCCAGCTTTCTACTTCTTCTTTTTTAAATCTTTTTCAAGTTTCTTCTTTGATCCAGACAGCTTTTGTTTAAAACGAGCCAGCAAAATAACCAGCCACCCACTCACAACACCCCCTTCCCCCTTAAGAAAGAGAGAGAGAGAGAGGCTCTTTCCCCAAGTCTCCCCCAAATGAGACAAACCAGTGGACCACGTCTCTTCTGATGTAGAGGATCACAACCCCTGTCGCTGATGGAAGGCAAACGCAGCCATGCAAAGTCCTCGTTTGCCTTAAGAGAGTGAACAGTGAACAGTGGCCGAATGTCTAATTTCCGTGCCTAAATTATCCCAGCGTATTATTGGTTGCCAAAGGGGCAAAATCTAGGCATCCCAAAAATTTAGCCATGTTGACCCAGAAGAAGAGTCTGTACTTGAGCAAATGGTGTGTGAGCTTTAGAGTTATCTAGAACTCTTCATCATGCCCAATGATAATCAAAGCTGGGGTGGTGGTGGAAAAACTTAATTGTCAGCCAAGTTACTGCCCCCTGCCCTCTTTTCTTTGTTTGCCGTATAGCTTGATTAAAACTTCTGGAAAACCTGGGGGAAAAACTTGTATTACATTTTATGACATTTTGGTTGGCCTAATTAAATACATAAAGACCCAAACACAGATTTTTGGAATCCCAAGGACTGTGAGAATGAAAAGGTATGTAAAAAACTTGACAGATAGAAAACCATGGGGGGTGGAGGTTAGTATTCCAGGACTATTTCCGCTGAGCTGTATCTGGCTTGCCAAAACACCCCCAACTTTTGATCATACAAGAGTTCAGAAACGCCAGACTTATATACCTGTTTCTGTTCTTTGACTACTCCTCCTTTCTCCCCACCCTTCCCAGAGCATGGAAACCTCTTGCCTCAGCTCCCCCCTCCCCCAGACCAGCCCTTCCAGTCTCCTGATGCAGTTGGAATGTAACTGGATTCCACTAACCGGATTTCTGAAGCAGATTTTCACAGGTTCAGCAATTCCCGACTGGGGATGGTGGGCTGCGCCGTTCTTCGGTTGCCCTGTCCCTGTTTATTCAGGTCCAGCAGTTTGGCAGCAAGCGAAGAGACAGAAGGGAGTAGGAAGAAAGTATATGGATGAACCTCCTTTCTTCCCTTAAGGATGCTTGGGGATGATGGGGTCCAAGGATGGGGCAGTTTCTTCTCCTCTCGTCTTGCTTCCTGATGGCCTTAACATGAGCTGTGTTCTCTCTTCCATGGCGAGACCGTCGGAGAGCGCTCCTAAGCAAGATACTTCTGAATATGTAAATGCAGATTTGTAGACAATTGACAGAATCTGCATTGGGTCACAGTTCCCAGGAAACCTGCGTATACTTCAACCATTCTTACGGACACATTTGGACAAAGTGCACACAGCCACATGATTGTGTGCATGTGTGACACTAAAAGCGCCACTTAGCCTGCCGCAGAACAACTTGGGAGTGCGTGTGAATGTTTCTTTGGATGTGTGGAGATCCAGTTTTAAAAGGTGGGCCCTGCTGGATGGGGGATTTGCATCTGTGATGAAGCTCAGTGCTGTGCTTTTCCCACACCAAGAATTCCTGCAGTGCCTAATGAATGAAGGGAAAAGGTTTTGTGGCACCTCGTAAGGCTTTCCAAGTACTCTGCACCTGGCTCTACCATAAGAAAGTACACAGAGCTCTGCTGCATCAGAGCACACCCCATCCAGCTCTGCATCTTGCTTTCAACAATGGCCAAACACTGGAATCTGGAATCTAATGGACCTTTGTCTGATCTAGTAAGGCAGTTTCCACAGCCTTATCCAGCAAGCATCGTTTAAATCTCAAGCACTCTTAAATGTAAATCATGCAACTCAGCCCTGAAGTGCATGAAGTTTTGCTCTGCTTTATTATTCACCTTGCTTGGTTCACTAAATCTGGAGCCAGACAATTGTCTCTCGTGTGTTTTCCTAGATAGCTGGAGACACCTCCAAAGAGCCATTGCTGGTGCTCATGTGAATTTTCATCGGTGCCGAACAGGTTTGGCAGGTTTTCGTATTGTTTCAAAAACCTACCAAACCTGTTTGATCAGCGAGGCAAAAGACGGGAACTGATGCCTCTCCCAAATCATTTTCAGTTATCAAAAATAAGCAGCTATTTGCCAGATCCATCTTAAG
Source organism: Podarcis siculus (assembly GCA_034642415.1). NCBI lineage: Eukaryota > Metazoa > Chordata > Lepidosauria > Squamata > Lacertidae > Podarcis > Podarcis siculus. Next base: position 9,318,159 of record JAXCMG010000044.1, on the reverse strand, counting down.
AAAAATAAAAAAAGCCAGCAGGGCAGAAACATTATTCCTATTTGGGAGCGGTTAGAACGCAGCCCCCGCCCTCTTTGGCTAGTGGTTTTATACCTTCCCATTGTATGCTTTGCAACATGGATGAATTCCTTTGCTTTTGTATCAGTTCCAGTGTGTCTGCATGTCTCAGGAGAAGTACCGTATTTTTCGCTCTATAAGACGCACCAGACCACAAGACGCACCTAGTTTTTGGAGGAGGAAAACAAGAAAAAAAATATTCTGAATCTCAGAAGCCAGAACAGCAAGAGGGATTGCTGCGTAGCAAAAGCAGCGATCCCTCTTGCTGTTCTGGCTTCTGGGATAGCTGCGCAGCCTGCATTCGCCCCATAAGACACACACACATTTCCCCTTACTTTTTAGGAGGGAAAAAGTGAGTCTTATAGAGCAAAAAATACGGTACATCTTTCCTTTTACGTGCTGTGATGCTGTTTCTGTCTGGGCATCCTTGGTTGTGTGCCACTGCTTTGGTTCCAGTTTCCTCCTCTCTCTTCTTCGGCCCTGGCATATTTTGTGGCCGGTGGAAACACCAGAGCCCCATCACCAGTCACGTCCTCGAGCCATTATTCGTTCGTTGCCCTTGTGACCTTCACCAGGATGGTTTCGAATTCATATTTATGGGGTCACAAGGTGGGGGGTGAGGGGAGGAGGGGCGTGCAGGGCAACACAATGGGATCTAGGGTAAACATGACCCCTCTTCTACACTGCAAGCCATATGGGCATCCAAACCAGTCCATTTCTCCAAAGCAGAACATGCACTGCTTCAGCACAAGCCAACAGCACACTGTTAAACTTTTTTTAAAAATAAAATGTGCTAATATCTTCAAACTGGAGTGTGACTATGCTGTCCTGCACCATGAGCAATACACACAATGTACACAATTAATTAAAACAGGCACCAAGGTGCCTGCAGATGACAATATCCTAAAAGCCAGTACCCATCTCTGTTCTCCAGCTTGCTGTGCAACACCCACTCAACTCTCCCCATCCAGAGCCCTGTAATCTGTAGACAGCAGTTGTGCACAGAACATAGAATTGTGCAGTTGAAAGGGACCATGGCAATCATCTAGTCCAACCCCCTACAATGCCTACCATGGGGCTCAAACCCATGGCCTTGAGATTAAGAGTCTCATGCTCCAGCAGCTGAGCTAGGCAGTTGAATGTGGCCAAGCTGTCTTTTGGGACCAGTATTTGGGCACATCTGAAAGTGAGCCTTCGGGAGGTTCCTTCCAACTCTACAATTCTGCGATTCTATTACTCTAAGTGGCAAAGGCACATCAGGTTGACGTGGGTTTTTGGTTACTTGGGATGCTTGACTTATTGCATATTTGCACCAAATCATCATGTGGCATTTACCCTTCCGAAGGAATACACCACGGAGGCCAGCACGGCTGCACAGAATGGGATGCAGAGTACATGCTAATTGCCTCTCAGAAGTCAGATTATCTGAATTTTAGGATGAGATAAAGCAGGCTTACAAGTAGGCACTTGCAAGGTTACCTGCGGCGAGTTAAAGCTTTGTCTGCAGGTGACCAAGCAATAAAGATTTTGTAAAATGGATGGCCGTGGGTACTTTTTTGTCAACGGGCTACAAACAGCAAGCATAGATAGGTGTGAGAAGATGGACTGGCAAACGCTCGGCTGGGAATTATTTACAGATTTTATCCAAAGGCAGAATTGGTATATGTAAGATAAAATCCAGGTGTTGTGGTATCCAGTTGTGCATGGCAATATGTCTGACTTTATCTATCATCTATCTATCTATATCTATCTATCATCTATCTATCTATCATCTATCTATCTATCATCTATCTATCTATCTATC
>JAXCMG010000044.1:9303672-9316288 GCA_034642415.1 Podarcis siculus | reverse complement strand
TATCTATCTATCTATCTATCTATCTATCTATCATCTATCTATCTATCTTTGATAAAGGATAAAGATGCAAGTAGCTTAAAAACAGGCCATAATCTGAAACCTTCACCTACCACCCCGCCCCAGTTGTATTTCTGGATCTCTTTCTCTTTACTTCCTCATCTGTTTCATTCATGCTCCCTTTGACATGCAAATTCACATGCAGCCAAGCTCCTCCAGCCCGTTTTGTCTGCAAAAAGAGATTTTTCTGGCCTTGATACAGATATATAACCAGAATGGGCAACATCAGATTGTCCCCTCAGTGACTTACTGTGCAGCACATTGATGCATACTTAAAGCTCTAGAATCCTAAGTTTCATTCAGAAACAAACAAACAAACAAGTTTCTAGACCTCAGGAGGGTAGAGATAAGATTTAGATTTAAAATTGGACAGACATGGTAAAGGATTGGAAATTAGGAAGCACACTTTGCATATTATGATAGATGTATGCCTGTGAAGTGCTATTTTATGAGTTGCGCTAAGTTTTAGAGTAACAGGTCCAGAAGAAAAATGTGGGAAAAGTACACGATGGCTGTGATGAAGCAGTGCCGGAGTTGTGGAAGTTTTGTATGGAAGCATTAGTAACAACGTGTGCCATTGAAATAAGCACATTATAGCTGTGGCCCTCTCTCATTTGTGAGGGTCTTCATTACTAAGCAAGTATATGGCAACAGGGCGAAGAGTTGGGAAAGTGGTCTCTTTTTTTCACATGTTCACTTCCCCTGCCCCCTCTTCCCCTGCACAGGGGTCTTTTCCTGTACCTTCTTACCCCACAGCCCATGTATTTCCCCTTGCCCCGTTCCTGTCGATAGGTTAATTGCCCAGGGTCAGGGTTATTGACAGCCTGATTAGTGCCCCTGTCAGCTCTGTACCAGGCTAATCTAGGCGGCCACAGCCCGGAAACACCAGCGCATTGATTTTTTGGGGGATTCCCAGCGACCCCCGCGCTGACACATTGATCCGGCTCCCGGGAGCGAACTCTCTGTCAGCGCTTTGCTGCAGGCCTGCCTTCCTGTCCCAGCCGCATGCACTCCGCGCCAAACTCAGGCTGGGAAGCTATATATATATAAAAGAGGTGCCAGGTTTTGTCGTCGCTATACTTGCTGGGATTAAAAATGCCCAATTTGTGATCCCTTGCTTGAACCGCTAGGCCACAGATGTCTCCCACAAGTGGCAAGAGTAGAGGGACCTGACTCCCCGCTTCACAGTTTGAGGCAAAGTATTGAAATGCCCACCCCTCCTCCTTCTGCACTGTGTCTCAGAGTGCCTAACATAGAATCAGAGAATCGTAGAGTTGGAACGGACCCTGAGGGTCAACTAGTCCAACCCCTGGCACAGTAGGAATCTTTTGCCCATGTGGGGCTCAAACCCATGACCCTGAGATCTCATGCTCTACTGACTGAGCTATCCCAGGACTAGGACATCCCAGAGCTTCCTTCACCTCTTCCCCTAAGCAAAGGCCCAAGAGGTTTTGGTGCCTGAGGCCGAACTCTAAACAGTGCCCCCACAGAAATAAATAATACGGCCAACAACTGCGTCGTTGACAGTGGAGGCTCCCTGTCCCTGCAAATTCATTTTACTTATTTATCAGATTTATACCCCGCTTTTCCTCCAAGGAGCTCACAGTGGCATACATGGTACTCTTCCACCCCATTTTATCCAGACAGCATCCCTGGGAGGTAGGCTAGGCTGAGAGACTGTGACTGGCTCCAGGTCACCCCCAGTGAGTTTCATGGCCGAGCAGGGATTTGAACCATGGTCTCCCAGGTCCCAGTCCAACACTCTTTGCCTTGGTGGGGTTTCTGCTCTTTCATTCTCCCACCTGCGCTGCATATGCCCTGCTTGCTACAGCGTACACCCTTTCCAACATCTGCTACGACCCTCCTTACCTCCTTCCTTCCATCTTGGGGGATGCAAATGCAAAAGAGGATATGGTTCTTGCACCTTGAACAGTGGTGTGGAAGATGGGAAGCAACACCCTAAGCCCTGCTGTTCCTAGGCCTGTGCATCGAGCGGCCACAGGGGAAGGGGGCTGCAAAAGTGCCATTGTGACCGACCCTCCGGATTAGCTCTTGGCAAGCCCAGTTCATCTTCTCCACCTAACTACGGCGTCTGCAGCTCCTTCTAGGGCTGCAGGAAAAGAGTCGAGCCGTCGTGATGCTGGACGTTCCCAGTCCACGCACCAGGAGGTAGGCGTAGAACCCCCAAACCCCAAATCTGCAACCCTAGAAAGGCACGGAAAGGAAGCTCATGCTAAGAACACAGCGAGCAGGAATAAGAAGCGCAGCAAGCGGAGCTCCTTCCCAAAGGGAAACAGCGAGCAGAAGATGCCGGGATCCCCCCCCGCCTTTTCCGCACACGCTTCCTCTAGCTTTCAAGTGCTTTCGTGCCAGACTGGGGTTCCCCCCCCTTTCCCCTCCCCAACTGCCCCCTGCCATCACTTACACAAATATTGACGCTAATGGTGTGTAGCGGGATGTAGAACATCCCAGCCTTCTAATTGTTGTGACTGGGGATCGGCAGGCCGATTAAACGCCATTGATTTTCTCATACTAACCGCATTGATTTTTAAATTTCCTATTGATTCCTGCCCTAAATCTCTTTAAGCAAAGACTTCACTCCGCAGATGACATCGGCTGATTAGCAGGAACAACTGTGGGTACGCTGCGTAGCCAGGGGTGGGGGGTGCGAGGGGCAGGGGGGAGTTTTATGTCAATTCTGGAGGGTACGGAGAACCAGGACACCTGGATTCCGGCACTGGGAACGGGGAGTGGGCTTCAGTGGGCCGTAGCAGGAATGCTACAAGCTACGAGCCAGGACTCTGGAAGAGGTGTGTGGGGGTCCTAAGAGGACAGTTGTGGTCGGACACTTTGGGTGTGGCCTTATGAGATGGGTTGGGTGTTTGCAAGTGAGCTCTTGCAAATGCAAGGCTGTTTTTTTGGTAGTCACTGTTTTGACAACAGCGCTTATTCCTCTGTAAAGGAATTCTTCACTATGAGCCCTGTTTTTAAAAATGCTCGGAGGAAAATGTTTCATCTGAATTGACCATCCGTGTGTATTTTCGAAGAAAGATCCATAGCGTTGCATTTCTGCTTATTCTTCTCAAGTACCGATTCCGAAAAATTAATGTGGATCTTTAGCTTCCCCCTGTTTCTCCACAAGGGAGGATAAACACAACTTTGGAAGAGGCCCGTTTGTGGATTGCAGAATTTGTGTGCCTCTCCGCCGCAGTAGCTCACTATGAGTGCGCCTACCTTTCTATGTTCTGTGTAATGAAGGGCATTGGGGAATCTTAGGATCCAGCAAAGTTTTATAGGAGTATCCTGCTTTCTGACGTCTGCAGGTCCGTTATTTTAGGTACAGAGAGTCTGGGATTTTCTATCCTGGTGCGTATATAGTTTGGCAAAGGTTACTGTTGGCACAGGTGCTAAATGGTGCTGGCACCAGAGGTTTGTGGTACTCGCAGATAAAAAAATGGAAAGACCCAGCTGTGCTTGGCATAGAGCTAGCCGGGGCCTTTTCTCTGCCTTGCCGTTTTGCAACGCTATGATCCTACACCCTTTGCATTTCTGTAGGATGGAAGCAACTCCACTCTGAGGTGTTTGGGGAGAGGTGCATACTATCTCTCGATATGTGGCCCCCTTGCCAGAAAGGTTGGTTGCCTCTGTCTGAGGTATACCTACAAAGTTAAGTTGCTTTAGTAACAGGCCCTGTCATGGCTGACCCCACCATTAAGCACCATTGTGCAGGATTGCTTCTGTGGGAGAAGAGTGCGAGGCATCCAGGAATGAAACTGTCAGAGAAGAAGGCCACAAATGCACGCCACCTTGGTACCAATTTAAACAGCCATGGCTTCCCCTCCCCCCACAAATCCTGGGAACTGTAGCTTGTCACGGGTGCCGAGGGTTGTTAGGAAACACCCTATTCCCCTCACAGAGCTACAATTCCCAGAGCGGTTTAACAATTAATCCCTCTTCAGGAGGAAATCTGGGAATTGTAGTTCTGTGAGGGGAACGGCTCTCAGCACAAAGGACAGCTCCCAGAATTCTTTGGGGGAAGCCATTGCTGTTTACAGTAGTGTCTTAGTGGGGTGAAAGTGCATCCTGAGTTCTATTGAGGCTCAACTCCATGTGAACAGTGCCTGTGTTTAAATCTAGGCCCAATTTAGTCACACTTGAAATGGGGGAGTGGGGGCTGGTTTTCTGAGGCATGAGGTCTGGGGGCGGGTTTCAAAGCTGTTGAGCTTTTTTTTATAAAAAAAGGTGCTAAGCCTTCTCCCTCATGAATGCATCTTCCCTTCTCACAGTCTCTTTCCTGAAGTCACTTCCCCCCACTTCTGGGCAACAACCATGGAAGTAAGCTCAGGAGAGAGAAAAGTGTCTGTGGCGAGATGCTATGAGGAGATATGTGGCAGATTGGGGGCGGGTAAGGATTCAGCTCCCCTCATTGTCCACATATCCCTTTGCTCTAGAACATGGCTGCACCCCTGCTTTATACATGGTTGGGGCAGACCACTGTTTAAACCATGTTTGTCATGGGTCATTTGAGCCTGGTGGAGAGTGGTCTGAGTTAAAAAAAAATCCAGCACCAAGGAAAAACCCCAAACCAGAGCTAAGGTGAGGCAGACTAGGAAAAGACTACACAGTCTTGTAAGACGCAGGCTCTGTGTTGTGGGGGAAAGAAGGTGGCACCTTTAATGTTTTGCCTAGCTTAAAAACAGATTATATTTTTGTTCCCAGATGGTTAAAGGTTGCTGGAGAGAACCACTGTTTTCTCTGGTTATGGAGATTCGCTTTTCCTGTGCTATTAGCATATCCGATCGAACAGGTTGTGCAGGTTTTTGGAAAACCTTTCAAAGTCTGTTTGACTGGAGATGACAGTGAGGCAAAATAAATGTGAGCGTGTGTGTCCGACTGAGGTAAAGATACTTTTTAATAACTCTTTTAAAAACGTCTGCTTCTAGTGGGCCCTCCTGAGCATTCAGTGAAATCTCATTTCTTCGTGTGCAAGTTGTGCAGTGTTTGTGCATACATTGCTGTTCCTTTGATATGTACCCATGAGAGTGGCGTTTTCATCCCAGGCCTTTTTCTGACACTCTGTTCTCTCCTCAGGTTCTGGACTGGACTGGAGTGAATGTACTACAGCTGCCACTTCTGCCTGAAAGGTCAGTAGTTCTGCAAAGTTTGTTTCTGGGGCGTGTGAGCAGGGGGGGAGGCTGTTGACTCCCCACCCGTAAAGAAAAATCAACGAGAAAAAGACACTAAAAAGCACGTTTGGAACTCTCTCATTGTATTAGCGACAGATGCAGCGGCAGAACTACGTGTTACATGCACAGGCCTTTATCGAAAGATGGCTGCTTTTCTTGGGCAAAAGCAGCACTGGGGAGGGGGTGGTTTTGAGCAGAGAAGCAGCTGAGTGTGTCTTGTGTGCCGAATCCTTTCTCAGCTGCTACTTCTCCACTCCAAATTGTTTCGCTGCAAGCTAGCCCTGTGCACCTCCAGTGCCAAAAACGCGCACGCTCTCTGCAGGGGCTGAGGGTGTGTGTATGATTTGGAGCCACAGGCAGGGAAGGGATTAAGCACACCCCTGCCACTTCTCTGCTCAAAAATTGCCATCCAAAAGTTGGCTTTTCCCTAGGCGAAACAGTTAGTTGTCAGACTCTTGTTACCCACGTATGCATGCAGTGTGAAGCTACGCTGTAAATGTCACTAATGCAGGGTAGAATACGGAAGGAAAAGCACGTATGGCCAACGTAGCCTTTTCTTCAAGGTATGCACCAGTTTAAGGGTAAGCTGGTTCCAGGGTCTTTCTTTCTCCCTTGGGAACTGTACTGTGTAGGGGAACTAGGAAATTCCAAGGAAGAACTGCCAACCCCATCACCATACCACAATTCCCAGGATTATGTGGGAGTAGCCATAACAAAGGGACTTTTTCAAAACCAAAATTTGTAGTGTAGATACACTGGACATTTTATGTATGGAAATATCAATGGAGTGTGAATGAAGGAGGCCATCCTGCTGAAATAAATACAGAGGCACGTGCTCCAACTTTCTGAGGCTAACCCTGACCCCAAAAGCCTAACTGGATGATCAGTGATTGGATTTCCTGACATAATTTTCTTCTTTTAAGAGCAGCCACTTGGGGGTCCTGATTCAGAGTAGGACTACAGGAGTATGGCCCTTTAACCCTTTCTCCTTGCACTTCTACCCATATTCAAATTGCATTCCTTCCCCTGCCTCTACCGCTACCCCAAGAGTGGCTGTTAGCCATGTAGGAGGTATAATATAGGTACTTTCCTGCCCCCCCCCCACTGCAGCTAATAGCAGTAGGTGTGTGCTTGCGGTTTTCATTGGTGAAATCAGCAACTGGCACGCAGAGGGTTAATTCCCTTTCCGCTGTTCTGCAGCCCCAACTGACTTTTCCCACAGCTGCTACTTGCCTGGAAAAGAAAAAGATGCTGAGAGATGCCACTCCAATATCATGTGTAGTTGGGGTCTAAACTACTAGCAAGAGAAGCAGACAGAGGTATTTTGCTTTTAGGATAGGGATAGCTTCAGCACCCAGATTTCTAAATTCTCTGAGGGAAATGATTTTAGGGCACACAGGTAGGAAACCAAAATATGTATGGGTGGGCAAGCCTTGACTAAGTGCCTTGTGGGTAGAGACACTGTCCTTGCTGCTCACCGACTGTTTGTGTGACCCTTAGAGGAATTCCACTGTCTCTTTTTTGATTCCACCTCACTTTCTGGGCAAGCTGATGGGCAGGGATGGTTCATGGGCATCACTGTGAGTTCTGGCTGAAGATGGGGACATGCTTAGTGACATCTGGCAATCTTGCCTGCATTCTTCCTTCCAAGGGATCTTAACCTGTGTCCTGTGTCAGGAGCAGAGCATATTGTAGGTGGCAGGACCGTTATATTATTTCAGGCACATACAATGAAGTCTGGAGAAGTCTTGGCTATTTGATTGGCCAGGCATGTGAAATTTTGATGCTGTCGGTATCTATCCGTGGGTGCCTTGGCTGGCACTGGAGAAGTTGCTATGTCTGTAAAATGGGAATTATAATACTTAACCTTGCAGGATTATGAACTCGGGAAGTTGAAAGAGCTAAAGGGGTAGGGTCCAAATATATGCATGCAGGAGATGGACCCCACACACAGGTAGCGTTTCACTTGCTGTTTTTGCTGACAATGGGAGAAGCCTCTTTTTAAAAAGTGAACAGTGGCTTGATATTTCACTGGTGAGAGCTGCTGCAGTGCTGGCATTTCCCCTCTTCCTGAACATACCTGCCCCTTCTTTGCTTGCTGACCAGAAACTGTAAGGAACATAAGTGCCAAATACATCATCATACAGAAAAGATACTGCTATGTTTGATTCTGTGACATGGGATTTTATTCATACGTTTTCACTATTGCCTGCTGCTAATAGTTCAAGTTAGAGGAGCAGGGATCAAGAACAGATCTTTGTACAATCAGGCCAAATGTCTACATTTTCTACAAAGTGGCAAGGAAAATGGATTTGGCCTCTGTTTTCTTCTAATCCAGGGCTGGAGGGACTAGGTGAAACATACCTATGAATGTGATTCTGGTGTGCATGTTGTCTTTTCTTCTTAACAAGGCCCACTGAATCCACAATACTGTACTTTGAAATAAGTGACAGTCTCCCATTACTTATTTTTCAGGGTGGGTTGAAATTGGCTTTATTGTTTCGTTGAACATTTTTTTAATGTGTAAAGCATCAAACTGTACAATTTCTGATCATGTTAAAAGGCACAGGTTACTGCAGTGGAATTCCGGTGGAAAAATTCAGGATGACACCTTTCCCCAAAAGTCATAAAGGATCAGTCTAAAAAAACCAAGCTGATCCCATTGCCCATGTGTGGGATAAAGCAAAGGCCTGGCCCCCTATTGATGAAGGCTTACCCCAAATATTTTCTCTTCCATGTCTTACGTGAGAAAACTCCTCTGTATATTTACTAGTTTCCCACTACAGCAATCTTTTTGAAAATATCACATCCCCTTTCCTACCTCCCCTTTTTTAGGAACTGGGGAATGAGGGTAAAACGCTTTGCAGGTATCTCCCTATCCCCTAAAAGAAGATAGAGTGGAAGACAGCCAAAGAATGATGCCCCCCCCCATTCATTGACGATATCCCAGCGAGAGTTCCGCAGCAACAAAGAAATCCCATCTTCCATTCTTTTCCTTCCTTTTATTTCCTCTTTTAATTTTATGTTACTTTCTGCAGGAGGAGAACTATTTCTGATTAAATCTCAATCTCTCTTTCTCTCTCTTTAAATTATCACCTCCTCCAAACCTCTTTCTAGATTTCCCCACTATTGCCTCCAAATTAGCAAATTGCATTTTAAAAAGATAAAATGAACCAACCAAATCTTAATAAGGTTTGGAATGAAAAACTGGAAAAGAGTGTTCATTCCAGATTTCTTGGTAATTTTTCAGACAGTCCATTAATTGTTCTATTAGATCACTTATTGAATTTTTCTTCCAAATCTTTATTTCTTTTGTATTGAGCTTGTAAGCCACGACATCATAGTCCTTTAGATCCTTCCATTTCTTTGAAGGTAGGCCCAGGTTGTAGTGAGGATGCTAGGTTGTACAGGAGGAGAGGAAAGGCTGAAATTGCACATCTTTTTACGATAAACATTTAAATGGTAAACAAATATGATACGGGAGGGGTAGAAAGAGATTTCATGTTTCCCAGTTTTTAATTCTAAATGAAGACAGGAAGTATCTTAATACATGCAAAAGACATATCTAACTCTAGAACTGCAAAGTAACATCTTGTACATTGCAGGATAGCAATAATGTTTTCTAAATAATATTTAATAGAGAGTGGCTTCTCTCTCTCTCTCTCTCTCTCTCTCTTACTTATTTCACTTTACCTTTTGTACACATAATCTGCATGGTTGAAGTGACCAAAGAGTGTGTATGCATGTCTAGTGATGATTCTTATCCATCTAAGTTGTTGGTGCTACTTGCTCTGGATTAATCAGTTCACAGAAAAAGGATATACGAGTTTAAGCAATCCAGCAAGAAGTATCCATACATAATGCAGGTTCATCTTCTGGATCAGGATCTGTTTACGCTGCAAAATTGCTACATGAGTAGATCTTTTGTTTGGATGCCAGCACCCAGCTATACATATAGTTCCAGATATTGGATTGGGAACCGTGCACACAGTGCCCAGCGCTTCATTGCTGATTGGATCCGCATTAGCACTGTGTGGTGTGGATAGGATATTCCTTCCCATCCATCTTGTGTGATGCAGATGGAAACGTAGAATGCCCATCCCTTACTTGGACTTTGCACGTAGCTGTTACCTGCATGCTAATTAATTGCGTGCCATTATATTTGAAGTTTGAATGCACAAATAACAATGTAAAAGCTGGATTATTTAAGAAAAAGCAAACAGGTGTATGCACACATCTATATGATCTGTCTACAGAGAGAAATTAAGGCCAACATCCATAGAACGGCACAACTGGATCCTCCTACGCAAGGAAGTTTGGCATGCTAGAAAGAAGTCATTTTTGAAACTAAATAGTTTGTAATATGACACGGAGGAGAAAATTTTGCTGTTTCAAGAAATAAATACTGTAATCCAGAATCCAAGCAGGGACCCACCCACAAGCCATTGAGCTCAACTCTTCGGATGCTGGCTTATAGGGATAAAACCTTCCTCTGTTTACTCATCATTCCATACACTTTTCTGTTCCACGTCTCCTTGTTTAAACCTCTTACTCCATGCATCAGTTCTGTTGTAGAAAGGTGGAAACAATGGAAACAATAAATAAACAAAACAATAAATACTTTTGCCAGCAATTAAATTTGAGATTAGTGATGTATTTAGGATGAATATTTTTAATTTCCACCCCACCCAATTCCCATTGGTTTAGAGTAGTTACAATATAAAAAGAAATCACATTGAAACAATCCTTCTAATGCCCAGTAGAGTAGATACTGGTGCAGAAAGGGTGGAGACCGGAAATGGCATATCCATGCTGCACATTTTAAAAGAGCAGTGTGTTTCTTTTAGCTTGTTTGGGATGAAATAGAAGAGGGGGCAATACCTCATTGGACCAGCAGTTATAAGGGCATTTTCGCAGGTGCTGCTAAGAACTCCCTTTCATCTACAAAGCAATACTTTTAAGCGTTGTTAAATGCAGATTAGAACGTGAAAAAGAGTAATTTTCAAGGTAGCCTGTTCAGGATTTACATTTGGTGGGCAATTCCAGTGCAGGCTGAAGCAGCTCTCCTGGAAACGAACCAAATCCTCCTTGTTTCTTTGGATGGGTGGATTTGTGATTAACTCAGCTCCTCTTTCCTACGGTGGTTTATTATTAGCATCTACAGACCTTCCTTTTCCCTTTGAAGGCTGAAATGGGGTGCACATGTACCCTCTTCCCAGCTTCACTCCAGAAAGAGAATTTCTTCAGGTGAGATCAAACACTATCCAAAAACAGCCATCATCCCCAGTTTGGCTTTTGTTATTATTTTGGAAAATGTCTACTATAATAGCCTTGGTTGGTTCGTTTGTGTGTGTGTGTGTATGTGTACATTCCATCTTCTGTGACCTAGAGACAGGGAGAAAAGGAGAGAGACAGAGAGAACATATTAACACCCCCACTTTAAGGCTAGCGGCAGTTAATTTCTGACCTCAGCACTGTGGTACTGAATCAAATAATTGCACTCTTTCTATCCCACCAACTCTTATTTTTTCCTCTTCTTTCTCTCTCTCCCCCCACTCTCTCCTTCCCTCTCTGCCCCATGCATATTCATCTATTTGCCCCTCCATCAATCTGATATCTATCTATATTACACCATATATACCCCTCTCCTCTCTCCTTCTGCCTCTCCCTAATATATTTCCATCCCATTCTCTGTCCATCCCTTTCTCCGTCGCTCTCTCTCTCTCCCCCCTCCCTTTCATATATTGTCTGTCTGTCTATCTTCCACTCCGCGCTCTCTCCCCACACATTTCTATCTTTGCATCCATCCTCTATCTACTTTCTCTCTCTCCATGTTTCCAGGGCTGTTGGAATAAAAAAAAAGGGGGGGGGGAAATCAAATGATACATGAAAAGAGAGTTCAATGGGACACAGATAATGGTATCTGCTGTTGATCTCCTTTTGGACCACTTGTTTGAAATGCAGTTGAACAGGACTTGCAAGATCATAATAGAGTAATAAGGGATATGTGCATGGAGGTGGGGAGAAGAATCCAACTGCACCCAGAGAGTAAATGGGGAAAAAGAAATATCCTGCGATATTGGGGCAGGACTCAAGTTTTGGGGTTTGGCTGGCTCTAGCCATGACTCACAGCTCACCCACACAACAGTTTCTCCAAGGGCTGATTTGATGCAGAAGCACCAAACTGGAAGTATGGCGGATGGGGTTCAGTGAGGGTTAGTAGTAGCAGGAGAAAGAGGTACCAACTAGCCTGTAGCATCCCTCCACTCCAGAGGGTTGAAGCCACTTTGGAAAAGCGGTCCTCTAGTTAGACAGGTCTGGCAGGGCTTTCCCCCCATCCTTGTTGCAAAATCCTACCAAACCCTTTTGGAGAGTGGCAGCAGGGTGGGTGCAGGAGAAATTTGTGTGTCGATGACAGGCGACGAAGCCTTTAGCGATCCATGTTGGTGAACTCCCCTTTGAAACTATTGTCTGTCTCGGATCTTGCCACCCTGCCAGTTCCGAGGAAGCAGCGCTGGCTGGGGTTGAGACCCCAACTGCGGCTTACACAGACCTGACACTGTTGGGGGAAGGCAGTTGGGGGAAAATAAGGAAACCAACATCGTCTAGAGAAGCAACATCTGAATGCATGTGCTTTCAAAAAAAATGTGCCAAGTCCTTCAATGGGTGATAAGGCCTGGGTGGGGAGAGAAGCACGGTGTGATCCTGAGCCAGGAACCAAAGTGATCACAGAAGAGGTCGCTTTCTCACACACGTCCCTCCCCAAAGCCTTATAAAGAGAGACTGGGGGATGAAGAGACAGGTGCCTCTGCTTTCCCCCTTGAAGGAAAGTAAAAGAAAGTGAGTCTCCTGGAGAGAAGTCAAAGAGTTATTACAGAAACTCTCTTGGCCTCATTATATATCCCATGGGCTATTTTTTGGGGGTGGGGAAGGTCACCCCTTTATTATTACAGTGCCTAGTAGTAATTATCTGTGTAAATCTCTCTTCTTCTAATAATAAACCTGGAAGGGGCTGTGAGCGCTGAGTGCCTGGTTTGGGGCCACACACACACACACACACACACACATTAATTTAAGTAAGGGGATGGAGGAGCCTTATGAAGCTGATTAAGGGGTTTATTTTTAGCCTTGGAAAAGGAGGGATAGTGGAAGTGTCAGGTGTAGGGTGTGTGTTAATTTTTTTTTTATTTTTTTTTGAGAAAGAAGGCAAGCGAAGGAAGATTATTTGCTTGAGGGGGGGTGTCAATAATTCATCCATACTCTCTTTCCCCTCCCCCCCCTTCAACACCCACACTAAGCTTGTACCTAAGGAATAATTGCTTTTGTCTGGGTGGACTGTATTTGTGCAAAGAGTGAAGAAGGAAGGGGGGGGG
>JAXCMG010000044.1:9239973-9286386 GCA_034642415.1 Podarcis siculus | reverse complement strand
GAAAGAAAGAAAGAAAGAAAGAAAGAAAGAAAGAAAGAAAGAAAGAAGTGGGTTTATATAGGTTTATATAGAGAGAGGTGGTGTGTAGTTGAAGGCAGAGGAATATATGTAGCACTAGGCATTAGGGGAATGGGAGATGGAGAAGGAGATAAAAGTGCCCAAGATCAGATACGTAGGAAGATGGAAAAGGGGGTTTAGGGGAGAAGAGACAGCATCAGACTCCTGGGCAAATACGACTTGTGGAGAACACTGTGCTAAGCTGGGTGGGTTTGCTAAGGAAGCAGAACTTGGCCTAGTCCCCGTCCGAGACAGGGATTCAGCTCTTGACCTTTGGGGGCTGTTCCTAGCTCTAGGAGAGCGAATGGGGTCTTCAGTGGACTAGCTAAACCCATGGGTTTGTGGCACAGTGTGGGGCCAGAGAGAGGGGTGGGAATTAGGACTTGTGCTGCTGCTTCCAGTTCAGCCATTGTATTTGTATGACCTTGGCAGGGAGTCTTCCTCCCACCTGCACCATTGAGGATGGCGGTGGAGGTACCTGCCTCTTTGAAAGTGGCTTCTGGAGGCCAGAGAGAAGGGATTTTGGTCACTTCTTGGTTCTTGGTCCAGGTTTTAGTTTAATGGTGTAGGGTGGGGGGGGGAGAAGGAAATAAGTCCAGCTGTTCCCCCAGGTTTTGCTGCTGTTATTGCTTTTTTTTTTGTTGAAAAAAATTATTATTACTATTATAGCTTTGCCAAGGCATGCTGAGAACTGCGAAATCGTGACACAGAGAGAGGGAGAGGAGAAAGAGAGAGAGACTAGACAGGGTGGGGATGTCACCTGCCCCCCCTACCATTCCACCACCCCCCAGTCTGCTGCAACGCAGAAACCAGGGAATGGAATAGGAAAGAAAATGAAATGCGTCTGAAGCGAGGAGAAGGGAGAAATCGTCGGGTGGAAAAGGTGGGGGGGAGGGCGAGAGAGCCAGCGAGTGAGCGAGAGGCCTGGCCCTGCCGTAGCTCCAGCCCCCCTCTCTCCCCCTGCACAGTATCGATCGGCAGCCGTGGCTCGAAACCATTTTCATTGTCAGGCGCTTGGGCTGACGGATGCCCCCCCCCCCAACAAAGCGCAGCCGCTGGGGGATGGGAAAGGATGCTGCAGCTTGGGGGCTGGTTCCCCACGCCCCATCATATTAATCCTATTTATCATCCCTGCTTCAGTTTTATCCCTCCAAAATAATATCTCACTGCAAATTCCAGTGTCCCCTATTCCTCTCCCTTTCTGCCCCCTGTCCCCCACCCTTTCTTTTCTTTGTAGTTTGTTGAAGGGGACCATTGTTCATTGGAAGCTCCCCCCCCCCCCCCGTACACACCCGTTTCTCAAATTTCCCTTATCATAGGGGGCATACTCCAGATCCCTTAACATGGATTAGTTACCCCTTAACACACATTAGATATCCCTCCTTACTCACAGCCAGGACCGTTAAAGAGAGGCAAAGAGGACGGGATTTCTTTTTCGCCCTTTCGATGTACGCTTATGGGTTAAATGTGATTCTCAGTGATATTGGGGGTGGCGTGAGCATGGGTCTGGGAATAATTCCCAATTTACTAAACCCATATCAAAATTGAGGAAAAGTCCCAGTAAATGTACCACCTCCCCCCACCATGTATTGCCAGGCATTGTTCTGTCCTGATCGCAGTCCGAGTGAGAATTATACATAGTTTAACTGATGGTTTATCGTGCTGGCCCTTGTATTGGGATTCAGGTGCTGGATCATGTCTTGTGTCCCAGACTGGGGGTGACAGAAGGGAACAGAAGCTTTGTGGGGGCTTAGAACAGTTTCTGAAACATTTCATAAGGAGAAATCTGGAGATATGAGTGGAAGGTGAAGGGAAATACTCAAGTGTGCAGTTGCACACCATGCACATACAGAGGAGGTGTTCTGTGGTAGCTACTCTCTCACAATCCCGGATACATAACATGGGCCGATGCAACCATTTTTGGCTAATTTGTGATTAGAAGCCCATCTGACTTCTCAGCAGGACGAGAAGATTGTGTGATTATTCCAACCCCATCTCCAGATCACCTCTCCTTCATCCTCAGAAAAGTTCCAAGTGATCCAGAGGCTGAGTTGTTGAAATGGGTGTTGAAATAATTCCATAAGCGCACTCCGTCATGTAGCAAAGGGAGCCGGCTTTGGCTTCCTACATCGCAAATGAGCAATAAAGCAGTTGCGTGAATCAGTTCTGATGCGTGCTTCTACTTTCACATGCAAGCATGTGTATTAAGCCACACTCCTTATTCATTATCTGTATTCTCTCATGTTTAACTCCACCATCATGTGCACCTACTCGTTTGTGTACACGTCATCCTGAACATGAATCAATGCTTCATCTCACATGCTTGTGCCTTTTAATTTTATTTCTGGGCTTTTTCACCCTAGTTTTTCTCCCTGTAAATCTGCTCAAAACACACTTTTACACTTGAATACTAACTGGCAAACATTCTTTCTGTGTGTGTATGTCTCTCTGCTTCACAGACGCTTCAGTTCAGCTTGATGATACTTTTTAATTGCAGGAGAAAGTATAAATAATCAAAATGAGCTTCACAAGCTGAAAAGGCTTGTGTGTCCCCCCCCTTTCCTACACACGCTCGCACAAACATTCAGTTTAAATTGTCTTTCATGGCCCATTTCTGCCTGCATCTAAATAAAGTTTCATCATCTTTGTAGCACATCTTCATAAGGGAGTTTCCTGCATTTTCAAATCTGCTAGCAGAGCTAATCAAAAGTAAGCACCCCAAACTGCCACTACAAACATCAGCACAAATGTTTGCCTGAATGAGTAAGCAGGATCCTTTCCCCCTTTTGAAAAAGTGATGTTAGATACCGAGCATTTAAAATGGTAGAGTTTGGAGGGACCCTGAGGATCATCTAATCCAACCCCCTGCAATGCAGGAATATGCAGCTATCCCATATGGGGATCAAATCTGCAACCTTGGCATTATCGGCACCATGCTCTAACCAACTAAGCCATGAAGGACTTGTTTAGACGAGGGCACAGCATTGGCACATAACTGAAAGCATGTGAAGCAATGAAAGGAAGAAAGCATGATTACGGGGCAGGAGGGTTTGCACAGCATTCTGCTGCACGGACTTTGCTTCCTGCCCTGAGTCCATGATTTCTCCCTGACCCACTGTGGACTACCTGGGCCTTTGGCATGTTGTTACCATGGGCATGGGATTTGCTTGGTGTGTCTGATTTCTTGAATCCCTGCCCTCTAAACTCAGATATTTAGAGGGAGCTTTGGGCTTTTTTAGCGGTGCTAGAACAGGCACTTTGCACACGATCAGAATCAAGCGACATTACTGAGCCTAGGCATTGAAACAAGAGTGCTGAGCTTTGGCTCTGATTAGACCAGGGGATTATCCACACCGAAGGAAAATGTGCATCCTGTCTTGTTGTCCCGGACCTTTCCTCCTTTAAGTGCAGGGTCTTTCAGTTCTGGGCTTTTTGGAATTTTGAAGAATGGGGGGGGGGGAACCCAACAATTTAAAGGGGAAATGTCCAGGACAGCACTGGGATGGGAAGGATGTCATATGGATGCCCCAACATTAATGGGGAGAGAGGCAGGTGCAAATCCACATTTTGGTCCTGTGTGGACAAGCCCTTTTTAAAATCTCCCCTCCACACACATCCCACAACTACAGCTGCAAATATGCTCACAGAGTTCGTTTCCTTGCAATCAGTGGTGGTTATTTATAGTGCATAAAATAAATGAAGTGCCACACAGAAATTTAAAAAGGTCCAAATGCTTCTGGTGTAATTGTTGGCAAGGCACAGATGGGAGGGAGACAAGAATATTCTTTTTAGAAAGGCATTCATACAAATGTGGTGATTTGATGCCCCCTTTGCTTTCTCCCTTATTTATTTTTTAAGATTTATAAAAACAAAAGAGCTATCAAAGGATGAAAAAAGCAAGAGGAGGAGTATTTTAAAAGGAAAACAACAACCAAATAAGACCACATAGGAAAGAGCTATCCCAGGCTGTGTACACATTACCAGTTAAAAATTCCGCTAAGTGGTTCTTTTTCTCTATTCAGATTGAAGCTGCTTTGGGGGGAAAACACATCAAAACGCAGTATTTCATAAGAAACGACAGGAGAGATATGGATTTTGGCTAATGTTGTGTGTACAACCATTTCCCAAACCAGCAGTGGGAGCGCACTCAGAGTAGAGCAAACGGAAAGAAAAGATGATAGCAAAATCAAAACATTCCCTTCTGCCCCAGCTACACACATTTTTAAAGACCATCCCCACGGCTGCTGATTTCTCTGCACACATGGTTCTGCCTGTGTAGGGAGGCTGGAGCTGGTGAAGATCTGAGTGCTTTGGGAAACTGGAAACTAGCACTAGTGTGTTGAGGAAGGTTTATTTGACATAAGGCATGTATGACACATGTGTGTTTAAGGCAGAATTTAAGGAGAACAAACAGTGTTTGCTGTTGCAAAAGGAGAGAGAAGTGTGAAAGCGCAAATAGTAAAAATGTGCTCACAACAAGGACTCTGTGTGTATGTGAAGAAGCAAATGAGAATGAAAAAAAGATGAGGACAGAAATGTGGACAGCCAGAATAGGAGTGTAAATGCAGAGAGCTATAAACACACAAGCAAGGTGGAATAGAGTTATCCTTCCAGTTTCGCTCACATATAGTGCATCGCATGGGGTTGGACTAGATGACCCTTGGGTCCCTTTCAACTTTAAAGTTCCGTTATTCTGTAACCAAGTCTTTTTCATGTATGCCTCACACCCTGAAAGCATTCCCTTCTATACTATCTGTGGAGCTTCTGAGATTTCATCAAGTACTTTCAATTCTGTCTTTGCAGCAAAATGGTCCAGAAAGTTGCAGTTTTTAAAACAGATGAATGTTAAGATTATCTGAGTGCCAAAATCTGTGCCCACAATTTCTGCAGATGTCCCATGTGGCTGCAGAACAGGGGGGCACATACGTTCCTGCCTACAGTGCTTCAAGGTTTATAGCTAGTTCACACAGCCATTTTTGGTTTGGTTTTACACAGTGAAATCCTAACATGAACCACACAATGCTGCTCAAAGTTGGCAAGGCTAGGATATGTTGGATTGCAATTCAGACACCTGTTGAAATTTGGTGACCATGGTCCAAAAATGAGATCCGGATTGATTTCACATTGAAAAATAATCCAGAAAGGGTCACATTAAACAGTGTGATTTAGGTATGTTATAATCCAGAATGGCCGTCCTAACCTATACTGCTCATTGAAGTATCACACAGCCATATTGCTGAATTTGGGAAATGACGAGGGTGAAACCCACACCTCATCAAGAACATAGCATTGGCTAGAATCCATTTTTTGTATCTGCCAATGCATTCACACGGTCATGCAGGTGTGTGATGAATGACAACCACCTAGTTTGTGAAGGCGTCATGTGAAAAGGTCTGAAGAAATTGGTGAAGAAATAAAGGTTACCTCAGGATTAAAAGCCGTACCTACCTTATATCAAGTGGTTGTATGAATGCATTGAGGGAGGGACTGTGACTCAAAGGGTCCTAGAATGAATCCCTAGCAACTCTCATCAACCCTGTCCATTGGCCATGCTGATGGGGGCCGATGGGAGTTTTAGTTCAGCAACATCTGCACCCTAAATGGCTCCTTCTCAAGCCCAGAGGCCAAACTGTTTCCTCCAAGACTGGGAAGATCCATCAGGGAATGCCAGAACTCAAGCCTCTCGTTTTTGAACTAGGGTGACTCCTTGCATGACCTGTGAAAAGTCCCTGTTCTACATAAATATTAAAGTACACATTGGCTTCCTTTGCCTTTTCTATTGCCTTTCCAGTACTAAGGGGCCTGATTGCGTTGAAGGATTGGACTTCTCCATCTTTAACCAAGGAGCAAGTTGTCATGCAGGGCGTGGGGGAAAGTTCATTTGCCAAAAGAAGTCATAGTCAGGTTACTTACATGCCACATTTTCCACAACTACATCAATGCTGAAAGTGCTTCGTGTAAAAACATTCAAAAACAGTTAACATAAAAGCAAAGTCTAAATCAGTAATACAATAACATAATGAAAAGTATAATATAGCTACAGTGCTAAAAACAACAACCACCCAGTAATTTGTACATCAACATTTAAGGGAGCATATAGCCCAAGGAAAAAATACCAGTGACTTTACATCCAAATGTAACATCGACACACTTTGCAATGCCAACACCCCTTTTTATACCTCAGCCCAAAAAGCCAGTAAATCCTCTCAGAGTTGTTCCAGCAGCCTCTGCAAAGGGGCCGTAGTAGAGCATTACCTGCCCTTGTGAATTCTGTTTCAGTTTTACCTTAACTGGGCTGTGGTGGATGCACTGCCTTTCCAAAGTGATGGAGACCATGTACCTGTGTGGCACAGTGGGGCAGGACTCAAGTCACACCCTGGTCCTTCTGCATGACGTGTTCTTCCAGTTTTTGTGGTCCTTTTAAAGTAACATTGAGCTTGCCATTTCCACCACTTTTTGTGTAGAAATCCACTGCTTCCTTCACCCGGACACCCCCAGGTTGCAGGTTTTGGCCTATAGCAAGCAATGGGCTTTAATTGTTGTGTACATCGCTTGTGACAATGACTCTTCAAATTTGTCCATGGAATGTTTTAGTGCTGAAGCTTTCTGAGGGTAAGTTCTAAATATTTCCCCTCCCTTCTGATCAACTCTTTAAGGGTGCAGAAGTCCCACCAGCTCCCCTTTTCAAAGAGTGCCAGATGTGAGCCACACTCACAAAGGGATAATTGGGAGGATGCAGTAAGGCCCCTGATTATTCCTTTGCCAGTGTGTGCCAGAGTTAAATTTGGTGCCTGATGCAAGCCACACTACTTCCGCTGGGGTTGGGTGATTTGCCCATGCACCATGGATCAGCCCCACCCATCTGTCAAACGTGGCTAATGGTTTCAGGCACAATTTGACCCGGAAGTGGTTCCCTAGCCCTGTCTCAAAGGTACACGAGCTCTCTTTCCTGCTTCACATCTGGTTACCTTAGCCTTAATCCAAGAATGCAGATTCTGCGGCACTCTTGATATTGTTGTATTCCAGCAACTTCCATCATCCCTGACTGGGCCATGTTGGCTGGGGTTGATTGGAGTCGGAGTCCAACAATATCGTTTCCCCCTTCTTTGCCTTTATCTCCAACGTGAAGCCATGGTTTGTGTGTACTTGGCCTTATAAGACACACACTCTGCACATGCTCACAGGCAATTTCTTTGCCCCTGCCTTCTGGTCTGTCAAATAACAAACCTGCCAATTGAGCAAAGATATTAATGCGGATACTGTGAACAGGCTGGGGGCAAGCAGGGCCGCTCGCTTGGGTTAATGTCCTCTTGTCAACACCCTCTGGTCTAAGAAACATGAAGCTGTGTCCCAAGAGAAGGCGCTTAAGGAGGGGAAAGACCTCTCTGTAGGACAGAGCAGCCAAGAAGGCCTCAGGCCTAGACCTAGGGCTAGGGTTGCCACTGAAATTTCACCTGAAGCAAAATTCGAGGCAAACATGCGTTGTGTTCCTCCAGAGGCGAAACACTCAAGGGAACTCAGAAAGGCACCGATGAGACGAACAACGTTTCATGGTGATCTTTTGCCACCACATTTCATTCAAAGTGAAATTTGGAGCTTGGAAATTCCGGGGTTTCTCCTCAGGCGAAATGCCTGGGGGGAAATCTCAGGAAAGCTAGAAGTTTCGACACAACCAGCAAAATAATATAGATAACAATCTACAGCAGAGGTTTGAATACCCCCGTGCCACGGACCCAGGCTTCTTTAGAGGAGTGCACCTGCAAACATTGGTGTGGAAATTGCCAGCCGCCTATATAGGTAAGGGGAAAGATAGTAGTGAGCCACAGACCCCCTCCTTCTCTCCCTGCACTCCACCCCATAACTTGTGCCTTCTGCCACCTCACCCCCCAAAAACCTGCCCCATTCCCTGTACTTTCCCCCCGCCTGCTGCTCCCCTCCCCCGCCCTGCTCCCCCGGGAGCACACTCTAATAATGTATTTGATCGACTGGCGGCCGCGGACAAGCGATTATTGTCTTGTAGGGAGTCAAAAGTATTGATCGGGGGAGAAATATGAGCAGCGCGATGGAGCCGGCGCGTCACATACAATAACCACAGCCCCGGGGGAGCGCCCGCGACACCGGCCGTCTCCTCTCATTACCGCCCGCCTCAGCCAGCCGCGGGGACAGGGAGACAGGGACCGGGCAGGGCGACTCTGCTCTTGCCCCTCAATGCTGACCCGCAGGCCTATTGCTATTCCAGCCACAGGTTCCTCATAGACGGCATAGGTTGTGAGCTGTGGGGGGGGGGTAGGGAGCATGGCTGGCTCCTTAATGAATCTCTTTGCCCCCCTGAACAGCTCGGCTGGTGTGTCGCAGTCGCAACCTGTAGCTCTCCCCTCCAGCAGAAAGAGGTCCTAATACTCAAGGTGGCCTGGGAGCGGGCATCTCTTCTGACCTGAAAGTCTGAGGATCTAATCCCAGAGATGTGGTGAGGTTGCTCTGTACATGTTCAGAGGCCCTCTGAGCTAAACCTTAGGTCAAAGGAAAGCCTGCCTGCGATCACATTTCCAAACTGGTGCACATCGCACAACTTTGATACCCTAGCTTGAGGGCAAACTTCAGCCTTCGTCTTGTATCCTGCGTCAATGCATCGGCATCCCACTGTCTAGCAACTGCTGCTGACCTAACTCACAGTGAAGGATGCAGTGAGAATGGAGCATCAGGACTTTTTGCTGTCAGTCTAATTCGGGAACTCCTACTCCAAGAATTAAACACCGGTCCATTGTTCTTTTGTCACAGTAAAGTCAAACAGCCTTGGTTGCTTAGACTGCAAGTCCCAAGCCTCCTAACCAAGCAATAACTCCCATTAAATTCAGTCAGACACAATTCCAAGTAAGCATGTTTAGGATTGGGCTGCTGAAGTTTCGTTTCGTTTTAGTGATAGATCCTCACTCTCAAAATCACAACTGCAGTGTTCCTGTTTTGCAGGGCAAGAGCTGCACAGTACTTTCAAAGTTGCAAAACTGTTCTCGCAGTTTTTCGTTGTTGTTTGCAATGACCCTGTGAGGCAGGGCACTGTTCCCATTTTACATATCAGGGACTGACATTGGATCACTGGCTTAAGGCCTCTCAACGAATAACTTGTTTTGATCCATGCTTTCCTGCTTCTGTTCACAAGCTGCTGGACCCTTTTAAGTGAACATGTATATAGAGCTGTAAAGAGTTCTTTTAGTCCAGTTATTGCCTACTTTGACTGATGGTGTCTCTCCAAGGACTCAAACAGAGTTCTTTCGCTTCTTTGCAACGTTCAGACTTTTAAAGTGAAGACACCGAGCTGGAGTCTACAACATCTGGAGGGCACTAGGTTGGAGAAGGCTGCTCTGTTAGTTCTGGTACTCTGTGTGTGTGTGTGTGTGTGTGTGTGTGTGTGTGTGTGTGTGTGTGGAGTCTCTGTTACTCTGGGACTCATAACCCTCTTATTCCAGCCCCTGGGCTCTCTAAACTTACATAAGCAGCTGTGGATATGTGCTTTTAACTCCCATACACCCAATTAGTCTAAGCCTAAATTAGTAGAGGGGTGTGTGTGGTTTTCTGGACGGCGCAAATTTTACTTGAAATGGGTTAGAGCAAAGATATACAAGATAGGATGTAAGCAATTTTCTGTCTTGGAAAATTGTTATTCATGGGCTTGTTAGGGGCATAGCTTGTAGGTGTGTCTGGGTGGCCATGTGTCACAGTGCTCCTGGATGTGTGCGTGCACAATTTCCTTCTCGTGTATTTTAGGGGCTTTGCCCCTGGGCAAAGTCTGGCCTCTCAGTTGCCAAGCCTGAAGGCAAAAGTGGGATGTGGATAAGCAGAACATGTGGCAATGAGACTTGGCAGCTGGTGAGCCATGAATTGGGGCCTTTGCGCTTCAACCCTCACTCCAGACTGGCTCTCTGGCAAAATTAGCTGCTGACCCAAGCTCTGAATACAAACGGATTTCTCTCACGTAGACATTGCATATAAGGGGTTCATCTTCATGGAGAATAAAACTATCAGTGGCTACTAGCCTTGATGGCTGTTATCTTTCTCCATTGTCAGTAGCAGTAATAATTCTGAATACCAGTTTCTGGAAGCGAAAGTGCTCTCTTGTGTTCAGGTCCTGCTTGCGATTGTCCCAGAAGCATCTGATCGCATCTGGTTGACCACTGTGAGAACAGGATACTGGACTAGATGGGTCATTGGCCTGATCCAGCAGGCTCTGCTAACATTCTTATCTTGCATATAGTAAATAAATGATCTCAGGTCAGACTACTTGCATTACGAAAACCTCTAACCAATGATAAATCCATAATTATCACTGTCTGTATTTCTCTGTTTTTTCTTTCCTTCCTTCTCACATGTATATCTTTACCTGCAGCTCCAGATAATACTTTCATACATGTGATGAAGTGGGCTGTAGGTTCGGTCATAATAAATGTACTAATCTTTAAGGAGCCGCAAGACTCTTCATTGTTTTGCTGCAAGAGACTCGCACAGCTACCCCTCTGAAAAAAAGCAAAACTCAGGGTACTCCTGGCTGTCCAAATGTGTGAGACTGTGAGTAGTAGTGTTTGGTGGATGCACTGATGCTTGTGTGTGTGTGTGTGTGTGTGTGTGTGTGTGTGTGTGTATGTGTCACATTGCCGAGAGCGAATGTGATGGTCATCATGTGCAAGGGAGAGCTGTTGGGTGGGACCGTGCTGTCTCTCAGACTGGAATAGGCCACATCGCCACAGGTGAGTGTGAGAACTGGTGGCATGCTGCTTCCCCCCAGTGGTGAGTTGGCAAAAATGCAGAACCAACTGCTAGCATCAAGCAGCAGCTATATGTTGTCTTACTTACTTGGGTTTTATGGGGCTTAGAGCTTATCCACATTTACCTTTTGCCCCACTCATTCCAGGCATAGGCCAATGCTTTCAAGCGCTGCATCTGATTGAGTGCTAAAGAGCGGGCTTTTGCAGGGAAAGCTCTGGGACAAAATAAAGGGGCGCTCGGACTCGGAGCTTTAAAGTGCGGACCGTGTCTGGAAAGAGCAGAGGAAAGGTAAGTGTGGATAAACCCTGAGCCCCAGAATCTGTTTCTAATGCCAGAGGTCAGCCCTAGAATATATGATGCCATAAGAAAACTGCCTCTGAGTATAAACAGAGTGGCTTTCTCTCACCACCAGTTAACCACAGCCAGGCCCCACATTTCTGATGTTTGGGGAGGGTTTCCAGGGTTCATCAGTTTGGAGTCACCCCAATTGTGCAGACAGAAAGGTGGTTCTTGTCCCTTCAGGGATAACTAAACCTGGTTGAGTAGATGCCTCACCATCTTAACATAATAAGCTCCACATTGAGTCGTCCACAATGAGCTGTCAGGATATTCAGTTAAGAAGACCATCATTATGAGATTTCCTGTAAGAGGTAGGATGGGATTAGGATTGCTAGGTCCAGACCCTCAGAGATCGCATTTACTGTTTCAGGGCTGTTTCTCTGTCTTATCATCCAGACAGTCTGAGTCCTGCTGTACCACCTGGGGACCCGAGGCATTTGCCTAGGGCTGTGTACACATTACTGGCTTGAAACACGGTTAGGCTGCTTGCCTCCCCCTCCCCCCAAATCAGATCGAAGCTGGTTCTGGTTGGGGGAATGCATAAGAATGTAGTTTTTCCTAAGAAATGACAAGGCAGATACAGAATATCTATGGATTGTGACCAACCTGGTGCGAACGCTGCTTCCCAAAGCAGTGGTGAGGGCACACAGGATGCAATGCAAGCAGGATTGTGCGTACACAGCCCTGGGCAGTGTTTCTCCAGCCACCGCCAAAGGGGTTCAGTTTCCTTTTTCCCCAGTCCCACATTAGCACACATGCTTCCGCTGCTAAGGACATGCCAACCAATAGATAGGGATTGTGACAGCAGCTGCAGAAGGAGGCCTGGGAGCCAGGTTTTAAGGACTGTCTGGATGAACAAGTCCTTGACCCAAGAGGACTGAAGTCCACTGAGAGGTGTCAGGGCCAGTGGCAACCTGGAGGTCAATGGGAAATGTGTTGTATATCCAAGGGAGGCCCTAAGATTCTTGACAAGCTATTGGCTTTAAGCAGTATTTGAGGTGGGATATAGGACTCTGCACATTGACTGGAGTTGCAGGATCCAGTTTGTGTGTGTGTGTTTTGGGGAGAGGGACTGTGTTGCTGTTTTAATCTTTCAGCTAGCATGCCAGAAAGATTATAAATGGTCCCACTCACATTGGGGGTTGGGGCTGGGCATTATTCCAGATTCAAGAGAAAATTTGTCTCTGTTCATGCCCAGGTATGTAGTACAGCATGTGTGAGAGAATGTGGTGACGTGGTGTGTGCATTTTGCACGAACCCTTCACACCACATCTGTGTTGGGTGTCCAGGAGTGTATGCATCAGAGCCTTGGGTATGGCAAGCACAAAGAGGAGGGCAGCACCTGTGGGCGACCAGGGTAATTGGCAGGTAACACACATGCCCACGCACATGTGTTTGTTGTGTGCCAGTCCTTGCAGTGTTCTTGGCTCCCACCCCCCAGCATACCGCTATGGCTTCTTCCTCCCAGCTGCTTCCTGCCACATTCACTGTTCTTGCTTCTGAAGCACCAGGGGACTCCCCCGGCTCTGCCCCAAGCTCAGAGGCCCTTCCTTGTCCCGCCATCCGCTCTTCCCCTCTCTGGAAGAGGTACCGGCTGTCAGCGGCAGGCAGGGCTCTCCAATGCTCTCTCTCCTGCACCAGAAGCATCGTTGCCATGGTGAACTCGGGGCTGTGGGCGGCAGGTAAGTGCCAGAGGATATACTGGTGCCAAACTGAGTGCATGGGCCACAAACAGTGCTGCCCCTGTCACACCCCACTTTCAGCACTTTTTGAAAACTATTATCGCCAGCCCTGTCTTCTCTGCAGCTCAGTGCAAAGGTGAAGGGAGAGGATAGGGTTAGGGGAAAGAGACTCCAGTAGGCCTGAGGTCAGGGCTGGAGCATAGAGTTGGGGATAAGCGGCAAAAGCACACTGAGACTTACGGATGAAAGGTATTTGAAACAGAGGGGAGCATTCTGGCTTTTCTCTAGTGGGGCTCCTGTGCCCAAGAGCTCCCTGCCAGGCAGAAAGCCAGCTGAAATATTTTTGTCCTTGCATAGAGATGTGGGCTTCGGGGTGGGATGGTGGGAAGCGCCACACCTAATTTCTGCTGTTAAAGTCACAGGAGCCCTGCTGGGAAAAAGGTGGCAACCTGACTAAGAGCACAGGTCAAGATTTCCAACTTTGCAAGCAACCACAGTAGCTGTGCCTTCAGCAACAACTCAATGTACAGCCATTAGCAAGTGATGCTTATCTCCTTGCTGCGAAAAGTTTCACTTGCTGATTTCTGCAGAGCGAGGTACTGTTAAAAGCACTGGCTCTGGTCACTATGCAAACTGAGCTGGCTGCGAGTGTCGTCCCAAACTTATTTCTATCCTGCAGCGTACTGATGAAGAACCTGTGGCCCTTGTGATGTTGCTGGGCCACAGTTCCCTTTAACCCTGACCATTGAACGAGCTGGCTGGGGCTGACAAGAGCTTGAGTCCAACGACATCTCTAGAGTCACTGCTTCCCCATCATTGCTGCATAACTGTAGATTGAAGCAAACAAACCAGTTTACTCTCCCTGTTCCCCTCAGGCTTCCAAATTCCTGCAAGGCTTCCTGAAATCCAAGGAGACAGCAGGCTGTCCCATGCAAAAGAAGTCACTGTCCCTGTATCTGTCATAGCTGCTTGCACGGTACTATTTTTGCAGGTGCAGCTTGTTGTGCAGGAGCGAAAACAGATTCCCATTCCTGCAAAATGACTAAAATGGCTCAGAGCTCTGCCTTCCTTTGTATCTGGCTACCCTAGCTGTTTCCATCCCAGTGTTTTCCTGCAGAGGGTGCTGTAGAGAGCCAAGGCAGGAGAATGAGGACCGGCTGCTAGGGGTAGGAGGAGCGCTGCCCGGAGGCTGGTTTCTGGGCTTCTGTTTTTAGCTGGGGTTTCAGTAAATTGGAGTCTGTTTTTAAAACATCTAAAAATGTGAAAGGGAAGCAGAAGTGAAAGCCAGCAAAGGGTGGCCGGCAGTTTGGAGGACTGCTGTGGAGGAGGGGAGAGGCTGGAGAAGCATCATCTCTCAGTTCCAGCTGTAGCTGCCGGGTTCCCCTGAGAGAGAACTTGTGGAAATTTAAGAGCCATAGTGAGGAGGAAACTCCTGAAATTATTTCATGAGTGACGTGACAATTGGTAAAATTGCCACTTTAAAAAAATAGGCCCTGCTCCTGTATCTCTATAGCAGTAATTCGAGATTCAGACATTCAGCTGGTGAGGCTTTTCCAGATGTGGAGATAAAACTTTCCCCAACAGATTTCTGAAGAAATTCTTGTATGTCTGGCTGCTGTTAAAGGCACAGGGGCAGGACCCCTGAAAACGTCTTACTTCCCTAAAGCAGCAGTCTTGGGCCTTTTCAGATTCAGGACGCGCATTTCACGCTGCTGTGCAACTTCAGACCCACTCTTCAATTTTCTGCCTTTTGTACATTTTTCTTCTTCCCTCTGTTTTTCACCATTTCTGGGCTCTTCCATAGTGTCAACATCTTCAGTGACACATTCAGGCTGTACAATTTGGAGTTCTTGCTCAGCAAACCTGCTTCCCCAAAGAAGCAGACTTTCTGTGGTAAGCAAAGTGGAAACCGTATGATGACATCCTCTTGACAATAAGGATGACAAAATCTGCCCATTTGGGTTTCTCTGAGTTTCTCATTTTTCCAGTCTTAAATGCAATTCTCCACATTTCCACATGAGCTTGCAACTTAAAGGAGAAGAAAAAAGTTCTCACAAAAACTCACCAGCATTTTAGTGTGAATTTTGCCTAATATACACACACATGTCTGTTTGTATGCAATTTTGCCTAGCTCAGAGAACTGAATTTTGAAGAATGGCTGTGTTTTGGTTTGTGTATTGTTTTGGAAAGTACGTAAAGTATGTAAATTCATCTTTAAATAAAAAATGAATAGGATCCCCCCCCCCCCCCCCCCCACCCAATCTCTCTTTGAATCAGTGTCTCCTGCAAACAAATCAGAATGAATTCTCAATAAAAAGTCAGCATAGTCTAACCTCCTTGCAAACAGATCAAGATGATTGATCAAGAAATAGATTGTTTGGAAGCAATTGTCTCCAATTGTCTGTTTCTATGTGTGTTTCTCTTCCTTTTTTAAAAAGACAGTAAGCAAAAGAGTTTTGGTGCCTGTGGTCTGACCAACTTTAGGTGAGGGTGCAGTAACTGACTTGTGGGTACCAACCCCATCAGTTGACGACTAGCGCTGAAGCATCTTTGAATGTGGGATGGCTCAGTTGGTAGAGCATGAGACTCTTAATGTCAGGGTCACAGGTTGGAGCCCCCACATTGGGCAAAAGGATTCCTGCATTGCAGGGGGTTGGATTACATGACCCTTGTGGCCCCGTCCAACGTTACAGTTCTAGGATTCTATGAATGCTACAGGTATTGGAGACACTAGCTGCCTTCAGACAAGTCTGAGATGACTGTAAAGAACAGAATTGCCAGATTGTAACCTAGAGAATTTACTTCTGCTTTAAACCATACTCATGTGGCAGAAGAAGTTGCTGCTTCTGTGCCTCCTATCCTAACCCTTCCCACATCTTGCTGCTGAAAAAATGAGAAAGGAGGATGGAGGGCAAACAGAGGACTGACTGGGACAGGAGATGCAGCTGGACACGCTTTCACTGCTTTTGTGTGGTTAAAAAGTAAAAGGTAGAATCTCTGGGTTGTAACCTGATAGCCATAGTGTAAAAATATATCTCAGATACAAACAACCCTGATCATAAACAATATGTTTTCACACACACACCTGTTACTTCATGCACATAGATGCACACAGCCATGCATAACACCCCAAGCATCTCGCACGTGCACACATTACCACTTTTAGTGCTGCTGTTTCAGTTTGGTTGAGTGTCAGCGGTGTGCTAGGCCCTGTTCAGAATTTGCAAGAAAAGTAAAAATTCAGTAAGAGAAGCCTTTGCAGTAGGACAGAGCTTTAGTTGTTGTTGTTTGCAGATCACAACACATTTTTCCTGCGATCCATATACTATTTTTATATTTCTTGTTTATTGAATATATTGGTCGCTTTTTAACCAAGGCAAGCCAAAGCAACCTACAGTATATAAACAAACACATCCATGAAAACCGGCATAAAAAGACAAAGAAAAATCTAAACGGCAGATCTATTTTTTTAAAAAAAGCTAGATTAAAACATCCCACCCACCAGGGGTGCCAACTTGAATAAAATATTGTGGGGGCCCAGGTAAGCCCCGCCCCGCAAAATTGATAACATGATGCAGTGAGCACACACCATTTGAATGGGAATGCCCATCAACTTTGTGGGGCCCGTCCCCCTAAAATATTTTATTGTGGGGGCCAATGCCCCCACAACCCCCAGGAGTTGGCTCCTATGCCACCCACTCAAAGCTACAGAAAATTAAAAGCCAAAAGCCTGGGGGAAAAGTAATGTAATGTAATGTAATGATGGTGCCAGGTGAACCTCACCAGGGAGAGCATTCCACAAACAGGGAGCCACCACTGACGGGGCCTGTTCTCCTGTTGCTGCCCTCTGGTCCTCTCATGAATGGCCTCAGAGGACAATTTCAGGGTCTGGGTTGGTTCATATTGGGAGAGGCAGTCCTTGAGGTATTGGGGTCCTGAGCCACATAAGACTTTATAGGTCAAACAAGCATTTTGAATTGGGCCCGGAAACTAATTGTCAGCCAGTGCAGTTGGGCCAGGATTGGTGTTATGCGCTCAGACTGTACTTCCCCAGTGAGAAAGACCTCTGCAGAACTACCTCCTTGTACATGCCACACAAGTGTCATTTCTCTTGTATTTTCGGCACCTAATTTTTCAGCGCCTTCCTTTTTTCATAAGCCTTTTGAGCAAAGATTTTTAGATGGTAGATATACCTGATTTGAATTTCTATTAATTGTTTATGTTTTTTATTGTTAATTATTTTGAAATGATTTCATGGGAAGTAATTCATAAGCTGAATAAGTAATTGTAAATAAATAACAGAGAAACTGACATAATTCTTACCCACTGTCAAAATATTTTAGGGCTGCCACATTTTCATCTTGATGGGCTCCTGCGTCTTTAGCATTTGTTAGTCCTTTGTAATATTTGATCCCGGAACTCCCTGACAGGCAGAAATTCAGTACAGAAGGGTTTTCCTATCCACATCAGAAAATGTGTTGCCATTTAAATTTTCTGTTTGTCACAGAAGTCTTGCCAGGAGTTTGGTGTGTGTGTGTGTGCACATACCAATTCCTGATAGGGTTTGATCAACAAAATCTAATCCTTTTGGGTTTAAGAATGGTACTTTAATTCCTTTCATTTGTAAATTTAATGAACGAGCCCATTGATGGGAAGGTGCATTTAATCTGAAAATATGGCTCTTCCATTTTTGGTACTGAATTAACAACATTCAAAGAAGGTGAGTTGGGATGTCATGTTTGTGTATCTTGTGGGCGGCGGGGGGGACGTAACCCTTTAGCTTATTGTTCTTTCTCAAAACCAACTTGCTTGCCTCTTACTCATACATACCTACTGCCTCCCCATTATCTTTGATCAGAGGTTATAGAAACTGCTGATTTTTATCATTCTCACTATCGGTCGCCTTACTGTAGGTTGCTTGCAGCAATGAGTTCCACTTATATTGATCATTCTGTGTACAGTGCTACTACCTGTTCCTCCTGCAGTTACTCCCCTGCCTCTAACTGCAGTTTGACACTCAGAAATGGAGTAGGTGAACTTTTGCCCATCATTTCATCAACACAGCAGGGAAAAAAGCTTCAGCCGTTTTATTTCTGCTTGTCATTGTCATTTTAAAAGGAGGCAAGCTAATTGTGAATATTCCTCAGTATCGTTTTGAACCTTCTTTAACTTCTGATGTTGCTTCACATCTACACCACCCCCTTCTAGATCTTGATTGCCCTGAATCCCATGGAGATATCA
The DNA here is from genome assembly GCA_034642415.1 of Podarcis siculus. Taxonomy (NCBI): domain Eukaryota; kingdom Metazoa; phylum Chordata; class Lepidosauria; order Squamata; family Lacertidae; genus Podarcis; species Podarcis siculus. The sequence goes on along the minus strand of JAXCMG010000044.1, from coordinate 9,268,309 downwards.
TTGAGGGGAATGGTTGGATCCTAGTCAGATCAAGCCAGTGTGAACCAGCCCATTTGCTTGCAGTGAGGACCAGGACAGTTTGATCCAACCCCTACAAGCTTGGACCTCACATCAAGACTGGTGACCAATAATTGCATGGCAACAACTAGGACAACTTCATTGCAACCATGGTCAAGTCCTTCCAGCAGCCTTAGAAGAAGGAGACACCCACACGTTGGCTTCAAAATCAGAGGCGTGGGAGAGAATCAGTGGGTGATTACAGCAGTGCGTTTAGACTGTAGGCCCAGGACTGGAATTGGAATGACAAGGTGTATATGGTGCAGTACCAGCTGGGGCTAAATGACGAGATCCTTGATGAATTGGGGCAAACAGCTCTGCCTGGCATCTGATCAGCCCTCATTCAGCTGTGTGGTAGACCTGAACGTTGCCTGGAGTTCCAGTACCATGCTCCGGCACACATTTCCCATTGTAGTGTGTGAACATGATTGGTTTCAGGGGAGGAACCTATGCAGATTGGATTAGCATGTTCCCGGTTGATGAAGGATGAGAAGACAGGAAGGTGAAAGAAGTGTGTGTGCCTCTGTTGTGGGAAGGTGAGGCACTGTGCCATGTTGTGTTCAGCCAAGCCGGTTGTCAAGACTCTGGTACTAGAAAACTCAAAATCCTAACTTTGGTAGAGGTCTGGGAGCTGGGACCAAAGAAGAAGAAGAAGAAGAAGAAGAAGAAGAAGAAGAAGAAGAGTTTGGATTTGATATCCCGCCTTTCACTCCCTTTAAGGAGTCTCAAAGCGGCTAACATTCTCCTTTCCCTTCCTCCCCCACAACAAACACTCTGTGAGGTGAGTGGGGCTGAGAGACTTCAGAGAGAAGTGTGACTGGCCCAAGGTCACCCAGCAGCTGCATGTGGAGGAGCGGAGACGTGAACCCGGTTCCCCAGATTACGAGACTGCCGCTCTTAACCACTACACCACACTGGCTCTCACTGAAGGAGTGTGGACCTCCCCAGAAGGCCCCTGAAGCTCCACCACCACTCAAATCAGCCATCATCTTGCCTACTGTCTTGCACACCCCTTTGGGGAAAGGGGTGCCAACTTGAGTCATGATAGACTCAGGACCCTCTAGCAATTTCCTGCATTGGGACATTGCGAATCAGCAGGGCATTGGTTCATGCGAGCTCAGTGAGTCACTCTTCATGGAGGCCATTGACAGTAGAGCAATAGTGCCTGGCACAATCATGCGGGCGACTGCACCTGCTACTCCTGAAGTTGCTGGACCCCCAAGAAGAGCTGACATATTACCTGGCAACCCCACCATGCTTTCCCATTATGCTGGGGGCTGCCCTGGTGCACTCAGCACAACTTGTACATCTCGTGGGGGCAGCGGTCCCTGGCATTTTCACTTCTATCAGCAGTACTACAAGAAAACAGGATGTGTTGGCCGCAGCCACTGCACTTTCTTCCCCTGAAAACACCTTGCCCCCTTTCACAGCAAACAAGGACAAACTCCCAGCCAAGTATGTCATCTTTCAGGATGTGTCCTGCAAGAAAGAGGCTGGCAAGCTACCACCACCACACTGTCCCTACACTGTGTCTGTGGTACCGCAGCATCCCCATCGCCACCGAGATGGACCCAGGAAAGGCATAGTGTGGTTTGACCCAGCAGCCACCTTGAACCAATAAGGGTTTTCAGCATCTCATGGGGTTCACAAATAACTCCTGGAAGTTCATTGTCTCCTTCCCTTACTGTGTCATTGACCAACTGCCTCAAAGGTGGGAAATCCTTTCAGTGGACCGAGAAGGCTCAAGAGGGTTTTCATGGTTGAAGACAATGCCTCTGGTGTGCCTATTGGGGTAGTGTTGTTGTAGGCCAACCAAGGAGAAGGAGTTGGTTCTGTGCGCATACGATTCTTGGAAACTGACCCCTCCCAAGCAGACCTGCTCCAAATGGAAGAAATGAGGAAAGTGCGCTGGAATATGTGGGATAACGCTCACTTGATGAAACGTCATCTGATCTCCCCACAGCCAAATCATGATGAGTACTTATTAAATAGCCAACATGGTCTAATCTTTCTGCAAACAAAGCAGCCTAGATGCACATTAAAAAGGTTGCCTGGAAGCAACCAATAACATTGTTATCATGCCTACTAATAGTGAACTCATGAGTGCCATTCCCTAGGAAGCCAAAACAGCAATAAGGGAGGTATTGGCCAGCTTGGAGGCATCTTGTGCTTTGCAAAAGTAGTTTTTTGTGGGGAGAGACCCCAGAACAGCACGATCGGTAGCTACAGAATTTTGAACGTCCACTGGAGTGGGGATGAAATCAAGTATCCGGGAAAATGGCAAGACTGGCTGGAACCCTGAACCAAGAGCATTCAGCTCTGCAACATTTTATTGCATGTCCCACCCAGAATGCTTTGCTTATTTCTCTCAGCATGGGGCTAATTGAAGGGTGCTGGAAGTCAGAGCAGGAAGGAGAGTTTGCGGAATTTTGGTGTGTATTTGACCCCATCCGCACTGTACATTTAAAGCAGTATCATACCACTTTAAACAATCATGGCTTCCCCCAAAGAACCCTGGGAACCATAGTTTGTTCAGGGTGCTAAGAATTGTTAGGAGACCTCTATTGTACTCACAGAGCTACAGTCTCCAGATTTCCCTGGGAACAGGGATTGATTGTTGAACCACTCTGGGAATGGTATCTCTGTGAGAGGAATAGGAGTCTGTTTGTTAGTCCCCTCACAGTGCTCCAATTTCCAGAGTGTTTTAACAGTCTACTCCTCCTCACAGGGAATTCTGGGAACTGTCATTCCATGAGGAAAATGGGGGTTTCCTAACAACTCTCAGTACCCTTAACAAACTGCTTTTGCAAGAATTCTTAGGGGGAAGCTGTGACCGCTTAAAGTGCTTAAACCGTATGGTGTGAATGTGGCAGATGCCTGCAGCTGGTTCCACTCAGTGGCCAACATCTGGAGGGCTACAGAGCCCCCAGCCCTACACACATGAGTGCGCAGGGCCAGCCCACTCATGAGGCAGAGTGAAGCAACCGCCTCAGGTGGCAGAATACTGCGGGACGGCACTCCCACAAGGTTGCATGGCAACTGCAGTGGCAGCTTCTGGTGAGATTATATAGTAGTTTATTATTTATACCCCGCCCATCTGGCTGGGTTTCCCCAGCCACTCTGGGCGTCTTCCAGCAAAACACTAAAATACAATAACCTATTAAACATTGAAAGCTTCCCTAAACAGGGCTGCCTTCAGATGTCTTCTAAAAGTTTGGTAGTTATTTTTCTCTTTGACATCTGGTGGGAGGGCGTTCCACAGGACGGGTGCCACTACCGAGAAGGCCCTCTGCCTGGTTCCCTGTAACTTGGCTTCTCGCAGCAAAGGAACCGCCAGAAGGCCCTCGGCGCCGGACCTCAGATTTCATGTTTTCCAACGCATGCATGGCAAAAATTCTCCTTTCTGGTGGAGTTAGGTGATCAAACTAACCCAGGTGAGAGAGAGCTCACCTCAGAGTAGTTTGCCCGTTGGCACAAACTCTCTGGGCCACACTGCCTGGCTGCAAGAGGAATCCTTGCCCTCCTCTACCATCCCCACAGCTGCTCCCCCCAGATTTCTGATCAGGTGCAGAATACGGTGCTGCAAGTTGCCTAGAGGATGTGTTTTATGAGGTGACTAATATAACTAATAAATAAATAAGTGTGGTAAAATTCTCCCCAGCCTTTGACAGGATGATGCAGGGCACCGATACAGATGACCAAACTGCACCCTGGGAAACATATAACCGTTTGTATATCGTCTTGTCAGGAGAATTTTTGCCACACAGAAGGTAGCAAAATGGTTGCCTGTGATGGACTTAATGTGCAGCTACCGCTGTTACACATGCACTTTGGCTACAATTCGGTGGATGTTATTCATTTAATGAGAGGACCCAACTCAGGGGGCGGCCCCACTTTTTCTTGGACTCTCCACCCGTCAACTGCCCCCCACATCGCATGCTGAGGTCTAGCCTAGCTCAACAGGGCTTCCTTATTAGAGTGTGACTCATTAAGCATATGCAAATCAGACAGGAACAGCCGGTGATAAGGCTTCAGTCTTGGGGGTGGGAAACAGAAAAGACATCTTAAGAGGAAGGCAACTCTCTACTCCCCCCATCCCTGTCCTGCACTGCAGGGCTGGTCCAGGTAGGAGCTGGAGGGCCAGGAGAGGGCAAAAGAGACCCTGGAAGCAAGGAGGGCGTTCCTTTTTAAAAATTGCTTTGGGTGAGGCCGCTTTTAGGCCAGACTGGAGCGAGAAAAGCAGTGTAAAACCTGCTCACTAAAGCTTTCCATTGTGAATGGTGGGGGTGGAGGGAGAGTTGACTTCAATCACTTTCAGTTATCATAGTATGTAGGCCCAGCCATGCCTGAAATGGTTACAGTTGTGTTCCTCAGCTGGGGCTGGTTGTTATTAAGAAATTTTCCCCACTTCAAGCTAAGCTACGTGCAGTTCTAGCACGGGACCAAAAGTGCCCAGAGCGGGGAAGTCCACCCTCTGACTCTCCCCAGTTGCATCCAAATCACACCTTCCCCTCCCAGGTACCTCGCAGTGTTGTGTGTGCCTTGTTTGGCTGCAACTACTGGCAGTGCGTTCACTAAGGGCAGGATTAGGTAATTTGATTTGTGGGGATCTTGGGGGCCAGGAACTGAAATGGATGACTTTTTGGTTTTAACAATCTGTGGAAGTTTTGTTTTGTTATTTCTATTCCCCGCTTCTCAACTTCGTGAAGCTGGGCGAGTGGTTGCCTAGGCCCTCCTTTTGCAAGGTTTCACTTTCTGATCTGAGCTGCTGGGGTCTCCCCAAACATATTGGGCCTTTCCGAAGAGTGTTCTATAGAATAGATTTTCGTAGTGGTAAAGTCACACAAACTAGGGTCTAGCGTTTGTAGTGCAATATCTTATTCCTTTGCAGTGTAGCTTGGGAGGTGGTGGGAAGGAGAGGATGTAGCGTATGTTGGAAAGCAAAAGTATGCCTCTTTTTATTTATTTTATGCACATGATCCATGTTAGGAAAAAAAAAAGCAACCTTTAGCTCTCATCTTTGCACCTTCTGCCATGCCATGCTATTTGGACCCAGTTATGTATAAATAGGGGTATGGGAAAGTGGGGAAGGAGTCAAGTTTGTTGGTGATGCCAAATTATTTAGGAGAATCAAAAAATTCAACAGAACTAAATGAAAAACATGATGGCAGTAAGATTGCAAAATGAGATAATAATGATGATGATGATGATGATGATAATAAATACCCTGCCCATCTGGCTGGGTTTCCCCAACCACTCTGAGCTACTTCCAGCAATAGGTAAAAACATAATAAAATGTCAAGCATTAAAAACTTCCCAAAACAGGGCTGCCTTCAGATGTCTTCTAGAAGTTGTGTAGTTCCTTATCTCCTTGACATCGGATGGGAGGGCGTTCCACAGGGCGGGTACCACTGCCGGGAAGGCCCTCTGCCTGGTTCCCTGTAGCTTCACTTCTTGTGGGAGGGAACTGTCAGAAGACCCTCGGAGCTGGACCTCAGTGTCCAGGCTGAATGATGGGGGGAACCACCTTCCACAGTGAGCACTGGAAGGGAGGGTAAGTGGCCTTTAGGGGCCTGGTCCTCTCATGGATATTCCTCCTCTGAATTTTCCACTTCCATTAAAAAGAGAATTAAAAAGTATTGTTTTTACTTGCAGGAGATAACTAGGAAAAACATGCAAGCTCTTGCTCACCAAAAAGTAAACTGCTTTTCAGTGTTGGCCACTGAAATGTCTTTCCATTATATTGGTCAAGATATAGTAAGAGAGAGATGGGAATCTGCCAGAAGTTATTAGACTCCATTTTCCATCAGCCAGCAGGGCCAATGGTCAGCAGGGCCGGAGGCTCCAGAGGGTGGCACCACTGCCACTGTGCACCCACTGCATGCCACCTCCAGTTGCCCACAGGGCACACACTGCTCCTAGGTGACCTCTTCCTCCTCCTGTTCCTCTGCCACTGTGACTATGTCCTCTCCACTGTTGCGTCTCCTTTACACCACCTGGAGGCAGCCTGGGGAAGCTGTGGTTTGCTTGGCTGGCAGGTGGTCTGCTGTGCAGGCTGTGGAGAGGTGGGGATAGATGAGGGACTGTGGTGGTGGGACTTGGTCACAGCAGCGGAGGAGCAGTAGCAGGTGCCGAGCACTGGGCAGTAGATGCCCAGCGCTGATGAAGATCAGGAGAGGACAGAGGAGGGGGAATAGCTCCAGGGCTTTTGCCTCAAGCAGCAAAATGACCTGGGCTGGCCTTAATGGTCAGGGATGATGGGAGATGGAGTCCAATAACGCAGGAGAGCCACAGATTGCCCATCCCTGATCCAACTAGGCATATATTTTCAAATTCTATGTACTGTAAATGTTACTGTATTGATATTTAAATACTTTAGATTAGTATTTAGGTTCTGGGTGTTCTGCTCTGATTCCCCCCACTGCCGCTTGGTGTACCGTCACAGTCTGATGTAGCGCTCACCCCCATTTTCCTTCCACCCTCTTTTCTTTCTCTCATAGAAGTAAGAATGTCTAAGCCCCTGGAGCTGGAGAAGGCGCGGCTGGAGCTGCAAGAGGAGCACACAGGTAGCGGTGCCTGGAGGGAAGGGATGGGGATTTAGTCATTCATTATAATTTTTATGAACTAGCAAAATATCTGTCATTATGAGCTTTGAAAAGTGGGTGACGGGTGGGAGACTGCTGTGATGTGCACAGTGATCTCTAGAGTGATCTCACCTCAGTACAGACTTCTGTGCTCCCCCATCACCCAGCAACGGTGCCCAAAAGCCATTTTCCTTTGTCCCATAACCCCACAGTTGCAGGGAGACCATGCCTCAGCTTTCATTTGCATTGCTCTGTCCTGAGTTCCATTCTTTGGTCCTACTGGAATGTGACAAACCGACAGGCTTAGGAACTAGCCTTCATATAATATATGAAACACATGTTTTGTGATATGTACACTTCTTGTTTATTATGTAAACTGCCCTGAGGTGATCAGCTCCTCCTCCTCCTCCTCCTCCTCCTTACTGTTATTGTAAAATAAATCCTCCCAATGTTCTGCATTTTAAAAAGTTTTTCGGACCCAGTAAATTAGACTAAGCAATAAATATGCAACTAAGGTAACATATGATTTGCACTAGCAAGTTTTTGAATGAGTCTTAGTGAAGCAAAATTAGGGGAGAGGGGCAAAGTTAGGCATGATGAAAAATGGTCATGTGGGGTGTCTGGGGACTGAGAAGAGAAGCAGTGAGAAGTCCTGAAATCGATAGTTTTAGGGGGAGCAGAAGGGATGAAGCAGAGACTAAATGGTAGAAGGCAGGCTGGGTGGGAAGAAGCAGCCAATGTTTGGTACATGGCCGTGCCGCTTAACTGTTTAGTGGGACAGCTTACCCCTTGGTAGAAAGAAGGGAAAGCACCAAATATCAGACAAAAAGTGGGGAGACCTCAGGGGTTTGCCTACCTCTATAAACATGCTACATGTACAATCCATTAAACATTCCATTAAAGCTTGTGTCTTTAGAAATTACTGTAATGTAGAAATGAATGCAAATATTGCATACAAAACCACCTAGCCTTTATATTATAACAGCAACTCATTTCAAAAATGTAATTAAGTCCCTTTCTTTAAAACCATACCAGCATTGTCCAAAACGCCAGAATTATAGTATGGGTTGCATATATATCTTGATTTTAGAGTGATCCTACACTTGGGCATTTATGTTCATGCATGTACAGTACCATAAGGAACCTCATAGCCATGACTGAAATCCTGTAAGCGACAGAGAAAGGCACAGGACCTGTGGGGAGAGGAGAAGAAGAAACAGACATGGCAGGCTTGATGTGGCCCATGGCTCCTATTTGGGAATGTAGGCCTTGGGAGGAGGGTTCAAGGAATGGGGATTATTGAAGCAATGGCTTTGTATGGAAGCTTTATGACAATTATCTCCTTTGGTTTCAGATACAGAAAGAAATGGACCTGACACAAACCACCAGGTGAGAAAAGTTGGCCAGAAGCTGGAGGTTTAAAGTAGTGGCACAAATGTTGTTGTAGCAGACAAGGGGCATGCTCTTAGTTTGTCGATGCTGACTTCCTTTTTCTCTCTTTGTCCCTTGCAGACCCAGCAGAGCAAACCTTCCCCGTTCTCCCCGTCCCCAACCAGCACCGGCACCAAGGTAAGTGGCATCCTCTAGCCCAGTGTTTCCCAACCTTGTGCCTCCAGCTGTTTTTGGCCTACAATTCCCATCATCCCTTGCCACTGGTCTTGCTAGTCAGGGATGATGGGAGTTGTAGGCCAAAAACATCTGGAGGCACAAGGTTGGGAAACACTGCTCTAGCCAACCCACTTGCAGCTTCCACTAGCACCACTGCAGGGGACATTGTTTCTCTGCCAGTTCTCACCATACTCAAAAGAGAAGACAGTTTCCCATACATGCTTGTAATAATAGTGGTCTCCACCAGTAGGGACCATCTTCCAACAGTTTGCAGGGCTGCTTTTTTATGCGTCTTTGTGCTCCCCGATATGGGGAACAAGGTTAAGTGTCCTCTAGCTACCATCTATGGGGAATAAAAATGTCACCTCTCATCTGCAACCACCATAGCCAAGTCTAGGAGAATGGAGGTCAGAGAGAGAAGAAATCAGGTTGCAGGTTATAATATTACAGTGGTACCTCAGGTTACATACGCTGCAGGTTACATACACTGCAGGTTACAGACTCCGCTAACCCAGAAATAGTGCTTCAGGTTAAGAACTTTGCTTCAGGATGAGAACAGAAATCGTGCTCCGGTGGCGCGGCAGCAGCAGGAGGCCCCATTAGCTAAAGTGGTGCTTCAGGTTAAGAACAGTTTCAGGTTAAGTACGAACCTCTGGAATGAATTAAGTACTTAATCCTAGGTACCACTGTAATGAGGAAATAGGAATTCAATTTTGCAGTGCCTCTGACTGGGGAACCTCTGAACTTTGGCATCCAAACCACACTACCCCTCCACAAGGAGGAGAGATTTGCTTGTTTTGTGAATGGGTGTGTGTGTTTGTGTATGAATAAATGTGTGTGTATATGTTAATAGGTAAAAATAAAGGTAAAATATGTTAATAGGTGTGTTAATAGTTCTACGTGTGTATGTTCTGGAATGTGGACTCCAGCAGTTTCTAATGGAGGTAATGTGGACCTTGGCTCTGTGTCCTGCAATAATGCTTTATCATATCACATGTTAAATTATAATAATAACATGGGTCAGTGGGAGCATTTGGGTGAAAAAGGAGGCTTAGGTACCTAGCTATGTTCACTAGCAGCTGCCACCAGAGGGAGCACTGCATCAATTTGCAGTGCCCTTCGTGAAGAGGGTAGCCGCATTCTGATCTTCAAAGTGGTTTGGGAGGTGCAAATCAAGCCAGCTTGTACCAGAATTCAGAAAGAAAATTCCTGAAGTATCCCTATTTATTATGATAGAGGGGTATAAAATTATGCATGGTATGAAGAGAGTGGATAAGAGACTCCCCCCCCCCCATCATAATACTAGGACCTGAGGTCATCCAATAAAGCTGCATGTTGGAAGTTTTAGGACAGAAAAAAGGAAGTACTTTTTTCACCCAGCACGTATTTAAACCATGCAATTCACTACCAAAGATGTGATGGCTTCAAATTTAGCTGGCTTGAAAATGGGATTAGACAGATTCATAGAGGATAAGGCTATCAGCAGTGGTGGAGCTAGCTGCTCCGGCACCTGGAGTGGGGCACATGTTGGGCGGGGCTAGCTGCCTGCAGGGGCGGGGCTAGCTGCCGGGAGCCTCCCAGGCGGGTGCGCCGGCACGTCTCTGGGGGGGTATGTGCTCTGGCGGCGGGAGCCTTTCATGATGAATACACTGATAAGTTTAGGCAATAGGTTTATTAGAGTGAAAAGAATTTGGAAAGGACAGGAAGCCAAGTTTAAATTCCATTCTCCTTCTCAATGCTCCTCCTTGATTCTCTGAAGACCAGTGGTCCAGAGGGCTGTTTAAATGCCTTTTTACAAAAAGGATTTTCGAATGGCCTATGCTGTGCTTTGAAATCCCAATAAGTGGGGCTGCAAAGGGTAACATGACCTGCCACCCATCTGTCAAATTTTGCCCAGCAGGGTTGGAGAGACAAGGATCTGACCCACTCGCCAGAAAACGTTCTCCACCTCTGTTTATCAGTGTGTTTATCTGTCTTAGTTGACCACTGTTTCCTCCAGATCTCCTGTGGTTCTCTAAATGCTGTACTGCAACTCCCATCATTCCATGCTAATGGGAGTTGGAGTCCAAAGACATCTGAGGGCCACAGGTTCCCCATCCCTACCCCAGAACCAGCTATGGTGGCTGTAGATGAGTGAATTCTAAGGAAAAGTATCATTTCTGCAGTGCCATGAAGTATTATTTACTACATTTCTATTCCTGTCTTCATTTGGAAAGCAACTTACAGGTCCCTCAGGCTAGTCCTTCCATCAGGTCACTGAACGTCCGGGACCTACTTAGCTTTAAAACTCTGGTTTTTTTACAGCCCCTCTAAATTTTCTGGTTAAACAAATGTTGCTGTGTTTTGTAGCACAACAGAAACCTGCAAAACCCACTTTGTCCCAGGACTGGAATCATGAAGTAATTCAATATCCCCCCCCCCCCAGTTGATTGATTTCTGAGTAACTGAAGAAACTTATTTTTTATTTTTCTGGTATAATATATAGCTGAGTGGAAGGTTGGGTGGGTCAGAACCGTGGGCAGCTTTGTACTTTTGTAATCAGTGTGGTAGAGACTCATGAATCAAGTTTGGTTTTGCGGGGGAATTCCCTGTGCCTCAGGCCCAGCAGCAAAACAGGAAGCCAACCTAGCAATGAGTCAGAGAGATAGCATCAACTTCCAGTTGTTGGGATTTTGGTGCTTGTGTTGCTCTTTGTCCCTTTAGCAAGTCGCTTGCAGCAGCAGAGTGAATTAAACACGTGCAGCATAATGTATTCAAGTTGCAGAATTTTTTTTTGTTTTCCTTGGTGTTGCTTAGCAGCACCCAGCACCCTGGGCAATGTTCCGCAGTTCCATTGGGCCATCATCCTCTCCCTGCAGTGACACAGATAGGACTCCGTATTTTCAATGGTAGTCTTAAAACCCGATCCTTTTGCGCTGCCCTGTGAAAGCTACCCATTGGCATAGCTCTGCTTAAGCGCTTCTTCCATGCTGGTAGCTCGGATGTGAGGGAAGGGGAGATTAGGGGCACAGGAGAGGGGGTCAGGAAGCATGGAAGGAGAAGGAGGACAGCATCAAATCTGTGTCTCAAACAAGCAATGTTGAGCTGCAACAGGAGCAGTTGATGTCTGTCGCACACAGCTGGAGAGAGAGTCGTAGTGATTCTCTTTCATCTTGTTTTCTCCCTCCAGATCAAAGCTGAAGACCCAACAGAAATTCCTCCAGCTCCAGCCCCAGTCCCGGCTCCCCCAGCTCAGCAGCCACACCTGCCCCAGGCCCAGCTTATGTTAGCTGGCAGCCAGCTGGCTGGGGTAAGTGGAAGGTCCCGTGGCCAGACATAGATTATGGAGTTTGGCTTAAGTGGCCCAGGGGGTGGCAGGGAGGTGGATACAAACCAAGGGCTGTTTCCATGACCAGTTTTCTAACAACTGAAAGTCCTGAACTCAAGAAGCATTGAGTCAGGGGCTGAAAGAAGTGGAAGAGAAACAACATCTACTGGCAAGATGAGCAGCTCTTGAGCCAATGTTCATTATGTAAAAAGTATGGTTATTATCTGATGGAAAGCTTCTCTCTTTCCATAAAGTTGTTTCATAGATTATGTAGAAATAAATCCAGGTTTGTAAGTATACAGATTAGAGAGAGTGTGTCTTCTGACAACCACACTGTATGTGTTTATTATTTAGGTGTGCACTTGGAAAAAATAGTTAAAGAAATCATGTACTAAAAGGCCTGTGGTATCAGTTAATGATTCAAAATTGTTTAAGGGAAATAGAGGGTTGATAGGAAGATGGTAGCTGGGGAGGCATGGCTCCCTGGCACTCTGGGGTAGACACTGAAAGATGATGAAAAGGAAATGATGATTTTGAAATCTTGCCCCTCTCCTCTCCACTGAATGTGGTAGGTAGAGGCCTGGGGAAGTGGACATTTCTCCTGTGCAGGTGTGGCTTGTGGAGGGGCTTAGATTGAAACTAAATTCTCATTCTGCATTGCCCTAGCAAAATGCTGCTCATACCTTCCTCATATAAGCAGTAAGGGACCCAGAATGGCGTTGTGTGTTCATCAGCATTTCTCAGTAATGTGAGAAGCTTAGGTTTGTCCACTCCATTCCTCCTCCTGTGCCTTTCCCAGTGACTAAAGAGAAATTCAACACACATAGGATTTCCTGTCCCTGAACATAACATGAAAGAACAACAGCCCTCATCTGCTTAGTGAAGTTGTCCTGTTGTGTTGAATTATAAGCACAGGCACTGCTGTCAGGAAAGGAGTTGACAACCAAGAGGAATATATTGCTTGGCTCTCTGCTTGCTGGGGCTCTTGCTGATGCGCTGGGTGGGAGAAGGACCCAACTAACCAGCTTCTTCCTTCTCTCTGCCTGGTTGATTTCTCCTCCTTCCCTTTTTCACCTCTATTCCCCTTCTGCCTGGTCACCCCCTCCTGGCCTGCCATTTGCTATGCTGCCCTTGGTACACCTCTTCTCTGCCTTCCACCAACCCAGCTTACGGCCCTGATGCCTGCCCAACAGCAGCTGCTTCTGCAGCAGGCCCAAGCGCAGCTCCTGGCAGCCGCCGTGCAGCAGTCCAATGCCGCAGCTGCCGCAGCCTCCTCTCAGCAGCCTGGGGCTGAGCTGACGGCGCCACAGAACCAGCCCCAGACGCCACAGCTTGCCCTGTCGCAGCCAATCCAGCTCACTGCACAGGTAAGGGCTTGTGCGCGGGAGGCTCAGCTTGCCGGGGGTCTGGCCAGAATGGGTTGCCCAGCATTACACGCTCACCACCACACAGAGAACAGGGCAGAAGTCAAAGCATATGACAGGCTGCTCATGCAGACGTGGCCTGATCCATGGTTGGCATCCATCTGTCTCAGGAGACAATGGAGGGGTGCACCTTTCTGGGCGAGGTCAAACTGTTGGAAAGTTGCAGTGCCTGCTGTGGCTCTAGAGACCGATGCGGGAGAGACATGTTTTGTTGCAGCTGGGACAGGTGAAGGCGTTCAGTTATGCTGCTGCAGGTGCACTGCGGCATTTCTTCTCTTATGTAGGGATGTGCATAGAAACTAGGAGAGGATGTGTTTGTTAGATATTATCCTTCGTGAGTTCAGCAGGGTACATCCCTTTGTCGGCCAAAAATAAGGAACCTGTTGATAGGTTAGCTTTAACCTTTAGTTTTGGTAATCCAGGATGCTTTATTGCAGACTGGATTTCCTGTTATTTCCCCCTTTTCTCCCTTAAAAACAATAGACACGCCAAACAGTCTTCTTATAAGTAAAGATAGATTTACTCGCTCAGTTTCACAGTAGCATTCTTGAGGCAGGCTGAAAATGTAGTTGCAGACATACACAGTAGTTTAGATCAAAATGGAGTTTGAGCTGTGACTCAGATTCAGCACTTGTCCTTCATCCCTAGTCACTGATGAGGCATCGAAGAGAAGAGAAGAGAGAGATTGGAGATCAGGAATCAAAGAAAGAGCAGGCTGGGAACGTGACCAGCTTATATAGACTGTGCCCCTTTTACCTGGCTGTACACAGAGGAAGTGGCTCTCACAGGGAGGATTTTCTGTAGACCCTGTGAGATCCAACTTCCTCTGTGTGTGCCTTTCTAGCAAACACACATTGCCACTCTCCACGACAGACCCTGGTCAACTGTAGGAGAATCCTCAACACTTTCACCGGACTGCAGTCCCCAGCATTAAACAGCATAAATTTGCATGGTAGATATACCCACACTCTTCCTCCCCCTCGCTTCTCTGTTCCAGGACATCCAGCAGCTGCTCCAGCTCCAGCAGTTAGTCCTCGTCCCAGGGCACCACCTCCAGCCGCCTGCACAGTTCCTGCTGCCACAGGCCCAGCAGGGACAGCAAGGTAAGAATGGCTTGTGTGTGAAAAAGAGACTGCATAGGCCACACTCCGCTTCTCCTGGCAAAAGGGTCTTTGCAGGCAAGCAGTTCCTAGTGCAACGAGCTGTTGTTTTTCCTCTGCAAATGAAATTGCCATTGACTTTATGCCCTGATGGGGGGGAAAGCTCAGTGAAGTGCTCTTTCCCAACAACTTTTGAGATGTAGAAGGAAAACATTCTAAAATGTTGTGATAAGTCTGAAAAATAAAACATTGGCACAGGATGAAAAGACAGCAGCATTTGAAAATCAGCACTATAATACTCTTCCATAGAAGTGCCATGGCATGAATACTGTAATATTTAAAAATAGTTCTAAAAGCATTTTCAGTGTTAATTAAAACATTTTTTAAAAACAACAACAATGTAATGAAATGACGCTGACTGGAAAATAATAATAGTGAAGGTGAAATGGCAATAGGTTCGGCTGCTTTAGGCAGCAGATGCCAAAACCAGATGGAAAAAAAATGGAAGAGTAACAATACTACGGTGATTTACACCTGTAAAGATTCCACTAGTGTTTTTATTGTTAATAACAACAACTTGGGATTTTTTGTGGTCTGCCGAAAACCAGAAGAAGCAGCACAGAGAAGGCACAGGGGGGAGACAGTGAGTTGATGATGTCATGTAGATGCCCTATAAAAAGTGAGTGAACCAAGTGTGAGGATAGTAAGCACCTAGCGTGGAAGCACTGTAAGGCAGGGATGGGGAATCTGTGCCCTCCCCCCTCCAGATGCTCTTCGATCTACCAAACTACAGCCAATGTGGCCAGTGGTCAGGAATGGTGAGTTGTAGTCCAGCAACATCTGAACTACCACACATTCCTCATCCCTGCTGTAAGCCTTGGACAAAAAACCCAAAACACAGAGTTCACTGTCAGCCTATATCTACTTACCCCATTCTCACCAAGCCCAGGTCTACCAGGAATTATGTTCAGTCCTGAAAGGTGATAAAATCATGTGTCTGAATATTTTCAAAGTACTGTTCCCTCACCACAGAATTCCCCATTTGTTCCCCCCATTCTGGGACGAAGAGGCAGATTAGGGAACTGGAGAAATCTGTTCCACTTTGCCTCAGCATAAAGCATTTTATTCTCTCAAGTTAGAATCATGTGCTGGATGGTAGGGGTGAGTCGACTTGCCAATTTTGCTTCCTCTCTGTTTTTCAGTTTTTCCAATATTAAGTTCCCACACCAATTTGCAATTTTTTTAAAAAAAGTCTTCATGAAAATTCCATCAACGTTTTTGTATGAATTTATCCTAATAAATATATTTTTGCACTGCAACTTTCTTAATATAACACTACATTTCTATGTTATTTTCACAAATATATGATTTTATATGCAGCCTTTGCTCTCATTTATGAATCTTAGTGCGAAATAACCTAGCTGGAGAACTGCATTGCAGAATTTGGAGAAGTATGAATTTCAACAAATGGCTGTGTTTCAGTTTATACTTTGTTTCAGAAAGTGTGAATTAAATAGGCTCACCTTCAAATTCCTCCCCAGTCTGCAAGAAAAGACAAACAACTGTGAAGAATAGAAAAACCACATTTTCTAAATGCTGCAGTGTCCAGCTAGGCTTTTTTCTTGTCTGCAGTAGCTGCCATTGTGAATTTTTATTTTCTCTTCAGCCAATGAGGAGTAGGATTTTACTTCGCTTAAATAACAACAGTGGAGGTTTTTAGGGGTCTGAAGAATGGCACCAAATTGGCAGATTTTTATTCTGGGTTTGATCAGTAACTTTTCACACGGTGGAATAAGGTGGTGCTTGATTTTGTGAAGCTGAGCTGTTCACTACATCTTTTCCCTCTCAGGGCTGCTCCCGACACCAAATCTCTTTCAGCTACCTCAGCAAAACCCAGGGAGCCTCCTGCCGAACCAGCCTCGTGCAGGACTCCCAGCACAGGTGAGTGCGTAAAATACTCAGTGGGAACGCAGAGATTACCAGCCTTGGTCTGGCAGTCTCATTCTTCATCTTTTAATGCTGTACTCTTGTGTGCTCCAGTATATCTTGCTTTGAAGAAAAGACTGTTTCACCACAGTTAACGCAATGCAATGATCATTTTGTCAGACCCTTGAAGGCAGCGGCGATCAGGAATTCGTTTATTTGTTTAGTACATTTACACCCCTTCCATTATGAAACTTCACGGTGGTGTGCATGGAGGGGGGGTCCTTTCCCAATCAGTCTTCCAACCAGGCACTGATCAGAGAGAGCCAGTGTGGTGTAGTGGTTAAGAGCGGTAGTCTCGTAATCTGGGGAACCGGGTTCGCGTCTCCGCTCCTCCACATGCAGCTGCTGGGTGACCTTGGGCCAGTCACACTTCTCTGAAGTCTCTCAGCCCCACTCACCTCACAGAGTGTTTGTTGTGGGTGAGGAAGGGAAAGGAGAATGTTAGCCGCTTTGAGACTCCTGAAGGGGAGTGAAAGGCGGGATATCAAATCCAAACTCTTCTTCTTCAAACTCTTCTGATCAGACCTCTAGACCTGCTTAGCTTCAGCATGGTGGCTCTGTATCTTGTGCCCTGGGACTATGAGGGTTGTGATCACTCATCTCACCTTTGCCTCTGCTTAAACAGTTTTCCAGGTATTGTTTCAAAGACTTGCAGAAATGTCTGACCAGAGCCAACAATGGGATAAAAGTAATAGGGTAATATTGACACCACCTGGGAAGCAGTGTCCTTTTGTCCCACTGCTTGGCCCGGGAGGCAGGGAGGGGGAAACCACTCTTTAGTATTCAACTGAAGCACACAACAAGTTGGGTTTTCTCCAGATTTGCTCCAGTTTGGAGCTAGAGTGCAGTGTTTCCCTGGGAAAGGAGTGAGCCAGGCAGAAGACCGTTTGGTCCCATGCTTTCTAGGCACGGGACTGGTAGAAGTGTGGATGAGCCCTACGCTGTTTCTCTGAGGTCTTGTTCATACATTATTCTTTGCCTTATGTTCAGTGCTTTCGTGCATCTTGGTTCAGCATTTCTGTGTCTTCTTTCTGCTCCCCAGCAAGTGACTCGGCCTGGCCTCCCCGAGTCCCACCTCACTCACTCACAGCCGCCCAAATGCCTGGAGACCCCTTCACACCCTGAGGAGCCCAGCGACTTGGAGGAGCTGGAGCAGTTTGCCCGCACCTTCAAGCAGCGGCGTATCAAGCTGGGCTTCACACAGGTACAGGCCAAGGTGTCTGGCTTCGGCTAGTCCACGATGGAAGAGTGGGACGTCGTTGGTTTCCTTTAGGGGGCTGTGCCAGATGTTGCCCTGTGAACATTTTTGCTGTAAAATTATTATTATTTTTTCTTTCCCCCAAAGATCTTTATTGAAACTTAACATATATACATAATAACCAGAATTCCCAAGGATTCCCTCACATAAAATATAATATCTAAATTACAACAGCTACTTAATTATACACTTAATTATAAAACCCACCACCTACCCTCAACTTCCCTCCACAGCAATTTGACTTCTTTATATTTCTTTCTACCTTTTTTCCTTGCATTCTATAATAAATTATTTTTGTTACATCCTGATTTTTCCTTCTTTCTTTATTGGTTTTGTTATTGCTTACATTTTTCATTCTAAGCCTATTAGCATGTCATTTTTAGAACAATATTTTGACATATAATCTTCGAAATACTTCCACTCCATTCTTAACTTTTGATTTGATTGATATCTTATAATTGAAGTTAATTTTGCCAATTCTGTATACTGAATTTACAAACATTTTCGCTGTGAAATTACTGTTCCGTTTATTAACTTTCTATATTGTCCTCCATCCAAGGACCGCAGGACGGTTTACAACATAAAAACACAAGAACACCTAACATAGTAACAAACAAAAACGAGAACGACTCTCCCCTCAGTTTAAAAGGCCTTCAATTGTTTAATTAGCCAAAGGCCTGGGAGAAGAGGAAAGCTTTTGCCTGGCATCTAAAGATATGTAACGAAGGTGCCAAGCAAGCCTCTCTGGGGACAGCATTCCACAAGCAGGGAGCCAATGCAGAAAAGGCCTGTTCTCCTGTTGTCACCTCCGGAGCTATTGTGGAGGAGGCACACAAAGAATAATAGAATTGTAGAGTTAGAATGGATCCCAAGGGTTATCTAGTCCAACCGCCTGCAATGCAGGAAAGAAGAGCCTCAGACGATGATCGCAGAATGCAGGGTCCAGGTTGGTTCATATGAAAGAAGCATCAGGGATTGAGGTGGCAATGTTCCCTGGAAAAAAGAGACTAAGGTCACTTCCAGATGGCCTGTTTATTGAACATTCATTCCAATTTGTTTGCCCAAAGTGTATGGGGTGGTTAGACACTGCTGGACATTAGAGGCTTTAGTTGAGATTCCTGCACTGCAGGGGGTTGGACTAGAGGACCCTTGGGAGCCCCTTCCAACTCTACAATTCTATGAGTCAGTGATTTAGCATTCATTCTTAATTGTTCACAGGGAGGCTAGATCATGTTGATCTTTTGAAGAGGTGGTCATGTATCTCCAAATCACATTTAATTGTGCAACCTGAACTTGCCTGAATGTGATGGAATCGAAAATAGTGACATTCTGGAAGTGCCCCAAACATACATAGAACAAGGGCAGCTCTAGAAAGTACATTCCCCATCTTGGTTGCATAAGCACAACCTTCTCTTTGGGATCAACCTGAGGAGTGAGGCAGAGATCAAGCCAGTTTGAATGCACAGCCTTAAGTATTTTATTTTATTTTATTGTTTTATACACAGGCTTTTTTACTACTTTTAGCCAAAAATGCCTCTCTCAGCAGTTTATAAGCATCTACAGTACAAAACCAGTAATATTTTAAAGAATTTTTAACAGTAGAAATACATTATAAAACAGTGGGTTGTATTCAGCAATTAGACCCACCGAAATCAGTGGACTTTAGTTAGTCTTGTATTTCAGTGGGTCTATTCAGAGTATGATGCAACCCATTATCAGTAATGCAATAAAATTGAAGAGGAATAAAATCAGCCAGCCAACTAAAAATTCCATAATCTAAAACACTTGGGCAAATGAAAAAGGTTTTAAGCATGTACCGAAGAGAAGAAAATGTTGGTGTCACCTGTACCTCCCTGAGGGGAGTATTCTACACTTGAAGCACCCTCTGATGTTTATACATGGTGTATTTCTGCTAGAGATGGAACTTGGAGAAGGGCCTTCTCGGATGATCTCAATGCCCTGGCAGGTTGTATGCTCTCAGTAACAGCTTCTCTCCCCACCTCTGTCTTTCTCCTCCACAGGGTGATGTGGGGCTGGCCATGGGGAAGCTTTATGGGAACGACTTCAGCCAGACAACCATCTCGCGCTTTGAGGCACTCAATCTCAGCTTTAAGAACATGTGCAAACTCAAACCTCTCCTGGAGAAATGGCTCAATGACGCTGGTAAGTGGAGAGGAGGAAGCAAGCAGGAAGAAGCTGAGGTCTGCTGGAGGAGGGGTTAAGGCCTCTTAGAGGCAAAACTAAAAGAGCTTTTGGGGGTGGGTGGGAACAGGCGATTAGAAGGAAGGTGGAGCTCAAGATCTGAGATATTTTCTGCTGAGGAAGCTAAGCCCTGATTGAGTTGGTGGAGAGGAAAGATGTGGAAATGAGCAGGTGTGAGGGAAATCATTGTCAGGGCTGGGGAGAACATAATGGAATAGAAAAGAATGACTTCATTATCTAAGAATGGTCCCCACATGTCTGGCCTAATGCAGGTGTCAGATAGGCCTGAACAGGCCTTTGGGGAGCCGGTGAGTGGACAGGGGGCCTGGCCCAAGCCTCCAAGGACAGAGGGAGAGAATGCTAACTTCAGGTCTTGAGGAAAATTCACTTTATGGGCTCAAAGTTCTGCAGATTACTTCCCAGTAAGGCAGAGCATGGGAAAGTGTTTCCTCATTTGCTTAATCAGCATATACATTCAACTTTAAAATTGCCCCTTGACTGCTACTAAGATAGATCTTCAAAGGTTTTGTTTTTTGAGCTGAGAAGCTACTGTTACACAGGCTGCTTAAAAGCCAATCCAGTGTGAACTCTCTAAAGCAGGACTCCAACATAGCCCCCTCCAGATGTTGCTAAATTCCGATCAGCCCCAGCCAGCATGAACAGTGGCCACAGATTGTGGGAGTCTCAACAACATCTGGAGGGCACCATCTCTAAAGTCACAAGGAGATGGCAGAGAGGCAAGGGACTGGTGTCACTTCTCAAGGCAAGCAGGTGGAAACTAGGCCCAGTAGAGGGAAAGATGAAGACAGCGGAACTGGATCAAGCCACAGGACGGAGGTGACACACCAGGTGGAGTGCTGTACACTGGGTGATGATGTTTGTAAGGTGACTAAATGGCTCCCCCACACCTCATGTTTCAGAGACAATGTCTGTGGACTCCACACTTCCCAGCCCCAACCAGCTAAGCAGTCCCAACATGGGCTTTGATGGGCTGCCAGGCCGGCGCCGCAAGAAACGGACCAGCATTGAGACCAATGTCCGCTTCGCATTGGAAAAAAGCTTTCTCGCGGTGAGGCATTTCCCATTGTCCAGTCCCCCACGTACCTAAAGAGTGATATGGAAAAGCCAGGTTTCAAATTCCTGTTCTCCTGCGAAACTCTGACCTCGGCTAGTACGGTTCCTCACCGAACCGGCATCTCAAGGCTGCTGTAAGGACAGAAGCAGATAAGACCATGCATGGGCCACCCCGGTTTTATTCTCAGGAAGTGTGTGACATATAAGGAAATGAATAAAGACAAAATCAAGCAATTTTACAATGTGTTCATTTAGATTGTATATCACTTCTCAAGGCTTTCAGCAACTTTTCCTTATCTCTAGTTCTTCATGGGGAAAAGCTGTTGGGGGAAAAGGCCAATCTTACTGCCCTTGGCAGCAACTGCAAGAAAACCAGGGGTTATGCCAGGGAATGGGAATCTGAGGAACCAAGGCAAGGGTGGGGAACCTTTTTCAAAGTAAGGGCCACGTTCCTTTCTGGGCAACCTTCCAAGGGCCATGTTAGTGGTGGGTGGGGCCAGAGGCAAAAGTGAGTGAGGCAATCAATGTCCATAGTAAACCTTTGCACAGTAGGCAAGTTTCTATACACACCTCTCTAACCTCAACCTAGACAAGCAAGAGGCATTATCTGAGTTCAGTGACACATTCCTGCCAGCCAAAAAACACTTGTGAGAATCGAGGCCAGCTATGCATGGGGCCTGGAGAAAGGACGCATAGCCAGAGAGAGTGGCATGGAGGCTCACATTCGGTGCTTGATCCTGAGGTTTCTCATCCCTGGACCAGGCATGAGTCAGAATCAAAGAAAACACGAGAGCCAGGAAATCCACTTTGCTCTGGCAAACTCCTGACCCAAACAGGAAGCCCTCTATAGCTCTTCCTATTTAGGAGGGCCCAATGGCCATCCTAGGAAGAGCTTGAGAAGACTTCATCGCCCTACCTAGAAGGTGCTCCAAACTGCTGCTCTGGTGGCTCACACAGAACCAAGGGCTCCTGGTTTTAGCCCAGGTAATTAATGACACTCCTATTTTACAACAAAGGGGAAAACAAGGCTGAGAGAGTATGACTTGCCCAAAGTCTTTATGCCAGTCTTTGGCTGAGCTACCACTCGAACGCAGGTCTCCCAAATGAATGGCTGACTCTCTTCATTCCAGCTGATAGAAGTGTGTACACACCATACATTTAAAGCACATTACTTCCCCCAGAGAATCCTGGCAGCCGCAGTTCACCCTTCACAGCACTACAGTTCCGAGGATTCTTGAAAAACCATGTGCTTTAAATGCGTATTTAAATGCAAGGTGTGTGCACAGCCTAGGTGTGTGTTCTGGGTTGTTTTTTAAGTTCATTTAACCCTCTTGCATTTAACTGATAGGTCAGCTTAAATCTTACTGGTTGTCAGAAGCAAAGGCAGGGAAATTCTCAGCAGGATGACGTTTTGTCATGTACTGTGTACCAGAAAGAGCAGAGAAAGTGGCACAGAGCAGCAGCAGTTCTGTGCCTCATCCTTTCTAGTTTCATCCGCTGCCTGTATTTCAGGTTCACGTGATAGTTTGGCAGCAGATCTAACCTTCTTCAGAATGAGTAGAACAGCCCCCTACATGTTTCTATGATTTGTTTTGTTGTGTTCCTGTTGGGACTCTATGCCATGACTTGCCCCAATGTCACACCATCCTGTTTTCCCCCTACTTCCAACACCTTTCCCCAAACTGCAGAACCAGAAGCCTACCTCAGAGGAGATCCTACTTATTGCCGAGCAACTGAACATGGAGAAGGAGGTGATTCGCGTCTGGTTCTGCAACCGCCGCCAGAAAGAGAAGCGGATTAACCCTTGCAGCTCTGCTCCCATGTTGCCTGCCCAGGGCAAGCCTCCTGGCTACAGCCCTCACATGGTACGTTCCTACACATGTTCACTCCCCCCCCCCCGGCACAAAACTCCATGGAATATGCCTGTACGGAACATGCCTTCTGTGCTGTGCAGGTGAGGGCCTCTTGCAGATACCATCTTAGCAGGTTGTCCATTCTGCACAATAATTGAATTTGGCCTTTAGAGCTTATTTATTTCAGTAAAATTACATGCTACTTGTTTTTTTGTTTTTTTTTGTAACCCTCAAAGCACTTTACAAAAAAGCAATAATATTTATCGCTTAAAAAAAAAAGATAACGGCAACTGTTTAAAACTTTCAAAAAATTTAAACCAGTGATGTGTTAAAATAATAGTAACAGGTGTTGTGATACCTACCTGTTAAATATTGGACAGGTGCTAGCTCTGTTTGTCTTTTTGGCACCTGCTGAAGATTTTCCTCTTCCAGCAAGCCTTTTAATTAGTGGCCTTTATCCAAGTCTGAATATGTGTCAGGATTATTTCTAAGATGCCTTAATAGTGCTACTTTTTCTGAATTTGCTGCCCTGGGCTCCTTTCAGAGAATAGACATTTAATAAATAAAAATGAATAAAACTTAATACATACATGTATTATTTTCCTCTGCACTGCACATTTAATCATACTCTTAGCTTCACAGTTTGGAGTGTGAACCCCACACCTACTACTTCCCCCTAATGGACAATGCCCACATTACTTGCCCCCCCATACGATACATAGCTTCCTTCCTTGATATATCCTTTTACATGATGCATATATTGTGCTCATACAAAACTCTGCCCACCTACCTGATCTTTCACTGCAGCTTCACTGAGCTTGCATTTACCAATCCAGTTACCACCCCATTTGATACATGGTACAAACTTTTCAGGTCCCTAGGCTTCTTACCTTAACTTCCTCAAATAATGTACATTCCTATTGCTCACGTTACAGAATTTGTGTCTAACATACTTAAATCGTTCATGAGTGTCGCCCCAGCCTAGTCTGCTAGTGGCATCTTAGATATGATCCCCAGTCAGGGGAGAAAGGTCTTTATGTGGATTTTATCCATTGTGTCTCTGACAGTCCGTTTCTCTGCTGCATCTCCTCCAGGTGACCAGCCCAGGCACCGGCACAAGTCTGCCCCTCTCCCAGGCTTCCAGTAGTCTGAGCACAACAGGTAGTTGTTTTTGGTGACACATTCCCTTCTCCCTGGGACCCCCTTTCCTTTGCCTCCTTCTAGCACAGCTGTCCAGTCGTGGGCTGCTGAGAACTCAAGGTATTGAGGTTGTGGGAATGACACAAGAGCAGTCTGTTGGGTTATGAGTGAGAATGCACCCTGATGTTAAGACTTCCAAAGGCCCAAGCGCTTTTGAGGACCCACTCTCGGCACTTGCAAAATGTTTACGGTCATTCAAAGCACCTGCTGCCTCCGTTGCCACCTCCTTCCCCAGCCCTGACCTGTATACCTTACCTTGGCACAGCAAGAGGTGGCAATGGCAGAGAGGGCAGCAGGTGCTCCAGAGGCCTCAGGAGAGCATGTTTCCATGCCAGGGAAGAACTGGGACTACCAGATAAGAAAATGCTGCTATGCACATATTATTCACTTGAGATGATGGGACCAGTCCTATACCTGGTGTGGAAACAGTGCAACACTCTTGTGCTCTCCTTTTAGCTCTGCAAAACTTACCTTCTTGCTACATGCTTAAGGGGACTTGGAAGCAAGACTTGGAGTGCGAGTGAGGTCAAAAAGAGCACAAGAAAGTTGTGCTTTGCTCCCTCTGCTGCTACCACGTACCCCACACAATGGGAAATTGCCTCCGAATTGTGATGACCTGGCACTTGTAATGCTGCTGGCAATGCTATGGCAGATGCAGACATAGGAATTGTGTTGAACTTGGTGAGATCTGCATCCTGGATTCTGGGGTGATGCTCAGCCAATGTTCCATCAGCAGGTGATGGCAGTTGTATTATCTGGTTACACCACAGCATAAAACCAATGTGAAGCTGTCCAACCTGAGCTGGTGCTGATATATTCAGTGACATGTTAGCTCATGGATATGTGCAACAACATCCAACAATAACATTTTTTTTCCTTTTAATGAAAAACATTCTTAGGAGGCTGCAATTTTGGGCAGACAAATGACATGTGACAAGGAGGATCTTAACTATTTGTGTGATGGTTATTTTTATGCTCAAAAGCATATGCGCTTAGCTGGCTTAGATCTCCATAGCTCTCCCAATGTGTTTACCCCTGCAAATTCTCACCTGGCATTCTGCATAGGGAAGAGCTGTTTTGGAGAAACTGTCCAACTATTTGAATGAAACACAGAGGGCTTGTTCACACTTCCCTTTTACCCCACTCTTTGCAGACACAGGTCTGTGCTTAAAAGGTCAGTGCCTCTGGATCTTTCTCTGCGAAAACCTGCTCTTTAGCACTTTTCTAAAGCAAACATCAATTTCGGTTTTCTGCAGATTTACATTTATTCCGCTTGAGCGTTAAAGAGCAGATTTTTGCAGAAAAAGCTTTGCAGCAAAAAGAAGGGTGTGTGCACGTACTTGGACACAGAGTTTTAAAGTGCGGACTGTGCGTGGAAAGTGTGGATAAGCCCTAAGCCACCAACCATGGTTATACAAATTACACACAGCTTGAACTCTCCTGCTTTGCTCTTCTCTTCCTCCAGTGGGAAACAATCTATGGAGTTGTTGGCTTAGGGCAGGACCTGAGTGCAACAGCACTACTCCCCACTTGTGATTCAGAGGTATACTGCCTTCAGTACTGGACTGGTATGGGGGCAGACCACGATGGTGGCTTCACCCGGTGGTATATCACAGGTGAAACTGATGCCGCTCCTGATCCTCTCTGCTACCAGTGCCACTTTCATCACTGGGCCGCTGGTAGGTAGCAGAGGGACTCAGGATCAGCGGCGGTTTCACCTGCAATATACTGCCAGGTGAAGCTGCTATCACTCCGCCTTTCATACCACAGAGGGAGGAGTGAGCTGTATTGCCAGGCCAATACAGCTTGTTCCTCCCTTGGCTTCTTTAAACCTGTCCCCAGCTGAGTGGGCCCCAATGCTTCGCGCACAAGCTGGAGAAGCATAGGGCTTGCTCAGCTAGGGGGGCTGGCAGGAGCAGTTTAATGTTCAGCTGGGGTGGGGAGCTTCCCCACCCCCCAGCTGAGCCTCGCAAAAAAGCCTCACAAACAAGTTGTCACAGCTTGCGAGGCGCTGGGGTGAAAGCGTCTCTGCTCTCGAGGGGTGAAAGCGTCTCTGCTGCGGCAGTTTCACCCCACGCCTCACTGTATCCAGCAGTAGCAAGATCTAAATTTTAATGACGTGCTCTGCAAAGATGTACTTAGTTTTGTCTTGACTCTGAACATTCAGGGAATGAGATGTCACACTGAGCTTCAGAGGAACTTGGAAACATGTAGAGATCTTGCACTTCTGTGTGCCTCTGAAGTTCAGCATGCTGTTAGGCGGATGCCCTCTCTCGGGGGAGAGGCAGAGTTGGTGCAGCTCCAAATAATGGTTGGCTACCATGCCTGTGGGCTCCTGCTTCTGACCACCAGCAAAATGGAGCCTTGGCAACTCTCCTTCACTTTCTTTTTCTCTTCTTTTGGACAGTTACTACCTTGTCCCCCACAGTCTGCTCCCTGACCCCCAGTCGGACAGCGGTGGGAGCAGGGGGCACCACCCTCAACTCGGTCACGCCACCCCCAAGCAACAGCACAAACCCCAGCCCCCAGAGCAGCAGTCACCCAGCTATCAGCTTGCAAGGCCTGAATCCCAGTACGGGGTAAGTGGTGTGGGAGAGAAAGGTCTTTGGGGGGGGGGTTCAGCTTCCTCAATGGTTGGACTGTGGGAGAAGAGGTTTGATCCTGGCTAGGCTCACACCATTAGAGGGAGGGGGCCTTGGGGGACAGAACCCACCTGAAATAATAGATTCTCCATAAAACAATGTCCCACACATCATTTTAAGCTACCTTCTGGACCCATTTTGAACTGATGATTGGGGGGGGCACTCTAGTGTTTGCACTGTAGATCCCCAACTTTAACCTGCTGCCTCTGGTTTGATTTCAGAAGCACAGTGCTAGGGGTGAATGCAGGGTTAAACCCAGCGCTAATGGCCACCAACCCGCTGGCCACCATACAAGGTTTGTGAAAAAGAAGATCAGACATGATGTCATCACTGCCATTTGCTCCACTGGCCTGTCTGTACAAGACTGTGTGTGTGTGTGTGTGTGTGTGTGTGTGTGTGTGTGTGAGAGAGAGAGAGAGAGAGAGAGAGAGAGAAGCAAAAAGTGTGTGTAAGTGAATATATACACACAGAAGGAATACATAAACCCGAAACACAGCCATTCTTCAAAACTGATTACTTATTAGGAGAAATTCACACTAAAACATTGGTGAATTTTCATAAGGATTTAAAAAATAATAATCACAAACTAATGTGGAGATCTGAATTTAAGATTGGGGAAATGAGAGACAGAGAAATTGACATATTCACTCATTCCTATTCTCAACAGGTGGCAGCATTGAGCCAACCATGAATTTCTCTGCCCACTTCTTTCAGTTTACAGGTGTTGTCTGCTCACTGAGGTCATCATATGGCACAGGGTCTGTGATGTAAAACTCGGTGTCCGAGGCTGAAGTCCAGCATCCTGTTCCCCACAGTGACCAGCCAGAAATCACACTTGTACAACTGTGTTACCCCCCATGTCCAATGCAGTCATGCATGGTGGCTTATCAGAAACTCATTAAAGCCAGTTTTTAATGCTTGCTTGGAACTACAAAAATGGGATTGTCAAGCCCATGGCGCATCACTGGTGTACCTGTGTTTTGCCTTGATGGGTCATAGATTGAGCAGATAAAGCTGTCTTGCCCTGAATCAAACCCATGGTCTGTCTAGCCCAGGGTTGTCTATTCAACATCAGCTCCTATAGGATTCAAACAGGGTTCTTTCAACCCTGAGATCCTTTTAGATGGAGATGCAGGGCAGTGAAACTGTGTCCTTCTGCAGGCAAGGCATGCGGTCTACCACTGAGTTAGGGCCCATCCCCATGTGCAGGCCTGTCTTTAAAAACGCCTCCCCCCCTGATTTCAAGCACAAAACATTTGAGTCAAGGTGAAAGTGTATGTGAGATGCTGCTGTGCAAATGTCGTGCGGATGCGCATGAGTGCAACAGGTCACTGGAGTCCCTCAGAACCTCCTCTCATTCCTGTTGAGGTCTCTTCTCCATCCCATCCCTTAGCTTACCTATGGTAGAAAGCATCCTACTTCATAACATCCGTCTGTAACATTGCACCTGCTAATCATCTGTGCTCACCCTTCTCACCACACACCATGTGTCCTTTTCTATGTGAAACGTGCTGGGGGAGGGAGACGGCGATGTGGAGCTGTTGGTTGGGAGCAGGTGTCGTTTGAACTGCGGCTGTGCTGAAATGTGCTGCTGCCATTTTGTCATGGTGGGGGGCCTCGGAGGCTCCTGAGAAAAGATGGCCCCCGCATCAACACATCAAGAGGAGAGCCACAGCGCTAATGCAGTTCCTCTGGGCCCATTGCATGCTGGAGGCTGGGATAGCTCAGTCGGAAGAACAGGAGACCCTTAGTCTCAGGGTCATGGGTTTGAGCCCCACGTTGGGCAAAAGAGTCCCGCATTGCAGGGGTGTTATGTACTGAGTTGAATAGAATCCAAAAGGCAGCAGTCTGATTGGTCCTAGAACAATAGGATTCAGAATGCAGCAGTCTAATTGGTCCTAGGACAATAGAATTCAGAATGCAGCAGTCTGATTGGCCCTAGAACAATAGGATTCAGAATGCAGCAGTCTGATTGGTCCTAGAACAATAGGGTCCAGAATGCAGCAGTCTGATTGGTCCTAGAACAATAGGATTCAGAATG
>JAXCMG010000044.1:9182000-9239963 GCA_034642415.1 Podarcis siculus | reverse complement strand
CAGAATGCAGCAGTCTGATTGGTCCTAGAACAATAGGATTCAGAATGCAGCAGTCTAATTGGTCCTAGAACAATAGGATTCAGAATGCAGCAGTCTAATTGGTCCTAGAACAATAGGATTCAGAATGCAGCAGTCTGACTGGTCCTAGAACAATAGGATTCAGAATGCAGCAGTCTGACTGGTCCACAGGAGGCACCCAATCCAGCTCCAGGTGGAAGTGAATCCGCAACCTCCGAGTATATTTCAAGGGGGTTGGACTAGATGACCCCCGTGGTCTCTTCCAACTCTACGCTTCTACGTTTCGACGATTCTGTGACCAGAAGCTACTGACATCATGCTGGCGCACGTGCGCCCTAACTGCTGTTCTTTCCCCCTCCTCCTTTGCAGCATTGGCCAGTGGTGGAAGCCTGCCAATTACCAGCCTTGATGCCAGTGGTAACTTGGTCTTCAGTACCAGCGGAGGCACGACTGGAAGCCAGAGCATCGTGACTTCGTCGCTCTTCCTCAACCATGCAGGCCTGCCCTTGCTGAGTGCTGCCCCGGGAGGCGTGGGGCTGGTGTCGGCGGCGGCTGCTGCTGTGGCTGCCTCCATGCCCAGCAAGTCGCCCACCCTGACCTCCTCCTCTTCTTCCTCCTCTTCCTCCTCCTCCTGTTCCTCATGCAGCTCCTCCAGCGAAGTGGCGCAGACTCTGGGGCAGGCTGGTCCCGGATCCACCGAGCCGGATGCCAAGACGGAATGAGGGCTGAGGGGGGAGCATCCTCCCCGCCTTCTCGACACGTGGGGGTAGTAAGGAGTGGACGTACAAACCGACGAGTGAAACCAAAAAGAAAAAAAAAACCAAACAAAGAATTGTCAGCAACAGCCAAACGAAAAACCAACCAAAAAATAACCCAAAGCAACCAAACAAGCAAAGCAAAAAGGGACAAAGGAAGAAACCAAAAAGAATTCCCCAAACTTTTAGCGTTTATTTTTTTTCCTTTTTTCTTTTTCCCCTCCGATGTTCAGGACAAAATGCCTTGCAAAAGGTGACTTTGTCAATTGTTTGCTTGAATTATTTTCATTGATTTCTCTTTATTTCTTATTCGCTCGTTTCCTGAACAGTTTCAGAAAGGAAACAAATAAATGGGGATCGGTTGTTCTTTTTTTTTTTGTAAGAAAAAGAAAAAAAGAAAAAACACATTTAAAATCCTTAAGGGGAAAATGAATCTCACACCAAAAATCACCAGTCCTAGCTTCACCCAAAGCTTTTTACAGACTTTTCTAACTTCTGTGTCTGGTCGAATGTCTTTCAAAACTCTTATTTATTCTTATTTATTCTTTTACTTTTCTTTGGGATCCAGAAAGGGTTGGACAGGGTGGGGGTATATTGGTTTAATTTCAGGATCTTGCTATAAATATTTTTCTTTTCCTTTTTAAAATGCTAAAATAATATCCTTTTCTGCTGTTTTTTGGAACAAACTTTATAGTTTAGAGGGATTCTCATGAGATACGAAGGCTAGGATTTTCAAAAGGCAATAATGAGAATTAGGTACCAACTTCCCATGATGGTTTCCTAACTGATGTCCTGCAATGATTCTTATTATTTTGCATCTCTGCTTCTACCTGACTCAGCCTTGCAATGAACTAAAAAAAGACACCCGAGAACCTCTAGACCACAGCATCCTTTGACCAGCTTGCTTGCCAATGCATTCCTACATATATAGCCATTTCTGGCTTGAAAGGAGAGCTGCTGGTGGTGGGGAAACTACTCCCTGTCTAGTTCCTTACCTCTGATTCTGATTCATCATAAGGCCAGAGTATCTAGTGTCTGGGTGAGAACTCTGTGCCCCTTCTGAGGTTCCTGTACTACATATCCCACCATCCCTGAGCATTGGCCATGCTTGCTGGGGCTGATGGGAGCTGGAGTCCAGGAACATTTGGACGGCCACAGTTTCCCAACCCTGATCTAGTGTATCAAATGCAGATGGAGGAGCCTAGACATTGCCCTCTCCCCGTTACCCCACTGAGGACGGAATGAATTGCATCCGTTCAGGAGTAAGCTTATTAGTAACACCTGGGTTACTCACAGGGTACAAAATGTAAATACTCATGTCTTTGCAAGACAAGAAGCCTTATTGAAAGTCTCAGCCTTCAACTGTTTCAGGATGGGCAGCACTTAAACGTGTACGTTTTGTTTTATCGGCTTTTTCTTTCTTTCGCCAGTGTTCAATTTTTCTGTAGCTTTTCTTTTCTGAATTGATTTTTGCCTGGGGTTAGTATCAGGGGTTATTTTTCTGAAAACAGGGGATGTGTAATTTTTATTCTTATTCTTTTTATTTTTATATCTGTGTTCTGAAAAAAAAAATACTCATATTCCAGTGCCTGACAAAAACCAAAACAAAACAAAAAAAAAACGGGAATTTCAGCATTCTTTACATTTTCCAGAAAAAAAACCAAAAATTGATATAGACATCACTACAGAAAACAACAAGATGAAGACCACTGGGGAATAAAAATGAAACCACAGAAGAGGGATAAAAATCCCCCCTTTTATGTGGCTCACAGAGACTCGGAGGCGAGAGACAAAACTTTTAACCAAAAAGAACCAACCAAGTGAACAAAGGAAGCGTACAACAAAAAAAACCCCACCACACAAAAAACTTTTATTTGAAGAAGAAAGGATGAAAGAAATATGTGGGAATAAATGGGAAATCTTTACTTTCTCTGGTTAGACAAATGGCTCAACCGTCTTTCTCTGTCCTGAAAAAAAAAATACCTCATGGAAAGGTGCGTTGAGAAGCCAAGATTTTATAAGTGGCAAAGAGACAAAATAAATAAAAGTAAAACGAACCAAATCAATGGAAGTTGGGAGGGTGAGATCAGAGGATCCTGAAACTTCCTCCCAGAAGTCTAGAAAGCTTTAAAAATGGCTTCTCAAAACGCTCTTTTTATTTTTTTGTTTTTAAACTTTTATTTTGTGCATTTTTTGTTGGTTTCCTTTGTTTTATTTTTAAAAAAAACTGGTTGGTTTGGGATTTTATTTCTAAATGTGTTTGAGGGGTGTGTTTTTTTTTAGTCAATGTTTTGGGGGCTCTTTGAATGTTCGTCTTTTACTTTCAACTCCTGCGAACCAAAGTCTTGCTGTTGCAGAGAAGGAAGTTAGCCATGGCATACTGCGATCTGGTAGAAAACAAAAAAAAACCAAACAAAAGGACAGAGTGGAAAAGATAAACAAGCAAACAAACAAACAAAAAAAAGAACTTTGAAACCTTTCTTAAAGGGAATAAAAAACCCTCGACCTCATTTTATCTCCTGCTTTTGCTGTGTTATAGCGTTCAGGTGGGTTTGAGATAACAAAAGAAAAAAAAATACTGTGAAACTTTCCAAAAACGAAACAAACAAACAAAAAACAGGAAACACCTAGTTTTAAAAGACTTGAAAAAAAGGTTTTTCATCCCATTATGTGCGTGAGTGAGAGAGAACCGGCGAGTATTTATCTGTCTCTTTTAAGATTCCAATCATGCTATTATGGTGGACATCTGGGGAAAAAAGAAGGAAAAACATTTGGGGAGTCCAATTTCTCTCTCTCTCTCTCTCATGTGCTACTGAACGTGTTACTAGGTGGAATGTAACTGTTTTAGTGATATTTGTTACTCTTTTTCTTTCTTTTTTTCTTTTTTGGGGAAAAAAATTCTTTTGGGGGGGTATCTTCTATTTTTTTTTTATAGAGAAAATTCTATGTTCCGCTTTATCGCTTCTTACTGTATTAAAAAAAAAGACAAAAAAACAAACAAACGCTAAAGGTTTGCAACAAAAAAAAGATAAAAAAGGGAAAAAAACTAAACAAAAAATCAACAAAAAAAGAAACAAAAACCAAAACGTGTTTTTTTAAAAAAAATTGATTCTAGACCAAAAATGACCCTATCTCCATGTGCGGAGCTGAGTGGTGGGTGAATGGCATGGAGGGGAAACAGCCAAGATATATAGGGCAAGCAAAGGGTGATGGAAGGTTGGAAAGGTTGCTTAGAACCTGGAGAGAGGCGTTTCCTTTTTCAGAGAGTTGAAAGGGGAATGACGAGTGGTGATGTGGGCATTCTTCCCTCTCTCTGCCTTCAAAAACCAGCCGGCTGTTTGACCAGAGGCAAGAGAAACGAGTGAGTGGTGTTGCCTGTCTCAAATCACTTTCAACTCTTTTTTAACAAAAACAACAACGACCGGCTCTCTCCAGTTTTAGGAGTTGGATATATGGGAGGTTGTGAATTTTGCAACTGCGGACTCAAGCCAGAGGGGTACCCCCACTTCTTCCCTCTCTCTCTCACCCCCAAATTGGAGACTGTAAACGAGGACCACCGTATTTTTTCTCTATAAGACTCACCTTTTCCCTCCTAAAAAGTAAGGGGAAATGTGTGTGCATCTTATGGAGCGAATGCAGGCTGCGCAGCTATCCCAGAAGCCAGAACAGCAAGAGGGATTGCTGCTTTCACTGCGCAGCGATCCCTCTTCTTGTTCTGGCTTCTGAGATTCAGAATATTTTTTTTCTTGTTTTCCTCCTCCAAAAACTAGGTGCGCCTTGTGGTCTGGTGCGTCTTATAGAGCAAAAAATACGGTAAATGCAGAGTTATCGCTAGCTCGGGGAGGGAAATGTTGCTGTTAGTTGGTCCAGAGCAGAACTACCTGGGACTCATTTCAGATTTGGCCACTGGTCTTGTGGGGCAGGATGTTTCGCTGTGTCTCCGTAGCCATCCTTGCCTCTCTAGTCCACATACTCCCCCCCCCAATGGCTGGTAAGAGAAAACAGGCGTGAGATGCCAGGCTGCCCTCTATGAAAAGCCGCCACATCTCTCTGTTCCGCCAACCTCCCGCGCTCCTAGGAGTTTCAGAACGAGGAAGGAAACAAGCTTTAAAGTACAGCTGTAAAACCAAATATTTGCTCACACGCCTCCGTGCCGGTGCCCGACCCAGGGTTGGGGGGGCACAAGGGAGGGGGGCAGGCTAGACCCCCTCCCTCCCCTCATAGTGCCAAGACACCCACCATAAGGCTCTTTGGAGATAGCCCGCCATATACCTCATATACTTTAATGATAAACCAAATAGAAAAGCTTTATTAAGGGTGTGTGCCGGACGGGTCTGTTTGGGGCGGTGGGGATCAGGGGCAGCATCCTCTCTCACCCCCAGGAGGGAAATCAGGAGGACGGCCCAGGCCCCCAAAAGGTGATTCATTCCCTTAAAACTGTGGTGTCCTTCTACGGAGACTCTTTTCCCACTGTGTTGGAAGAGGAGGCTCGGCCGCTTGGGTAAAAGAGGTGTTGGAATTGTCATGGGGGCTAGATGAATCTCAGTGGGCCTTGTTTACATAAAGCGGGTTCTGCCCTAAAATAACGGGCGCTTTTGCACCGGGGTTAATTGCAGGACAGCTATGGTGCCGGAACCTCCACTCGGGCGCCGTCCGACATCCAACGCAAATTCTTGACCGTAGATCCCACTGAAGGCTCCATGGAGCATCTCTCCCTTCCTGTCCTCCTGACTTCTTCTCCTGGGTGCTTGTTAGGTCCTCGGTGGCCCGTATCTGGGTCACGAGAGAAGGGAACCTCATGAGGCGCTTCTACACCAGGGAGGGTGTCTGTCACATTTTGATAGCCCTGGAAGAGTGGGTCAAATGGGCTGACCTTTGCATGAGGGATGCTGCTCCAGCCCCCGACTCCCTTACCACCACCACCCCAACAAGACTGGCCTGTTGCTGTAGCCAACCCGGGAGCAGTGGGAAAATCGTGTGATAACTTTGCCAAAGGTAGTTAGTTCCTAGTATTCAATTTTTATTTTTATTTTCATTTTTAAATCTTCCGGGGTCTGATCCTGTCTCGTTAATTTATTTGTAACTGTGGGGCTTAGAAGTGACTTGAAAAAAAAAATTAATAATGATGATGATGATGATGATGATGATGATGATAATGTAACAAATATTCTGAGTGATTTTTTTTTATTTGTTATTTTATTTGGTTCTGTCGTGGTTTGTGTTTTTTTTTCCCTGTCTTTTTTTTAAATTAAAAAAACAAAAACAAAATAAAAATCTTGCAACCAAAGATGAGTTGAAAAGGAATTGGAAGTCTGTCATGGTGGCCGAATGGCGTTGACAGTCCTGTGGGGAATGTGATGAATCGGAGACTCTCTTGCTTCTGTGGGATCAAATTTGGGGTGGGGTGGGGGCAAAATCTCCATCTGACTAACGAGGAACGGTAAGGAATCTCCAAGCACTTCCAATCAGATCCTCATGGAGCGCTGGTCATTCATTCTGGCTTTGAAACGGCTCAGCGTTCACCATTACAAAGTGCTGGTTACCTTATCAAAGGGGAAGGTCTTGTCTGTATCGACCACTGGCTCCAACAGCCATATACATGCCCGAAAGCATCCTTTACTTTGCCTCTTGTTTCCAAGCAAGGATTGATCTCCCACTACTAGGCCAGGTCTTTGCAGACAGGAAATGACTCCGCAACTGCTTTTCTTCCTTGTCCGCAGTTGAGAAGGAATGGAAGCTGCTTTGGTCCTGGGGAACAAGAGAGAAAAGCAGCATGGAGCCCTGAGTATGTGCTACCTGGTTGGAGGGCGGCGGTTCCAAATTGTCTGCTGACATTCAACATGCTACTTGCTTTGCAGTGTAAAAGGGATGTGCAGATTAAAACATCTGATAATGGATAGTCGGCCAGCGCTGCTTCTGAAGCAGTTTT
This sequence comes from Podarcis siculus, assembly GCA_034642415.1. NCBI lineage: Eukaryota > Metazoa > Chordata > Lepidosauria > Squamata > Lacertidae > Podarcis > Podarcis siculus. The sequence continues at coordinate 9,233,261 of JAXCMG010000044.1, read as the reverse complement.
ATCCAGCCCTTTGCTGGTGACCCAATCAAATTTAAATCGAGATGTGGTTTTTTTAAAAAAAAAAGTTCCTCCTGGTTCCATTTGTATGGAAAATAAACCTTTTTTTTTCCAAGTTGTAAGGAAAAAGAGAGGCTCCATGTTTCAATCTTTGATTTCAGATGTGATGCGGTGACACTGTCTCAGCGATTGTGCTCCATTATTGTGAATCTGCTAATGTTAAAAAAAGGTAAAGGACCCCGACAGTTAAGTCCAGTTGCAGACGACTCTGGGGTTGTGGCGCTCATCTCACTTTACTGGCCGAGGGAGCCAGCTTTGGTCCGCAGACAGTTTTTCCAAGTCATGTGGCCAGCATAACTAAGCCACTTCTGGCGAAACCAGAGCAGCGCACGGAAACACCATTTACCTTCCTGCCGGAATGGTACCTATTTATCTACTTGCACTTGACATGCTTTTGAACTGCTAGGTGGGCAGGAGCAGGGACCGAGTAACAGGTGCTCACCTTGTCACGGGAATTCAAACTGCTGACCTTCTGATCAGCAAGCCCTAGGCTCAGTGGTTTAGAGCACGGCGCCACCCACGTCCCCAGTCTGCTAATGTTAGATGGCATCAATTTATTATTGATAGATGGCATCAATTTATTATTGACAGGTTTGGACTAGAGGACCCCTGGGATCCTTTCCAACTCTACAAGTCTATGATTCTACAGCTCTCTGCGAGGTGTTTGGCTGTTGTGGCAAGATATACTTCCAGCCCTTGCGTAAGAACAGAGGAGACCCTAAGGGGCTGGCCATCTCCTTTCTAAGTGCCACATGAGATTCTGGATTTTCTAAGTTACATTGGGATGTCCATGTTATCAAAGGCTGGAGATTTATAGGTGACCCTTGAAGCACAGCAGTTGTTTCAGTGTCAACTTTGTCTCTCAGAACCACCATGCTTCTGTCCCTCACATGATTATTTGTAAATTAAGGGACGCGGGTGGCGCTGTGGGTTAAACCACAGAGCCTAGGACTTGCCGATCAGAAGGTCGGCGGTTCGAATCCCCTCGACGGGGTGAGCTCCCATTGCTCGGTCCCTGCTCCTGCCAACCTAGCAGTTCGAAAGCACATCAAAGTGCAAGTAGAAAAATAGGTACCGCTCCGGCAGGAAGGTAAACAGCGTTTCTGTGCGCTGCTCTGGTTCACCAGAAGCGGCTTAGTCATGCTGCCCACATGACCCGGAAGCTGTATGCCGTCTCCCTCGGCCAGTAAAGCAAGATGAGCGCTGCAACCCCAGAGTCGGTCACGACTGAACCTAATGGTCAGGGGTCCCTTTACCTTTACATTGCAACATATTTTAAAACCACATCCCACTTTTCATGATTTAGATCTCAAGAGTGGCTTCCTTCAATGTGCAATATGCAATACAATACAATATGCAATACAATACAATATGCAAAATTACAAACATAAATTTAAACTCAAAAATATATAAAACCCCAGATATTGAAAATCTCAGAAATTTTTACCAAGAACATGAAATAATTGTAAAACATCAGATAAGCATTTGTGACTTCTAATGGGATGGAGTTCTAAAGAATTGGACCCACAAAACTGAAGGCATGACTTGTTCTTGACATAAATCCTGCTTCTGATGTTCCCCAAGGTGATCTCAGTGATTGACTTGGGGTAAACAGATACAAAATACACAAGTCAAGTGTTAATTCAAAATCTAGTTTTTACCCTATGCATTATTTTTATGCCACCTATTCATATAATTCATAGGGATATAGATTCTACCTCTATTCTTCAAAATACAACTTCCATCTACTATGTAAAGTTGCAGCGATCCAGTTCTGCAAGGATGTGGATTGCTGTTTTTTAAATAAAAAACATTATAGTGTCCTTCAGCTTAGCTGTCAATTTAATCATTTAAATATTTTTGCAATAGGTCCCCTTTTGAGGATTTTTCCACGTTTTTGCATATAAAACACTTGTCACAATGAGAGTTTTCAGAATCATAAAATTGTAGCGTTGGAAGGGACCCTGGGGTTCATCTAGTCCAATGTCCTGCAATGCTAGAATCTCAGCTAAATCATACATGACAGATGGTCATCGAACCTCTGCTTTAAAACCTCCAAGGAAGGAGAGTCCACAACCTCCCGAGGGAGACGGTTCCACTGTCAAACAGCTCTTGCAGCCAGAAAGTTCTTCCTGATGTTCCCTCGGAATCTCCTTTCTTGTAACTGTATTTGTTTTTCACTGTCTTTAATATAAACCAAGAGACATATCACTGGGTCTAAAACTAGCATTATCTAGACTTGACAGATCTGGTGACACACTTCTCTATGGAGAATCTGGATGACAGTACGAAACGATTGCCTTTGACTGTTCTCTGCACTTCCTTCCACGCTTATGTTTAGACTCACTTTCTGGTGATCCCACCCCAACCCCCCAAAAAACTGCTGTTACAGTGCCAGCCTTTCCAGGGGACAGGCAGGTGCCATTAAGGCTTCTAAGAACTACAGTGGTACCTCGGGTTACATATGCTTCAGGTTACAGACGCTTCAGGTTACAGACTCTGCTAACCCAGAAATAGTACCTCGGGATAAGAACTTTGCTTCAGGATGAGAACAGAAATTGCGCAGCAGCGGCAGTGGGAGGCCCCATTAGCGAAAGTGGTGCTTCAGGTTAAGAACACTTTCAGGTTACGAACGGACCTCCAGAACAAATTAAGTTCTTAACCCGAGGTACCACTGTACTGTGACTTTAATTAAAAGTATTTTCCTTGCAGACTCTGCTCCCTATTCAGTCTGTCTCTGAAGATTAAACACTTGTAAATTCAACTCCTGGCATAGTGGGTTTTTCTTAAGGGGAAAGGAAAATGAATTAAATAGAGGTTTCTTTTCCTTTCTCTGCCCTTTTGCTTATTCTACAGTATAGCAAAATAGCAGTTTTTCACAATAAAAGAAAGAAAGAAAAGTAATGTAAACCAGTAATTGAACTTGCCCTCCTGCATAGGGAGAACAAAAGGTGACTAATTAGGGTGCAGTTCATCATTAACCCTTCTGCTATGTTGTTCAGGAAGCGATAAAAAGGGCAGAACCTACAAAGAGGTTGCAAACATAGACTCCATTCATGTGGCAGCTCATTCCTTTTTCCAGACTTTTCCCTAACTGCTAATTTCTGCATTATATCTGAGCTTTCACATAACGTAAATGCCACTTCTGGAAACATAGCAGAATATAGTGCTGGTGCTTTTTTCAGTGTTATTTGGTTCCAGGGAAGCGCCATACCCTCCCAATATTTCTCTGATGAAAATAGGGGGCGGCTTCTGTAAATCTGGGGCTGTCCCTGGAAAATGGGGACACTTGGAGGGTCTGCTAAATACAGCAGTTCTCAATGGCAAGCTGTTGCTTCCAAATGACATTTTGTTAAGGTTTTCTAATGGCTGTTTCCGTGGCTGCTCCTGGTTCCCTTTTTTCATGATCAATTTTAGCCTTTTCCCCATAGAAGGCGGAAGCCCCTCAAGTTCCAGGACTTCTGCTGGAGTTTCTCAATGTTAATCAACCAAGGCTAGATTCTCCACATCGTATGCGTAGCAGATGTCTTTCAGAATTATTCCTATTCAGTCCTTAAGCCAACACCGTAGTCTTTAGATCACTTGAGTTCTGGTTGATTTACAATATAATAATATAATAATATAATAATAATAATTTATTATTTGTACCCCGCCCATCTGGCTGGGTTTCCCCAGCCACTCTGGGCGGCTTCCAACAAAGAAAAAAAATACACTAAAATGTCACACATTAAAAACTTCCCTGAATAGGGCTGCCTTCAGATGTCTTCTAAATGTTAGGTAGTTGTTTATCTCTTTGACATCTGATGGGTGGGCGTTCCACAGGGCGAGCACCACTACCCTCTACCTGTTCCCTCTAGCTTTGCTTCTTGCAATGAGGGAACCGTCAGAAGGCCCTCAGCGCTGGACCTCAACGTCCGGGCAGAACGATGAGGATGGAGACGCTCCTTCAGGTATACTGGGCCGAGGCCGTTTAGGGCTTTAAAGGTCAACACCAACACTTTGAATTGTGCTCAGAAACGTACTGAGAACCAATGTAGGTCTTTCAAGACTGGTGTTATGTGGTCTTGGCGGCCGCCCCCAGTCACCAGTCTAGCTGCCGCATTCTGGATGAGTTGTAGTTTCCAGGTCACCTTCAAAGGTGGCCCCACGTAGAGCGCATTGCAGTAGTCCAAGCGGGGGATTACTAGAGCATGCACCACTCTGGCGAGACTGTTTGCGGGCAGGTAAGGTCTCAGCCTGCGTACCAGGTGGAGCTGGTAGACAGCTGCCCTGGATACAGAATTGACCTGCACCTCCATGGACAGCTGTGAGTCCAAAATGACTCCCAGGCTGTGCACCTGGTCCTTCAGGGGCACAGTTACCCCATTCAGGATCATGGAGTCCTCCACACCTGCCCGCCCCCTGTCCCCCAAGAACAATACTTCTGTCTTGTCAGGATTCAACATCAATCCATTAGCCACCATCCATCCTCCAACCACCTCTAGGCACTCACACAGGACCTTCACCGCCTTCACTGGTTCTGATTTGAAAGAGAGGTAGAGACACAATATATTTGTGTCCTCTCGAATCTCCCAAGAAACTTGGGTTTCCTTCACAGACTGAAGTTTTTCAAAGTTCTTCATGACTGAAGTGATCAGAACGGAGAAATTTATTTCCAGTATTTTGGATTTTACAACAGTCACTGCCCCACACTCACTGGGACAGATGGATTTGGATGGAGCCCCCGCCTCGGTCACTATTTGATCTCAAAATGGTGATCTCATCTCAGAAACGGCCTTGTTCCATAAATTCCTGAAACAGCATTCTGGAGGGCGTGCTGTCCTTGCTTGGGGCAAGAGAGCAAAACTGCATTGCTGTTGCGGAAAGTGTCATTTGAGCCAGGAACATGAGAGCTTTTGAAAGGCGGCATCTGATTTCACAACAGGCAAAAATACCAGGCTGGCTAGGTGACTTGAGCGAGACTTATTGGAGTAACTACCTCTCGTTCCTGTGATCCACCAGCAAAATCACATACAGTATTTGAGATCTGAGGGAATGATAAGAATTCAATTACCAGCAGACAAAACTCACCAAAGAAAGACTCATCTGGTAGACTTGGCTATAGATGGGGCTTAAATGACTTGCAGGGCCGGCCCTAGTGTTAGGTAGATTGAGACTGCTGCCTCAGGTGGCAGGTTGTGAAAGGCAGGGAAGAGCACTTAGGTGCTGGAGAAGATAAGAGGAGTTTTCTGGAACAGGCCAAGGGCCAAGGGCCTGTCTATTCCAGGATCCAGATCCTGTTCTAATTGGAAGTCCAAAAGCAGGACCTGTGTACAACAGGATTCTCGTCACTTATTATTCCCAGCAACTGGTGTTTAGAGACATACTGTCTCCAACAGTAGAGGTTGAACAGAGCTGTGTATGCTGTGCATTTGGCCTGTTTCTCCTAAACTGACCTGCTGTTCTCAGGTGGGTGGAGGATAATGTCCCCATCACTACTTTGAAGTAAGAGTCAGCTGGTCTGCTTCTGCAGACAAATTTGTTGTTGTTGTTGTTTAGTCGTTTAGTCATGTCCGACTCTTTGTGATCGCCTGGACCAGAGCACGCCAGGCACTCCTGTCTTCCACTGCCTCCCGCAGTTGGGTCAAACTCATGCTGGTAGCTTCGAGAACACTGCCCAACCATCTCGTCCTCTGTCGTCCCCTTCTCCTTGTGCCCTCCATCTTTCCCAACATCAGGGTCTTCTCCAGGGAGTCTTCTCTTCTCATGAGGTGGCCAAAGTATTGGAGCCTCAGCTTCACGACCTGTCCTTCCAGTGAGCACTCAGGGCTGATTTCCTTAAGAATGGATGCGTTTGATCTTCTTGCAGTCCATGGGACTCTCAAGAGTCTCCTCCAGCACCATAATTCAAAAGCACAAATTCTTCGGCGATCAGCCTTCTTTATGGTCCAGCTCTCACTGCAGACAAATAGGGGGTGCTATTGTGTCCTTCATCTAAGGTAGCAGATGTATTGGGCTGGCCCCACTGATTTGACAGCTTCCTTGCCATGGAGATGCTAGGCTTTGGGGCCAGCGAAATTTTATTTTTTAACAGCAGGCCCTGTATTCTTTCTTTACACTTGGGCAAGCAGGCGGAAAGAAACAGCCACATGGCTTCTCCCAAAGAATTCTGGAAACTAGTTTGCTAAATGTGCTTGGAATTGTAGCTCTGCAGGGGCTAAACTATAACAGCTAGGGTTCTTTGGGGAAAGCAACACCTTTTATAGTGGTATAAATGTGCTTATGTATGTGACGAACCACACAATCAATGCTTGCTGTCACCCTTTCAGCAGTTTGAATGTTAGTTGGCCCAATAAACTAATGATAAAGGGAATGATAAGAATTCAAGGGTTATGCCCATTCTATTACCAGCAGACAAAACTCACCAAAGAATGACTCATCTGGTCTTTTGTTCTGCTGGGGGGGCTGCGAGATAGTGGTGGTACAAGATATTTCATAATTTTTGAAAATGTTATGGGATTTCCTCCATTCCAAATCCAAGCATGGCAAACTCCATTTCTGAATTAAAAGCTCTCAGCATAATTCTACATAAATAGCATGCTCTTTTAGCCAGATATGCAATTATCTAGGTTTTCTGCAGTCTAGTGCTATTCAAATGAATTAAGCTGTACTTTACACCGGGAGACTCCTGCATTTTTATCAATACCTGATGCATTTCAAACACCAGGAGAAACAAAATTATATAACAATGCTATGTATACTTTTTGCCAGTTTTAGTACCATTTTAAGAATAAATAGCTTTGAAACACGCAAACATTTAACTAGTAAAATGTGTTTAATTCAATCTGGAACTGGCCTGCTTTGTTTAATTCTCGCAGCTGTACGCTGAAGCCTCTTGACAATTCTGTTTGTCAGTCGAAGAAGACAGTGACCTGCCCAGCAGTTGAGTGGTGATTTGAGTTTCCAAGAGGGAGAAACAACTGAAGACACAAAAGGCTGTGCTCACATTAACAGCTTAAAACACAGCCCAGCCTCATATAACCAACATGCTTAAGTCTAATTAATACATGAAGGAATTAATACCATAGAGTATGCGGTCCTGCCAGGCATAGCTATGTCACTTCCCTTTACCTTGGGAGGAAATAGGTAGTCAAGCCCTTGTTCACTCCCCGTTTAATTGAGAAGCTCAGTGTCCTCCAGCTCAACCACATGGCTTTCACCAGCCACTCTTGAGTTCCTACACCAATAGTCTAAGAACTTTTACCACTTAGTAATTAAGCTAGGTTTTGCTGCCAGTTTTTCTTATTGATATATGGAAAAGAGCATGAACCAGAGCTTTGAAGAGTTTGTAAGTAAACAAATTTTTAACTTATCAAACGTGGTTTTTTCGTATGCGGGGGGAAGAGTGAATTTTGGAACTCGCTTGAAAGGGCATATTTTAAAGGTCTAACAGCTTGTGTTTGCACACTTTATTTTGTTGCATGTTTTGTGCCTTTAGCATAGCTCAATAGCTCAACCAGTAGAGCATGAGACTCCTAATCTCCGGGTGGCGGGTTCAAGCCACACCAGATTCCTGCATTGCAGGGGGTTGGACTAGATTACCCTTGAGATCACTAACAACCCTACAATTCTATGATTCTGCTGGGGTTCTCTCACCAAAGAGGTACTTGACCGAAATTTGGATCTTGGCATCCAATGATTTCTCCTTTCTATATATATGCTACACACATACACACAGAGAGAGATTGTGGCTAAAGCTGTGTGCACACCGCTTCCCAAACCAGCAGCAGAAGCACTCAAGATGCAGAATAAATTGGAGTGTACATGAACAATCTAACACTAACAATTGTCATATCCCTGAACGGTCATGGCTTCCCCCAAAGACTCTTGGGAACTGTAGTTCTCCCTCCCTCTTCAAAGCTACAACTCCCAGCAACTTTAACTCCAATCCCCAGAATTCTTTGGGGGTGGGGGTCCTGCATTGCAAATGCGATGTAGGCTGTTGGTGTGGCTTCATTACAGGGGGTTGGACTAGATGACCCTTGAGGGTGGTTGGGCGACAGGAAGCATCAGGGCCGGATTTAGGTTTGACGAGACCCTAAGCTACTGAAGGTAATGGGGCCCTTTGTATGTCCAGCTGTCCTTTGTCAGCAACAAATTGCCACTTTTTTGTGTGTTGAATATTTGCTATATGGTAATTTATGGACCTAATCGGTATCTAAAGCCATTTGCACATGTTGCCATGCAACCAGTCCATGCAGAAATGTTGTCGTTTAGTCGTTTAGTCATGTCCGACTCTTCGTGACCCCATGGACCAGAGCACGCCAGGCACTCCTGTTTTCTACTACCTCCCGCAGCTTGGTCAAAGTCATGCTGGTAGCTTCGAGAACACTGTCCAACCATCTTGTCCTCAGTTGTCCCCTTCTCCTTGTGCCCTCCATCTTTCCCAACATCAGGGTCTTTTCCAGGGAGTCTTCTATTCTCATGAGGTGGCCAAAGTATTGGAGCCTCAGCTTCAGGATCTGTCCTTCCAGTGAGCACTCGGGGCTGATTTCCTTAAGAATGGATAGGTTTGATCTCCTTGCAGTCCATGGGACTCTCAAGAGTCTCCTCCAGCACCATAATGTAGGCACCCTATATATAGAAATGAGCAAGCCAGTGATATTTTAGGGAGCAGGCTAGCATTAGTTACATCATAGGAGCCTACGCAACACAAAACACTATTGCTGTGTGTTGTGGGTGAACATATCAGACGACACAGCGATTTTTCAGACAGCTCGTTTATTCACAGGCCAGAACAGAACTGAAGGGTTCAGCCAACCTGCTTATATAGAGCTCCACTACAACGCAACAGTAACAACTTTCTGTAACTATCCAATCACTGAACGTCACTTTCAATTCCTTATTTGCACATGTGGACCTGAGTGAAAACTGGCCCAGGGTGAGAACTTCAGTACATAACACCGTGTGTAGGTTTTATTTGTTTTTTTAACTTATATTTTGTAGGTGTACATGAAGTGTTTTTTTTCCCTTTAAATTTTTTGGGGGGCCCCAAGAGAGTGGGGCCCTAAGCTATAGCTTATATGTAAATCCAGCACTGGCAAGCATGGAACTGTGCTTCAGGAATCCAAGCGACTGAGAATACCCAGAGTTATCCACAGGTGGACTCCAACTCCCATCAGGCCTTGCAAAAGCACTGGCCCAATGGCTCATGGGAGTTGTAGTCCAGCAACGCAGGGACCTCGCTCTGGCGGCCACAGGTTTCTCCGCCCTTGAGAGGGCGCTTTACAAGTACTCCGCAGGAAACCCAAGCCAGGAAGCACGTGACCCTCGGCACCCGAGAGAACCATCAACGGTCTGAGGAGAGCTTTTCCTAGGGGCAGCTTGAGAAGGGTCTATGTTCCCTTGTTAGGGGAGCGGAAGAGAGGAAGGATGCCTTGGCAAAAAAAAAAGGCAATATATATATATAAACGTCATAAAAAAGCAAAACAAATGCATTTACGTTCATAAATATCGGTTTACTTCTCCTTGTAATCAGTTAAACCTCCGTTTCGACGTTTCGGGTCTTCTCAGACACCCCCCTCCCCCGCCGCTTTTTTGGTACAACCCAACTGCCATTTCCCCCCATTCTCTCTCTCGGCCAGCGGGTTCCCTCGCTTTCCCTTCCAGCCCCGCCCACTTCCTTGACGCGACAGGCGCAGCCTCGCTTCGGCCTCCGGATGACGTCAGTGTTCAGATCGCCTATACGGATCCCGACGGGTTCGGGCAAGGGCTCGCGCGTCGGGTAGGAACGACGGCCCCGATTGGGCGCGGGCTTGAGCAAGCGGCCTCCCGATTGGCCGCCCGCCGCGACCCAATCGGCAGGCAGTTTGTTCTGGGAGGAGGGTGAGAGAGAAGGCTGGGCTGTGGGGGACAGAAGGGAGGAAAAGGTGAGGGGAGGAGGGGGACTCGGGGAGAGCGCCCCTAGTGCAGGGGGGAGCCCAAGGCGGGACGGGGGGTGGGGTGGGGGTGGGGAAGGTAAGGAAGCCCAGAGCGGAGCCACCGCCCCCCCCCACTTTGCATGGTTGTGGGGGAGGGAGGGGAAGTGGCCCCTCCCGCAAGGGTGGGGGAGGGGAGCCCAGCACGCCCCATGCAAAGAGGGCGAGTGCCTGGTGGATTTGACCCCCACCCCCCATGAAAATGGGGTGGTTGTGGTGGGGGGGAATGGGAGCCCCCATGCACAGACTGGGAAATCAGACCCCTGTGAAGGGGGCTGGGGCGGAGGAGAAGCGGGGCAGACGCCCATGTGCAGAGGAGGATGGGCGAAGGGGATGCACAGGGAGACCTGCAGAACTACCTGAGGAAGTAGGTTGTGGCCCGTGAAATCGTGCTGCGGTTAATGCGCTAGTCTTGCCAAGGTATCATAAGGCTCTTTGTTGCTGGTGGGGGGCGGGGTGGGAAGAGAGAGAGAGCAGGGGGGTCCTCTTTTCAGAAGTGAGGTGGAGAGAAAGAGGAGTGAGAGCTGCTTTCAAGGGCAGGATTGGAAGAAAGTGTGAACTGGAGGCTCTGATCCCCTCCTGTGTAAGCAAACAAAAAACTTAAGGGAAGGGTGCAGTCCCCTGGTGATGGGTTGGATGTCAAATCATTGAGGGGTCTCTTCAGTGGGGATGAGGGGCTGATCTGCACCATTGCTTGCTGTCTACTTATTTACAGTCTTCTTTTGAACTCAAGTTTTCAGAGGACCGACTTTCCCAGTCTTGGTGTGTGCTGGAGCAGGCAAGATTGGATGTCTTTCTAGAGCCACAGGCCCTTCTGGGGCTGGTCCGTGGCTTTAGACCTCGAAGGTATGTGGGAGATGCACCCTGAAGCCTCAGAAACAGCTGGTGGGGTAAAAATCAGATTTTCATTTTTTCAAAGATGAATTTAAATTGGTGGTTTTTAAGAGTCTTCCCTCCCCCCTTGAAATAAGATTGTTTAATATGGCAACTTACAGTAATTAAATGCAGATAAAATGTATATATTATAATCTTATACAACTGGACTGGTGGTCTCCTATCAAACACATTGAGATAAAACCTCATTTTCTATGTAAAAGACATGTTTATGTTAATCTGTTCTCAGGTCAAGACTTATAAAGGTGGTAATAAGTCACTGAGAAAAATGATGAATATTTATTACGCTGCCAGTACGCTGCACAGACATTTACATTCCATCTCATGGAAAAACATGATTGTGACTAGTAATAGCCTTGCTTCTGGAATGTGCTGGACATTCCTGACTGGGATCTAAAGAACATCTTAAAAATCTGCAGATTATATGGACCGTCCTAGTAATATTGTTGACTTATTTTCTCTGAAGTGAGAACCATGCTAGATCACAACTACTTTTGAAATATCCACAGTATTCAAAGCTATGCTTTCCCCTTGCCCGTGCCATCATTTTGCACTTAAATCAATTATTGTTTGTCTTTGTTGCCTGTTCATCCATTAAGGAGAGATCCTTTTGGATCCCCATCCTTAATAATGTTAGTGTCCTCCTCAAATAGTGTTTGCATACAGATCCATTGACTGGTCATTTTCTCTGAAACATGCAGTGCACCAGAAATTCAGCTGCAATGTGGCAATTGGAACTGCTGAGAACTAGGGAAGGCTGCTGTACACTGGAGGACATTTGCATGTCAGTGCCTCTTACATCTGCTGCCAAGATCTGCAAGAAACATCAGCAGCCGCGAGAACCTGGCAGAGGAAGCCCTGCCCTATGACGAACTAATAATATTCCAATTAAATGTTTCCTTGCTCTTTAAATGCATTATAAGCGAGCTTGAGATCTTTGGATAGCTAATGGGCTATAATCCTAATCAATATTGTCAGTTGACCTAGTCAGATGAGCCACCATGGGGATACAGAGTGCTAGACTAGATGGGCCTTTGGCTGGACCTAGCAAAGCGCTTCCTAAATGATTGAAAATTGACCTACTTCCAACTTAGCACAATTGAGTTGTGTGTGTGTGTGTTTAAATAATTACCTTTCCTTTCATTTCTTGATTTTAATTGTAACTGTTGGCTGACCCTGGCGTTTCAGGATAAATTCTTCTAAAAGTCTGTATACTAAACATTCACAGTTAGAAAAACATTACTTAACATAGGGGTGTTAGGGGAAGGGTAGTAACTCTGGTGGGGGGTCAGGTTGTGGCTCCTAGAAGCTGTCAGCATGTGACAGCAACCACACCCCAGGAAATGGCTTCAATTGGCCAGCTAAACCAGGTGAGGGTGGCAGATGGATCTCAAACCCTCTTTGAGTTAGCGACTTCCCCTGCATGCAAAGACAGACTCCCACAGATTGAGCAGACAAGACCAATAGTGAGTCCAACAGTCAAGGTGGTTTCTGCAGGTGCTGTAGAGGGGAGTGAGGGGCAGATGGGGCTCATCAACCTGGGAAGGTAGCCCATCTAGGAGAATGATCCTAAACTTCTGCTGCTTTGCGGGCTATCTTTGGGAGAAGAGGAGGCTAAGGAGTAAACCCTACACAAATCTGGACTGGAGTCCCCAAGGCAGTTGGATGGTACCTTGTAGGCTGCCTCCTAACAACTCCAGCAGCCAAGCTGGTGCCAAATATATCACTCTGCTTTCCTTTGGACCACTTCAGTGAGGGGGGTGGGTCTTGTCATCTGGGCAGCCCAGGAGCTCCATACATAGGCTTGCGCCTTGGGGTGATCACTTGGGTGTTGCTAACATAGCAGTTTGACTTTAGTTAATTTGGTCATTCCATGGTTCTTTGGTTTTTTTGTAATTAGTAGAAGTATCAAGCCTGTTGGTGATCAAAAGTATTTCTTGTTTAAATAGGCCTGCTATTTTACAAATAGTTAATCATTATTTGACAACATTTGTCCAAAATTGAGTTGATCCTTTCTGACCAGTCAGATGCCCAACTTAGCTGTCTCATTGTTTACCCCAGCTCCAGGTGTCTAATGAAATAATTAAATAGCTGCTATCTACAGAAGATCATGGGATACCCCAATACTTGTTTCCATCTGTTTTGAAAACAATCCTCCTATTGCTTCCTTCTTTTTTTAGCCGGTTTCCAATCCACCTATCTTCCTATGCAGAAGCCATAGTGATTGTTTGGATCCTGCTCTTAAATGTGATTAAAATCATTTATTTATATTCATCCTTTTCCTTGGCAATTTAAAATCATGAAATCACAGAACCCTGTGATTTACAGTGCAATCCAAATCCCAGAACTGCTGATATGAGTTTGGATTTGGCAGATCTTGGACTTTTCTGGTTCAGCTAGGGCTGTACCGGCTGAAGTCCCTCATTCTGACTGAGCCAAAGATCTAATAGTGTAAGTCTTTCATCCCCAGCTCAGCTGGCAGAACTTACACCAGTGTAGTCCCCCAAAAGAGGTGTTTTGAGGAAGCGGATGGAGTGAAAGAAGGAGAGACTTAACACCTGTTTCAAACCCCATTCAGCTTGGTCGTGGGTCCTAGGTCCCAATCCTCAAAACTTAGGCGCCCACCCAGCTTCTGGCTTGGCCAGCACTTAGTCTCCTCCCTTCCCTTGCCAGAGGCTCCTGAATGGAGTTTGGAAATGGGTAACATGTGCCAGCATAAGTTTCGCCAGTTCCCTATAGTTGGGATTGCTCTGCCACATCAGTCCACTCTCTGCTGTTGGACTCTAGAATTGGGCATAAAGAAACAATGATACTGTGTGCTAACAAAACAGCACTGAAATCAGGACACAGGCGGCATGACAAGGAGGAGTGCCTTTACTTCTGCTTCGTACTGAAAGAAATGAGAATATTTGTTGCAAAACCACACTAACGAAGATGTAAACGTGTTTATGCTACATGTTTCAGCCACTTTGAAATCTGTCCATAGTATCTGGCAGTTGTACAGCAGAAGGGCTATAGCTCAGTGGTAGATCACATGCCATGGCACACAGAAGGTCATCGGCTCAAAACCTGCCATCTCCATTTAAAAGGTTCAGGTAGCAGATGATGACAGTGATCCCTGCCTGAGGTCCTGGAAAACCACTGTCAGAGAGTAGACAATACTGAACTAAACTGCCTAAATCCCTGTGTAATTTACTGCCACAACTTCGGTATAGGTGTTTTTGTGAAATAATGGTTACAAGGGAAGAGGGTCTTTAATGTTTTGTTTTTCCATCCCCTGTTGCAGTAATGCATGAAAACCTAAGTAGCCTTGCAAAGTAACGCAAGTCTGCTTAACTCTCAGCCCCACCAATTAAGGTTTTTGCCCTCAGCTGAATAAATACCGTATTTTTCGCTCTATAAGACGCACCAGACCATAAGGAGCACCTAGATTTTGGAGGTGGAAAACAAGTAAAAAAAATATTCTGAATCCCAGAAGCCAGAACAGCAAGAGGGACCTGGCTTCTGGGATAGCCTCTGGCTGTTCTGGCTTCTGGGATAGCCCCGCCAAGCCTCTTCAGGGCAGCGGGATGAAGGCTCCCCCTGCCCAGAAGAGGCTGCCCGTGGCTAAGGCAGAAGCCAGGAGAGGCGCTGTACAGAGAGCGAGAGCTGCGCAGCGCCCCTTCAGTGAAGCGGGAGGAGGAACAGAAGGGGATCCGTTCCTCCACCCGCTTCGCTGAAGGGGCGCTGTGCAGCTCTCCCTCTTTGCGCAGCGCCATTCTCTCCATAAGACGCACCCAACATTTCCCCTTACTTTTTAGGAGGAAAAAAGTGCGTCTTATGGAGTGAAAAATACGGTAGCCTAAAAAAAGCAGTAGTTGACTGATGTACTGATTGATGCTGCAATCTTATACACTCTTATCTAGGAGTAAGTGTCGTTGAACTCAATGGGGCATCCTTCTAGGTAGGCCTGTATTGGGCTGTGGCGCTTAAACATTTAGTTATTGCAAATTCCTGCTCCTTGCTGTGGGAACCTGTGAAAGATCCGTATCTTACATGTTTCATCATGGGATGCATTTTATACTGGGGTTGTCATTTGATTAATTGGTTGAATTAATAAATAGCATTTTTCTTTGTATTTAGATGTCTGCATACTTTATCTGATTTTAATTTTGTATTTTTATATTGTAACCTGTCCTGGAACCTTATGGTGAAGGGTGGATAAGGATTATTATTATTATTATTATTATTTATTTATTAATGTGTCACAGTAAACAGCATATCAGAATTGACATTCTGTTTTATTTTAAAAAAAATTTGCAGGCACTGATCAAAGTATTTTTCAGTCAGCGATCCAGATTAATCACCCAAAAGTTGCGACCCTAGTCTAGAACACCGGGCTCCCTAATTTTTCCTTTCTCTTTCTTATACACCCCAGCAGGCTTTCACGATGGCAGAGTCAACTGAGGAGACGCTGCTGTATGTGGAGCATCGCTTTGTCTGCTCGGAGTGCAGCCAGCAGTTCAACTCCTTGGAGGAAGCCCTGGTACATCAGCAGAGCCACCTGTGCTCCCAGGAGCAGCAGTATCAAGTGGTGGGGCTGGCAGAAGCTGGGCTGGTGGCAGGTGGCGAGGCCGGCCTCTACCAGACCGTGACTGTGCAGGAAAGCCAGTACCAATGTCTGGAGTGCGGACAAATCCTCCTGTCTCCGAGTCAGTTGCTGGAACACCAGGAGATGCACCTCAAGATGGTGATCCAGGAGCCGGAACCCTTGGTGAAACTGCTGAGCTCCAGCCAGATCCATTATGAGTGCACAGAATGCAAGGCCCTGTTCACCAGCCAGGATGTGTGGCTTGCTCACCGGCAGACCCACCGGAAGCCACCTGAGCCACCGGCTCCCCCTCCTCAGAGCCGGGCACTCGTCAACCTGGAGCACTCGTACCGCAAGCCGCAGGACGGGGTAGAAACTGTGCAACTGCTGCTATATGAATGTGGTGAGTGTTTCCAGCTGTTTCAGTCGACGGCAGACTTGCTGGAGCACCAGACCACACACCAAGTGATCCAAGCCTCCCCAGGGACACGAGCGAGGGAGCTGCCTGCGTCCTGCCCCACGGAACCGAAGGCACCGCTGCCACCACCACCACCTCCAACTTTAGTGGCTGTGCACAACGGGGCTGTGCCGCCGCCAGCCCCCACCAGTGTCACGGCCACGGATCACAGCTATGAGCTAAAAAACAACCCCGGGGAGCAGCTTCCCCGGAAAGCGAAGCAGGGCGCCAAGGAGCACATGTGTGCCGAGTGTGACCAGCCCTTTCCTTCGGCCCACAAGCTCCAGCTTCACATGAGGAGCCACCGGCAGGGCGCCTTCAAGTGCCCGCTCTGCAGCAAGGTGCTGCCGTCCCCAGCCGCCCTTGAGAAGCACCGGGAGGAGCACAACGGCGAGTCACGCTTTCTGTGCATGGACTGCGGCCTGGGCTTCGGCACGGAGGCGGTGCTCTTGTCCCACCGGCGCACGCACTCCAACAACCCCCTCTACCGCTGCGCTTGCGGGAAGACCTTCATCAACATGACCAAGTTCCTTTACCACCGACGTTCCCACAGTGCCAATTCAGCGCAGACCCACGAGTTGCCTGCATCTCCTCCTGAGGAACAGCCTCCTGAGGAGGAGCCACCTGAAGCCTTGGCGCAACCGGAGCAGCCACCGCCACCACCTCCGCAACCACCACCTCCTCCTCCTCAGCAGCAGCAGCAGCAGCAGCAGCAACAACAACAGCAAGAACAAGAGGTGTTTCCACTGGCCATCATCTGCTCGGTGGACAAGACCTCTGCCCCAGCCGAAAGCAACGTACAGGAGCAAAAGCCCTCGGAGTTCCAGTGCCTGCTCTGCAACAAGACCTTCCCCAAGTTGACGCTGCTGCTGCGCCACCAGCGCTTTGTCCACAACATGGAACGCCGCCACAAGTGTCTGACTTGCGGCAAGATGTTCAAGAAGAAGTCGCACATGCGCAACCACCTCCTGACGCACACCGGCGAGAGGCCGTACCACTGCAAGGAGTGCGGCAAGAGCTTCAACTCGCAGGCCAACCTGCAGCGCCACCGCCTGACGCACACGGGCGAGCGCCCTTACCGCTGCGAGATCTGCCAGAAGTGCTTCACGCAGTCGTCCACCCTGCAGCAGCACCTCCTGGTCCACAAGCGCCACTACCCCTACAAGTGCCAGGAGTGCAACAGCGTCTTCCACCGGCCCTACCGCCTGCTCATGCACCGCTACCACCACACGGGCGAGTACCCCTACAAGTGCCAGACCTGTGGCCGCTCCTTCCTGCTCCGCCGCCTGCTGGAGGTCCACCAGCTGAGTCACACGGGGCAGCAGCCCCACCGCTGCACGTCCGGCTGCGGCGCAGCCTTCGTCACGGCCGAGCAGCTGAAGGAGCACAAGTGTGGCAAGATGAGCCGCCACTTTGAGTGCTCCGTCTGCGGCAAGAAGGTTGGCTCGACGGCGCAGTTGAGAGCCCACGAGCGGCTGCACGGGGACATCCAAGTTCCTGAAGGGGCGGAGGAAGAGCCCCCCGCTTTGGAGCCGCCCCCGCCCCGGCCGCGCCGCCCCACCGGCCCCAAGGTTTTTGAGTGCAGCGACTGCAAGAAACTGTTCAGCACCGAGACGTCGCTGCAGGTCCACCGCCGCATCCACACGGGCGAGCGTCCCTACCCGTGCCCGGATTGCGGCAAGGCCTTCCGGCAGTCCACGCACCTCAAAGATCACCGGCGGCTGCATACTGGCGAGAAGCCCTTCAAATGCGACGAGTGCGGGAAGGCCTTCACAATCGCCGTGCGGCTGGCCGAGCACAAGCGCATCCACACGGGGGAACGCCCGTACCACTGCGACGCTTGCAACAAGGCTTACCGCTCCTTCTCCAACCTCTGGAAGCACCGCAAGATGCATCAGCAGCAGCGGCTGCAGAACGAGCAAGAGGCCATGGCAGAGGCTGTCGCCGCTGCTGCGGCCGCGGCCGCTGCTGCAGCCGCAACGCCGTCGGCCTCGTCCACGCCTAGCGACCAGGTCTATGGCAACACTGTTACCATTATGGAGACCATCCCCGTGGTGGAGACCATTGAAATCTACCCTACAGATGCCGGGGTTCACTTCGAGAACATCCAGGTGGAGAATGTCCAGATAGGGGGAGTTTGAGTTGGGCTGGGGGGAGCAAGGAGATGCAGCTGGCCACGCTCTGTGGACTGGGAGCTGCTGCTCTCTGGCTCCCCCTTGCTGGGGCTCTAGTGTAGCTGCAACAACTTCTGCTCCCTAGCTTTTTTATCCATGCTCCCTCTGCTGTCCAGGTTTTGGCCATTTCTGCAACATGGCTGCGTCGTCTTGACTTCTCCGGTTCTGAAGGTGAACTGGGCTCCCATTTCCTCCCTGTCTGCACAAACACCAGGACGGCATTGGGGTTGGCTTGTGCACTTGATGCCACCGTGGGCTCTGACCCTCCCATTTCCTTTGGGGTTGGGTTCTTTCCCACTCAGTTGTGTGGAACGTGGCTTTTATTTTATTTTTATGACACAGGCGACCCCCCCAGACTTGAGAATGCCCAACCACAGCCTCCCCCCATGGCTGAGCCCCTTGAATGCTAAATGGTTTTGTTTGTTTCATAGAGTGCTCTAGGGAATAGCTTCCCTGCTGGGGTTCAGTCTGACTTGTAAATACCTCTTGACTGGGTTTCCCTCTTCGCTGTGGGAGCTTCTCTCACTGTTTGCTGTTGCTCCCCTATCACCCACACATATTCCCCTTGTGACCCCTGACAGCTGCTTTTATTTGGTTTCTTGCTAACTGGATTCTTCCCCATGGCTGCAGGAGCATTTTGTTATTTCGTATGAAAATTAAACAGGAATCAAAGCGCTCATGGTTTTTTGAAGTGTGTTCTTTTGTATTACGGTGGTTTTGAGTAGAGCTGGGTGCAGCCGTAAGGCTGTCAGTGGGTTAATTTCTAATCACATGCAATGTTCATTATTTGTTATATTAATACTTAATGCCTTCTTAAAACAGGCATTCCTCCCTCTTTCTCTCTCTCACAGGAGGGAATTTATTTCATTCCATTTATGAATCGCTTCCCATAAAACATCTTGAAGCAATTTAACAAGGTGGCTGTTTCTAATATTGTGCCTGTTGCAACACGTTACTTCGTTATCTGAAAAGGGAAATAACCCTTTCTTCAAAGTGTTCTTTATTTATATGGAAATCTATGCAGATTTAATTGTTTGACTGAAACTTAACACAATTAATCCCCTGATAACGGTTTTTAAAGCAGACAAGCCCTAAAGTTTTCATGTAATCCTCACTGTAAGGTGCTTTGACAAAAATTTAATAAGCAGAAACTGCTGGTCGTTGTCGAAAGAAAGGAGTATCTGTACCGTTTTCTGCTTTCATTTGCTGTTGTAGTAACACGAGATCACTGAAATACACTAAATAAACAACCTGTGCAATTAAATCTTGGTGCCACCACATACAGTTGTCCCCCACTAATTAACTAAAACAGGAATAGCTAACCTGTTGCCTTCCTGATAATGCTGGGTGCCATTTCCTAGAGGCCATGCTGGCTGGGTCTTCTGGGAGTTGTAGTCCGGCAGCTTGCGGAGAGCCAAAGGTTCCCCACCTTTGATCTAAAGCATTACTTGGATTATCTGTCATTTAAAAGTTGCAGCAGTAGCAGAGTAAAAAGTTATGACAAGTCTAGAGGATAGTGCGAAGCGTTCTTCCCAGGCAGGACTTCCCTGTTAAGGATAATTCTAGCCTGGTGAGGAATTTCCCCTCTGGAATATGTCCCTTTGTTCGTGGGAGTCTGTAGAGCATGGGACTCTTAATTTCAGGGTCGTGGGTTCCAGTTCCATACTGGGCAAAAGACTCCTGCATTGCAGGGGGCTGAACTAGATGACCCATGTGGTCCTTTCCAACTCTACAATTCTGTGATTCTATTGGTGGATGGATATGAGAGTGAGAGATCCCCTATCAGACCTTTTTTTGGTAAGAGGCTGCAATTTTGCATCATGTCCACTAGGTGGGACAGTTTTTAAGAATTGCCTTGCTGAATTTGACCAAAGGTATGGTTTGGCCCAGCAATCTGTCTCCCAGACAGCCAGAAGCCACAGGAGGGGTCGCAAGCAGGGCGCAACGGAGGTGACAATCAGGGGAATTATAGCATCTCTGAATGTGAATGCTTCTGTTTAAGCCTTCAATACATACCAGCAGCCCCTTGATACTCGGAAGGCTTGATTGCTTGGAAAGGAAGCTGCTGAAACACAAAAATATATCTGAGTCACAAAGTGGAGGTAGCGCGATGCGGTGGAGGTAGAGAGACCTAGTTGGGTTTGGACAGAGGTTGTCACTTACCCAAGTGGGAAAAAGAAGAACATTTGGATTAGAAGATAAATGATTTGGGTCCCAATAAATGCCAACTGAGAAGAGCTACCTAAAATTCCATTCATGGACAAACAGAAGCACCAGGTCCCTTAAAATGTAAGCTATGGACATTTTCAGGATCCAGTTGGGGGAAAGCTTGCTGCAGGTTGTATCACTCAAGTTTGTGGGCTTTCTGCACTGCAGGTAAAGCAAAACTAAGGCTTTCTTCTTTCCTCTGCTGTGCTTCCCTCTGCTGTCTTCGCCCTTGCAGGCCAAGTAGAGCATCTGCTTGGATCCTCATCCTCTCCAGGTAGGGCTGGGAGAAACCCATGCCTCAAAGCCTGCAGAAACCAACGCCTCAGCACAGTGATAGATCGGTTGTTTGACTTTGCAAAAGGCAGCTTCTCGCCTTCCTAACAATTGACACAAGCGATTCCTAGCTGCTTCTCCTTTCTCAGGCTGCCCGGGGGACCTTGGAGCAGGTGGCCTTTCTCCCCCTTATACCCACATAATCACACATGGAGTCTGTGCAGATGGGAGGAAAAGAGTTCCCGACTCTGGTGGGGTGTTTTATGCCACTGGGCTTCCCTCAGCATCTTCTCTCTAGTTTACGCCTTATCTCCTGTTCCTCGCTGGCCAAGGAGCTGGCCTTGGTGCTGAGGACACCAGCTGTGAGGGCTCAGTCACTGAAATGCACATCAGATGAGAGAACATTTGCCTTTGTGCTCTCATGGACACGCTTTCCATTCTCCCAGGGCCGCAGAGCAGCTTCTCCTGTGCGTTTTGATGAGGCGCTTTCAGTGGTGTCACGACAGCTTGAGGAAGGATCCCGTTCTGGTCATTTCTCTCTTTCCGCCTGGCTGCAACGCGGCTGCTATTCCCTAGGCATGGCTGTGTCCTTAATACCTCTCCGTTTCTACCTCTGGCACGTTAAGGACCTTCCGGTTGAGCGGCACATACGTTGAAGATGTGCTAATGCAATATTAAGCACGGAGGGAGGAGGTGTTGTTCTGTGATTCAAGATAATGGGAGTTGTTGGTCTGTTGTTGTTTTAATGGCTAGGTGTGTCTGCATTTTCCCAGAGTAAAAGCTTCCAATTTATACATGGCGCGCCTGTGGAAATAACTTCTCCATTAGCTTTTGTGAAGCTCCCCAAGTTACTGAGCAGGAACATCTTTTCAGGAGTGAAGACTCATGGCAGGGGCACTGAAAGAAATGGTCTGTTGAACTTTGGAGTAATTTTATTGTATTTTTTCTTTCATGCATGCCTTTTTTATTGGGGGGATGTTTCAGGAGCAGGAAGGGGGTAGGTTAAAGCAAGGTGACATTCCATTAGGAACATTTTCCCATGCAGATACAGGTAATTTGCATCAGAATCTGTTCAGCTTGCATTAGAACATTTTCCAACACCCTAGAGAGTGATCTAATTTAGCATGCTTATTTTACTTGTATTTAGTAAACAAAGCTAAAATCTTTGAAATTTCCTGATACTTTATTGGCAGTTGACACCCATTTATCGTTACTAATGAACTTACAAGATGGAGATTTTTCTGTGAAAAACCACATCACTGTGAAATTTCTAGCAAATGTTTTTTGTGGTTTTTCCCCAAAACCTGTTAGCTGATTATACTGTTCTCCACAGTTATACATCACAGTTATACACTCTACAAGCAAATCATCCTCGGAAGGAGGAAAACCTAGAGCAGTGCTTTTCACACAGAGATGCACTGGGTACCCTCCTGAGTGACTGTGGTGCATCTCCAGTGGGAGTAACTGACTGTCCCATTTGCACCTGAAGAATGTCAGGGCAGGAGGCTCACCATGAGTGAAAGCTAATGGGAAAAGCCAGAGTTGTCACAAGGTCACCATATCATGCAGGGAGTCAACAGGCAATGATTTGCTGTGGATAAATTCTCTGGATTATTTTTTTCCCTTGAGGCACAAGTTGTGAAAACAGCTCTGGATAGTCCACGAAAACGGTAACTCTGGATTTAATAAAGTGTCCACGGGTGGCCCCTCTTCTCCCCACCCCAATGGTTACAGGGGCAATATGGTGGTGGTCTTCAACCTTTTCACATATGACCTACCTTTAACTTCCACTGGCAACAAATGACTGGGCTCTGTTTCTGACCTTTATGCCTTTTCTCTCTGCATGGCTCAGCATATTTGGTTTAGTGGCAACACAAGAACAGGCCTTTCCAATGGTGCCTCCTTGCTGATAGAATGCTGTCCTAGGGGTGGCTCGCCTGGCACCATCATTGCATATCTTAGGTGCCAGACAAAAACATTCCTTTTTAATCATGCCTTTGGCTTTTATCTGCTTATGGCCTGTTTTCTTGGGTGGGAGGTTTTAATGTAGATCCATCACTTTTATCCTTTTTGTCGCTCTTTTCTGAACCTTTTCCAGCTCTTCAATATCTTTTTGGAGGTGAGGCGACCAGAACGGTACGCAATCTTATTCCAAATGTGGTTGCGCCATAGATCAACACCTCCCAGAGATGGTCCTCTCCCTCCCTGACTTACATCGCTGGTTCCCTCTTTCAAAACTGCACCAAACAGGCCAAAAACTTAAATTAAAAAAAACCATACATATTTGCGCACGGTGAGCAGGGACCGCCAACCCTCCCGTTTCTGCTCCAGGGCTGTCTGTGCCTGGAATTGGAGATGGCAGCTTCCAAGCCTGCTTTGGAACTCAACCCAGACAAGTTGCAATAGGAAGACCAGGCAGTGCTGAGGATGATGGGGAGGGAAGCTGGCAGCGAGGAAGGCAAACAAGAAGAAAGGAATGGGAATGAGTTGTTTTCAGTCTTTCCTACAAAGTCCTTTCAATGCATGGGAAGCTAAGGAGCAGCTACAAGGAATGTGTATCCAAGATACAGTGGTACCTTGGTTCTCGGAACAGCTTGGCTCCTGAACGCTGCAAACCCGGAAGTGAGTATTCCAGTTTGTGAATGTTTTTCGGAAGCCAAACATCTGGCACGGCTTCCAATTGAGTGCAGGAAGCTCCTGCAGCCAATTGGAAGCCCTGCCTTGGTTTTCGAACCATTTCAGGAGTCGAATGGACTCCCGGAACGGATGAAGTTCAAGAACCAAGGTACCACTGTACACAAGGGTAAGGGAGAGGGATCTGCACTCAAACAGAGCTCATTAGAGCCAGGAGGGTTGCAGGATTCTTCCCCTAGCTCCAGGTAGAGGTAAAGGTAAAGGGACCCCTGACCATTAGGTCCAGTCGTGGCCGACTCTGGGGTTGCGGCGCTCATCTCGCTTTACTGGCCGAGGGAGCCGGTGTACAGCTTCTGGGTCATGTGGCCAGCATGACTAAGCCGCTTCTGGTGAACCACAGCAGCGCACGGAAACGCCGTTTACCTTCCCCTCCGGAGCGGTACCTATTTATCTACTTGCACTTTGACGTGCTTTCGAACTGCTAAGTTGGCAGGAGCTGGGGCCGAGCAACGGGAGCTCACCCTGTCATGGGGATTCGAACTGCCGACCTGATCGGCAAGTCCTAGGCTCTGTGGTTTAACCCACAGCGCTACCCGCAGAGAGAGAGGTAGAGGAGATTAAAACAGGAGGCATGGGAACTGTAGTTTCCCCTTCACAGAGCTACAGTTAACCAGCATGCTTAACAAACTACACTTCCCAGGATTCACGTGCTTTAAATGTGCACTGTGTGTGTGTTGTGCGTCTCCTGGAGCCCTCCCCAAGCAGATTTCAAAACACACAAGGGAGGAAAGGAAAGTAGGAAGGGAAAGCAAGCTAATAAGGAGCGGAACAACTGAGGTACGGTGTGGGTCTGCCAACCTTTTGCTGCTATGATGCACAATAAGCAACCAGCAACCCACTATGCCTAAATAAGACTGTCTATGGGTATAGGGAGTTCTTGGGTCCCCCTGCACCTTGCACTTAATCCCTTTCTACCCAAAGCTGCCTATACCAATTGTAGGGCCAGCTTGCATATTAAACAGCTGAAACCAAGATGTGGCCCTTGATTTGTCTGCTCAGCAAGGTGTCATGATTAATCTTGATCCTTGGATGGATGCTCCTGTTATACAGGTGTTTGCTGCATTCAAACCTTGCAGTTTCAGGTGTACGTGTTAAAACATCTGCAGCTGATGTGTAGCTAGCTGTTATTAGGTACAAAGTACCAACATAAAGCTTGAATGCTACGGCACACTTCAGGTACTTCAAAATAATCTGCCCCAGCAGTTAGCATAGATGACCAGCCTTTGATTAGAGCAGTGCTTTCCAAACATTTCAGGTTGGTGACACGCTTTTTAGACATGCAACACAGTAATTCAGTTTTACAGTACAGTGGTACCTTGGTTTGCATACGTCTTGGTTTGCATATGTTTTTTATTACAAACACGTCAAACCTGGAAGTGCGTGTCCCGGTTTGCAACCCTTTTTTTGGATTACAACCCTTTTATTATTATTACAAACAAAAAAACTTTAGAGGCCCCATTGGCAAAAGCGTGCCTTGGGTTACAACCTGTTTTGGTTTACAAACGGACCTCCGGAACGGATTATGGTTGTAAACCAAGGTACTAGCAAACGGGAGGTTAAACTAACCCCTTTCCAGCCGCATGGGGAGCGTTTGAGCGACACATAAACTGCAGCCGACACACTGATGTGTCACGACACACAGTTAGGAAAGCTCTGAATTAGAGCATCAGACAAAGACCAGGTTAGGGGGATGGGGAGAGAGACTTACCTAAAAATCTCCACGCAGGCATTGAGCAATTCACAGTCATCTTTCCCTGCCTATCTCATAGGGTAATAGTTGTGAGGGTACAATGAAAAATATCTTTTATGCCGTCCAGGGTATTTTGGAGGAAAGGTGGCATAGAACTGCAATTACGTAAGAAAGTCCAAACCAGTCACTTTTGACTTCAAAAGAAAAAATGTTGTTTTTTTAAAACAAAAAACAGTAAGAGGACTGGGAAGAAGGAAACTGGAAGGGTAAGTCAAGAGGGTTCTGGGGTGAGCTGTATGGCTAAAACAAAATGAGGTTGGGGAAGAACTCCAAAAGAATCTCTCCAAATTCAGTAATGGGCATTAAAATCCCAGATGCAGCTGGGGGGAAGCAACTGTAAGCGATGCACATTAGGGCAATAAGAAATGTAACTTTGCAGATTTGCTTGTAGGGTCTGAGCTGGTGGTGAGCGATCGGCGGAGAGATCTCAGGGTTGCAGTGGGAGCACGTTGAAGGCGTCGACCCAGTGTGCAGCAGCTGCGAAGAGAGTAAATTCTATTGTAGGGCTCATTAGGAAAAGGATTGAAAATAAAATTGCCTATATTATACAAAATCTATGGTGCAGCTGCACTTGGAATCCCGTGAACGGTTTTGGTTGCCATGCCTCAAAAACTACATTGGCTCAGAAAACGGTAACCAGAGCGATCAGGGACGTGGATCAACTCGCTTACAATACTGGGAATTATTTTATTTTATTTTTTTATTGAGGAAAACAGCAAGTAAGATGGGGAAGGTGCAGAGAGAATGGGTTGAGAGAAGTCTATTATAAGAACTGAGGGCCATCTCATGATGCTGAATGTTGGGGAATTCAGCTTACACAAGGGAAATGACTTACTCGTGCAGCACAGTTAAAAACTGGGGGATTTGCTCCCATACAATAGAGTGCCGGCTACCAACCTGCATGGCTTTAAGAGGAGATTGGACAAATTAATGATAGCTATGATACCCTCCATATAGGTCCGTATAGTTAAAGCCATGGTTTTCCCAGTAGTGATGTATGGAAGTGAGAGCTGGACCATAAAGATTGCTGATCGCCGAAGAATTGATGCTTTTGAATTCTGGTGCTGGAGGAGACTCTTGAGAGTCCCATGGACTGCAAGAAGATCAAACCTCTCCATTCTGAAGGAAATCAGCCCTGAGTGCTCACTGGAAGGACAGATCCTGAAGCTGAGGCTCCAATACTTTGGCCACCTCATGAGAAGAGAAGACTCCCTGGAAAAGACCCTGATGTTGGGAAAGATGGAGGGCACAAGGAGAAGGGGACCACAGAGGACGAGATGGCTGGATAGTGTTCTGGAAGCTACGAACATGAGTTTGACCCAACTGCGGGAGGCAGTGGAAGACAGGAGTGCCTGGCGTGCTCTGGTCCACGGGGTCACGAAGAGTCGGACACGACTAAACGACTAAACGACAACAACAAATGATACCCTCTATTGCAGCTATGGTTTACCTGCCACTGTCAGAGGCAATGTGCTTCTTAATACTAGTTTGTGGGAACTGCTGGTCCTGCACACATGTGCATTGCAAGCCTCCCATAGATATCTACTTGCCCACTGTAAGAACAGGATACTCAAATATCTGGGCCTTTGGTCTGATCCAGTAGGCATTTGGGGAGCCAGGCAAAGCCTACCCTGTTTCAATTGGCATTTGTGCTTTAACTCGGTCACGTTTGCCAGTTCGTTAACTTTGTTTCGTATTTTATGTTTCAGATCTAGCCCTGCAATGTCTGAATTATAGCTTTTACGGCTCTTGTTCTTTCATTCTGCTAGCCTGAGTCTGGCTGCTGCTATATGTTTTGTCACTTGCATTTTCACATCGCATTATATTTTTATGATGTGCTACTGTTTGTCAAGCCACCTTGAGTGCAATTTGTAGAAAGGCAGCACAAAATAAATAAATTAAAGCATCTCTCTCTCTCTCTCTCTCTCTCTCTCTCTCTCTCTCACACACACACACACACACACACACACGAGACCACCAGACCAGAATCAAGCTTTCAAGCTGCAAGCAATTCTGGTTGAACATTTCAGTACAGAATTTATCGAAGGAGGCGGACGCTCCATTGAGGAATCGCTGATTTCATTTCTGGTCCCTCGTGAAAGTGACGCGTGTATGTAGAAGGAAATGGGGAGAGACCAGTAGAAGCAAAGATGATAAAGGGTTTGGAATGCAGAGCAGGCTGGAAGAGAGTGAAGGGAAAAAGAGAGAGGTACATTTAGTGGGGGGGGGGAGATTAAGACGGTGGGATAAGCATCTTCAGATATGTAAGAGTGCCAGTTACAGAAATTCTCTCTTGCTGCGACTGATGTTTTTGCAATTTTGATTCATCCTATTCCATTCTTGAGGGACGCGGGTGGCGCTGTGGGTTAAACCACAGAGCCTAGGACTTGCCGATCAGAAGGTCGGCGGTTTGAATCCCCGCAATGGGGTGAGCTCCCGTTGCTCGGTCCCTGCTCCTGCCAACCTAGCAGTTCGAAAGAACGTCAGAGTGCAAGTAGATAAATAGGTACCGCTCTAGCGGGAAGGTAA
The DNA here is from genome assembly GCA_034642415.1 of Podarcis siculus. Classification (NCBI taxonomy): domain Eukaryota; kingdom Metazoa; phylum Chordata; class Lepidosauria; order Squamata; family Lacertidae; genus Podarcis; species Podarcis siculus. The sequence goes on along the minus strand of JAXCMG010000044.1, from coordinate 9,205,699 downwards.
ATGGTGTTTCCGTGCGCTGCTCTGTTTCGCCAGAAGCGGCTTAGTCATGCTGGCTACATGACCCAGAAGCTGTCTGCGGACAAACGCGGCTCCCTCGGCCAATAAAGCGAGATAAGCGCCGCAACCCCAGAGTTGGCCATGACTGGACCTAATGGTCAGGGGTCCCTTTACCTTTACCTATTCCATTCTTATATACCCTACAGTGAGAGTGGGGAAACCTTTCCCAATGTTGAGGAACACTTCGCCTTGGGGACAATCTGTTGGAGGCTACATGCCAACTATGGGCACGACCCCTTTCTTTCCCTCTTTCTTCCTCCCATTTGTCTCACATTCCACCCTCCTCTTTCTCCTAACCCCCCTTTGCAACCCCCCTCCTTGCCTGTTTAAATGTACAGGTGTCTCATAGGAATTCCAGGCAGGGGCAGGGAGGACCTACAAAACCCCAACCCTTTTGGACGGCAGTCCTACAAGAAATATGCAAAATAACTACACAGGTATTGGAAGCAACCCCAGAACTAACAGGTGAAATCATTAGTGATACACTGGGCAATGGACATAGGACATAATATTGAATTGGCAGCATGGGAAAGGTTATGGAACGCTGATTTGGAATTTACAGCATGCAATGTGATAAAAGAAAATTATATGAAAATGGTGTATAGATGGTATCTGACTCCTAGTAAATTAGCAAAAATATATAAGTCGGAATTGCATATCTGTTGGAAATGTAAAGAGAAGGAGGGTAATTTTTATTCCATATGTGGTGGTCATGTAAGGTAGCAAAAGCTTTATGGAAAATGATTTATAATGAATTGGGGGAAAATGTTGAAGATAACCTTTGTTTTAAAAAGCATTTCTTTTTGGAATACTTGGTGGAGAGGTAGCTAAAGAATAGAAAAAATTATTTAGGTATGCTACTACAGATGCCCGAATTATTTATGCCCAGAGATGGAAAGAAGATACAGTTCCGACAAAGGAGAACTGGCACACAAATTGATGGAATACGCAGAGATGGTGAAGCTTATGGGAAGAATAAGAAACCAAGACGATAGACTTTTTAAAACAGAATGGGAAAATTTATTGATTAATTGAAAATACATTGTAAACAACTTAAAATATTAGCAGGACTGACATTAGGGTTGCCATATTCTCAAAAGTGAAAATCCAGACAAAGGTGTTGAGGTTTTGGGGGGGAACATCTCCCTCCCAAAATACGTTTTTGGGCTTTTCTTTTTTTTTTTTAACCATTAAAAAAAACACAGATCACTCTAAGTACGTTTGGGTTTTCCCAGTTTCTTCAGCTGCCCAGACACCATTTTGCAGCCCGATTCCTGGATGTGTCCAGGAAAACCCAGACTCATGCAGTAAGAAATAATAAAATGAGAACATAAGGGAAAATTCATAAACAGGTTTGAACTGGAAAAGCTGTAGTAAAAAAAGATATAAACTAAGTAAATGGAGAAAGGAGGGGAGGGAAGTTGAAAGAAATGTAGACTCACTTTGTTGGGATTTTTGCTTAAAATATTTGTAAAATGTGAACATGAAAAATGTACTGGCCCTACTGAATAATTTCCAAGACAGGAATGCTCACTCACACTATAAAGAGTTTATAACCCACCTACTCTCAGCAGCCAAAGCATTATAGCTGGACCCTGGAGAGACCTGTTGACTTATGGACCACTCTGCCACAAAGTACTGCAATGGCAAATGCCTTTCAGTTGCACAGATTCATGGTGGATTACCTGTTTGCCAGTCAGTGGCCATAAGGCATAATGGCTAAATGGAAAGGCTTAAATTCATGGCAGCGCACAATGGGAGAAAGGCTTTATTGCCAAGGATGAGGAAACTGTGAGCCTCTCGGTCCTGTTGGCATCCCAATTCCCAACAAATCCCAGCTGGAACAGCCAGTGGGCAGGAATGGTAAGCGGTGTGGCCCGACCACATCTGGAATGGCAGGCTGCAGTTTATCCCTCACGGAGCTACAGTTCCCAGCGCCCTTAACAAACTACTTGGAGGGAAGCCACATGCTTTAAATGTATGGGGCAGATGTGACCTAGGATGGAGGATACAGGTGCAACAATGCGAAGAAAGCCGCTTCCTGTACAAAGGTAATATTTGCATTCGTAGCTCTAAGAACCAGTTGACTCTGGCCTTGCCCACCACTGGCATGTGGCCCCTGGAAAGTTGCCCATAAGGGATTGTGGCCCTCAAGCTGACAAAGATTCCTCACCAGGCTATGACATAGTAGGGGTGTGTGTGTGACCATGATGTGCCAACCAGTGTCTGCCTGCATTCCTTTTACCAAGTTGTGTTTTCTTTTCTGTCTCCTCCTTTGGATAAGACTTCTGTTTTCTTGCCTTTAGTAGCTTTCTTGACCCTGCTGCTTAACCACACTGGCATCCTCTTGGCCCATTTGGATACCTTCTAGCAGAGCTTCTCTTATTGTTGTGGTTTTGAATCATGCCGAGCGTTCTGGAGAGATCCTCTTGACTTTCCTCTTTTTGAAGTCAAATGCGATTTGCGTGGGACTCTCTTGGCAATGGTCTGTTCAGGACATCTAATGAAAAATAAAAACCTACTATCTAGTTTGGAAAAGGGTCTGTCCATTTGTTCCCTATACAGTGGTACCTCAGGCTACATAGGCTTCAGGTTACAGACTCTGCTAACCCAGAAATATTACCTCGGGTTAAGAAATTTGCTTCAGGATGAGAACAGAAATTGTGCTCTGGCGGCGCGGCAGTGGCAGCAGGAGGCCCCATTAGCTAAAGTGGTGCTTCAGGTTAAGAACAGTTTCAGGTTAAGAACGGACAATTGGAACAAATTAAGTACTTAACCCAAGGTACCACTGTAGGTTCCAGCCGCTTCTGAAGATATTGCCGCCAAACATGGTGCCAGGGTTCCTGCGGTGGGGGCAGCGGAACTCACCAACGTTGGATGCCAGCTGCCATTTTGAACCAGGATGGCGGACCAGAATGTGACTTGGGCGTGACTTTACACAATCTTTGGCGCGAGGGGTCCCAACTAAAATGAAAAACGCTATCCATTAAGAAACCTCGCAACCTTCTTTGGATTCTAAACATAATTGTTTAGTGCCGGTAACTCCCAACCTAGTAAATATATATATATATATATATATATGTTGATGATGCAAGGTGGTGGTAAAAGGAGAGGCAGTTTGCACATGCTCAGAGGCACTCTTGCTATGTGCAATCCTTACCTCCTAAAGCTGAGCGTCGGTGTGTGTGTGGTTGGGGGGGGGGAAACAGGTGTCTGGGTACACATCGCAGCTTAGGTTCACAGATGCGCGCGCGCAATCCCGCTCCTCGCGGGCCGCCGGAGTGAGTCCGGATTGCAGCGAGCCTCATCAAGATTCTGTGCGCGCCGGCGAAGCGATGCAGCGCATGCCAATGCGCCTCTCTCCTCTCCCTCCTCCGACGCCGACGCCGCGCTCCCCTCCCCAAGTCCACCACCCCCTCCCAGCAGTGGGAGCCTGATGAGAGGGAGAGAAAAAGGCAGTGCTGCCGCCGGCCAACGCCCCTCCCAGCCTCGACACCCCCAAAGGGACACCCCCCCCAGCCTAGCCACCTCCGCTTCCGCGCAGCGCCCACCCCCTCTCTCCACGGGGGTGTAGCTGGATAACGGGAGGGCGGAAGAAGAAGGGAGAAGGAAGGAGCGTTTCGGCTGCTGCGGCTTTGGCAGCCAACAGATCGCAGCCTCTGGCCTCCCCCGCCTGGCTTTGGGGGGTGGGTGGTAACGGGGGGGGAGGAGGAGGAGGAGGGGGCCAACCGGAGAGATCGCGTTCCTCCCCATCACCACCCCCCAGGAGGACCATCCAGACGTGGACCGCGGATCTTCGCCCCTCCACTTCGCTTGCCGCCGCCGCCGAATGATTGAAGAATCGTAGAAAGAGAGAGAGAGAGAGAGAGAAGGGGGGGCGCTGCGTCTCTCCCACCCAATTTGCAGAAGGAGGCTCGACGTTTGCTCCCAGAATCCGGAATTGGGGGGGGGGGTGAGCCAGAAGAAGACAGCGTTCCTGATTACAGAGGAGGGGGGGTCCGGGAAGGGGGTCCTACCCCCCCACCCCCCGAAAAGGGGGGTGCTGCATCCTGGAGAGACGGACATGGGGAGTTTCCTATTTTATGGGCAGTTCTCCCCCCCTGGACAGGAGGGGGCCTGCGAGGCTTTGACTCCTGAGACATCTGATTAGCCCCCCCCTTCCTCCAACAACCCCACACGACCCTGAACTTGCTGTGCACCACGGTTTGGCTGCAAGGGGCTGGGGGGGCCAGGCCCCCTGGGAGCAAAGGACCCCTCTTGTCTCACTCTCCCCCCCCCCAACCATTTTCTTCTCTTGAGCCTTGCGGTACTGGGGCTGTTTTCTGGATGGAGAGGTGATCCGAGAGTTCTCCAAGGATACTCCGTGGAAGGGAGATTCTGAGGGAGCCGAGATCTGGAGAGTGTACGCTTTTATTTTCCAGAGAAATATACATATATATAAATTAAAGAAAGGGGTGGGGGAGACCGGCCTCTCCCCAAGGAAGACCACAGAGGAAAGCGGGCCTCCCCCCTCTTGAAGAGGGGGAGCTGCAAGGAGACAGAGGCCGGGGGGCGCAGTTCACGGATTCCGGAGGGGGGGGGGACTTCGCTCTTACATTTCTTCCGGGGGGGGGGGGGGGATGTGGGGTGGTCGAAAGAGGGTGCCTCTGTGTTTGTTGTCCCCCTTTCCTCGCTCCCTCGGATGTGGCCTCCCTCCAAGGGCCCTACAGGCATATGTGAGGGTGATGGGGGGGGGAAATTGGTGGGTCTTGGGGGGGGGCAGGGATCAGAAGGGGGTGTTTGGATTTGAGGCTGGCGGGTGGGTGGGTTGCCTTTCAGATGCTGTGTTTGGGCTGAGTGGTTGGGTGGCTCGACGGAGTCGTACGACGTAGAAGGTGGCGGAACTGGGTGAAATGGGTTTTTGGGGTGAGTGGGTGGGGGTCGTGGAGAGGGGTGGGGAGATGCCACACGAAGATGCAGTTTATCTTCCCATCTGCCCACCCTCCTGCACCATCCACCGCTTGCCATAGATCATGTCTTTCCCCTCCTAATCTCGCCTCGCATCCCATCTCCCCACCAACCCCCCCCAATGAATTATTACATTTGAGCCGCACGCTCACTGCTGCTTTAGAAAAAGACTTATTTACAGCAGCCGAATACCCCAGGGCTTCCCCCTCCCCACTGCCTCTCCCTCGCCTTCCTAGGCTTTCTGGCTCCCTCAATCTAGGCCAGAGAGCTCTCTTGGTCTCCCAGTTGGCCTAGGTTGTTTCTATTAGCCAGGCCTATCAGCCAAGGCCACAGCCCTCCCTTAATGGAGGGGATGGTGCAGGTGGGTGGACAAATCCAGGGGCTTTTCCAGCCCTGTAGGCAAGGCCGACAGACTCTCAGTTGGAGAGCAGAGATCTGGGGATAGCTAAGGAATACATGTGTCGGAGATGGGTTTAAGCCTGCACAAGTTTCTAGCCCACATTGTGTGTGAATTCATTAGTGTACTTGCTCACAACTGGCTGCTGCACTAGTCTTTTGTGACATATTGGTGGTCTAAGGAGCGGAAAGAAAGAAAGGGCCAACTCTGTTTCAGGATACAAAGGGCCCGTTGCCTCTAGGCCATTCTTAGTTGCCACGGGCTGCACAAAGTCTGCTGGCCTGCACAAGTCTCCTTCACTCCCTGTGTAATTTTTAAGAAACACTTCTCTCGTTCTGTCCCCTTTTCTGGCTCTTCTGCAAATCTCTGTCTGTGTGTCAGAACAGAACCATCAGAAGCTTCCCAGCTTCGCCCACAATGCATTGCTCTGGTAATCCGTACAACAGCCCTGGAAGGTAGGCCTCTGTTGCTATAATTTCTAGGTCCATTGTTCTCAAGTTATACTTTAGGCCCACAGACATTCCCTGCTCTGTTTCCAGCTCCTTCACCCCACGATGCAGTTCACTCCTTGTTTCCTTCTTCCCTCAGAAGGTCTCCTGAGGTCTCTCCATCTTCTGACGTCTTCTTTTGCATCCTCTCAAGCCTCTTCGCCACAGTCCCAATCCTTCTGCCCGGGCACCTACTTGGGCAACCCTCAGGTTCAACCCCCCCGTTCCATAACACCGGATATTCTCCCTGGTATCTCCAGCTCCCCCTCCCCAGGCTCCCACAACCTCACCTTCTTCTCCGAATCTTCCCCATGCAAAACAGAGGAAGGCTTTTGAGACTTAAGAAGCGGCCTGCCATCAGCCAGACTATTTGTTCACATAACCCAGTGCTGCCTGCTCTGACTGGCAGTCTCACTCTCGCATCTCAGGCAGAGGTCTTTCCCACCGTGGGCTGCCTGATCCCTTTCTAACTGGAGATACAGGGGATTGAACCCCTGGACCTTGTTCCTGTAGAGCAATGAGTTATGGTCCCACTCTCAAGCTTCCATCCCACACTGATCCCACATTGGGTCTCTTAATGCAGGCTTCCTACTGGGACACCTGGTTGGCCACTGTGAGGACAGGATGCCTGATCCTGAAGGGATATTCTTGCATTGTTCCTTACAAACCCACCTACATGTCTGGAAGCAGCAATGACCAAAGGTGGGGCATCATTAACGACTGTGTGGAAGAGGGAAATTCAGCAACTTTTCTGCCCCGCTTGCTAAAATTCTCTGTCTTGCACAACTGCTGTAGGTATAGTTGGGAACCTTCTCCTCCTCTGTCCATCCTAATAGGGGCCCCCTTTCTTCCCAATCTCCCACCTACACCTCTCCCCAAACCGAACCATTAGGAAGCACCCCCAGTGACCTCTCTCCTGCCATCAGTTACCTTGCACACCTGCCTTGTATCTCACTATTACAACCTCCTGCATAAGCTCCCTGCTTCCTCCTCCATCCATGGCCGTGTTTCCTTTATCCAGGATGCACCTCCTTGCTCCTAACCCAACTTGCTTGGTTGGTTCTTTGTTGTCATCCCAGCCTGCCTCCATTCTCCCATCCCCAATCTGCCCCTAGGCAAGCCACTATCTCCTCCTCCTGTGGTGCCCTTTGCTCTCCCTCCTTCATACTTCCATCTTCCTTGTTTGCTCCTTGGATGTAATCCTTGCCTCCCTCTCTGTGTGTGATGATGTGACCTCTCTCTCTTGCACACGCCTGACTCCTTCCCTTCCTTTGAATCTCACACCCAACACCCTTTGCTTCCCATTAAGAGCCGGCTCTGCCATTGCTTAGGAGGGTGAAGTGGCCTGACTCAGGTAGCAAATTTATTTGGTGGAGGGTGGCGGGAAGAGCAGCAAATTGTCAATGACTTAGTTGGCGCCCACCATGGTGGGCCCTAAAAGTCAACCAATGAGGCTTTCTTATTCAGATCTCATCCGGCTTCCACACGGTGCCCTGTGCCCGCTAACTTCCCTCTTTTCCTTCTCTCCAGTGCCCGCCTCCTTCTCCTCTCCTAACCAGCTGGGAATTTTGGAACCCCTGTGCCCTATTTCCACCCCGTTTCCTCCCTGCCCCTTTCTGTCTTGGGTGCGCAGCAGCCTTGCCGAGCAGCTGTTGAGGCCGCGGGTGGCTGTTGGTGAGGAGAGGGGTAGAGCTCTGCCCCTGCCAGCCCCAGTTAGCATCTCCCCACCCCCCTGGCAGCTTCACCAAGCTCCGTGGCAAGAGACGGAAACGGATCCCAGACAGGGACCCAATTGCTGTGACAGCCACAGCAGATTTGCCGAGGCCTGGGTGTCGCAGCCTTCCTGGGGCTTTGGTGGAGTGTCGTGATGGGGGGGGGGAAGGAAATGGGGTGGGGGGCCAGGGAGGTGCACGGGTTTGTGTCTCTCTCTGTGTTTAACGTCTCTCTGTGTAGCTCAGGAAGCGAAAGGGAAAGGACCGTGGCATTTCTGGGTGCCAGGGAGCTCAAAAAGGTCTTATTTCCTTATCCAAGCTCTTCTTGCTCTGTTTGCTGGGAAGAAAAGGAGCTGTTTTATTCAGGGGGAGTTTTTCCTGGGGAAGAAGGGATGGGAAGTTGCAAGGAAAATGCAAGCGTCTGAGGCTGGAGGGTGCCAGCATTGAGCTTTGGGTCCCCAGCAACAACTTGGCTGCTTGTTTGCAGTCTGTTGTGGCACCTGCTTAGGAAATGTGCATGTTTCGTGGCCTGGCGTGTCTCCATGACTGCATTCACATGCTCCGTTTGAAGCACTATAAACTGTCATGGCTTCCCCCAAAGAATTCTGGGAGCTGCAGGTCCCAGAGTGGAATAAGGATCATTCCCTCTTCCCAGGGAACTCTGGGGATTGTAGCTCTGTTAGCGGGGTACTGCGGTCTCCCGACAACTCTCAGCTCCCTTAACAAACTACAGCTCCCAGAATTCATTGGGAGGGGGAGCCACAACTGTTTAAAGTGGCATCACGGTGGTTAAAATGTTTGGTGTGACCATGGTTCAAGAGTTGGAATTCTTAATGGAGATAAGTCTTTCCCCAGTGTAGGACTGGAGTGTGGAAAGTCTGGCCCTCCAGAGATGCTGCTGGTCTACAACTCCCATCATCCCCAGCCGTTGTGGCCAATGCCACCTGCGAGGCCACAGCATTCCCTAGTTTTCTCTGTGGGTCTAGGCTGGGCCTGCTGGATTTGTGACTCTACAGTTCACCAGCAGCGGAGAAACATCTCTGCTCTGCTTCCTGCCTGAGATGGCAAAGATGGGGCAGTGTTGTTGAGCATTTTGTGGCTGCAATAAATCAGGGGTGGGGGCTGCAATTCAGCTTGAAGGGTCGTGTTCAGCAGGCACAGCTGGTGGGCGCAGGGATGCTTGTGACTTTGGACACTGGTGGCGATTTTAGGGCCCACCACAATAGGAGATCAACATATGCGCTGTGCTGTGAAAACGATCCAGAACATCTCCCTGGAACGCTACGCGGTGTCCATTTCTTTCTCGGCCACCTCCTTCTGAATCCCTATTCCCAGACCGCAGGTTTTTATCCAAGAAGTATACCCCTCAGCCCCCATCGCAAAAATACCAAAGTCCCAGCACTGACATCTGCATGGGGCTCTATTTATCCCTTGTTGTTCTTGTCCCTCTTCTTTTGTTTTGTCTCCCACAACCAACGTTTAGACTGTAAGTTGCTTGGGGCACAGACTGATCTGCCTGCTGTCCTCAAGTACATTGATGGTTCTAGAGAGGAATGTTCCCCTTAACTTGAAAGAGTTTGAGGCATGCATTTGTACTCTGGTTTTGTCCTACTGAGAATAAGCCCAACTCCTTTTCTTCTACACATGCAGCAAAATGTGTTGGGAATGAGGTGGTAGAGTCCTTGAATGGGAGAGGACTGTACCACTTCACAGGCTGCAGGTAGCAGTTGCTTCCCTAAATGGTGGGAAAATCTCTATCAACCCCCTCCCCCCCAAAAAACCCACCTAAAGCAAAACATCAGATTGTTCATAATAAGCTTTAACAGTTCAAATGACGTAATATAAATTTTCCCCAACCTGGTGTCTTCCAAAGGTTTTGGACCAGAACTCCCATCGTTCCTTGCCAGTGTAGCTGAGAGTTGTAGCCCAAAACTTCCAGAAGCTGGGGAAGGCTGAGTAGGAGTTCAGAAATGTAACATTTCTATGCACTGATAAAAAATTCAGACTTAACAAGTGGAAAATCTAGAGCGGTGATCTTCAGCTTCTCCAGACTGGAGGCCCACCTCTGATTCCTAACCTGCAATGTGGGACCCGCTTTCCCACATTCTCTTTTGATCTATACTTACTATAATATGCTAATGAGGCATATTATTGAATCTTGAAATGGCAATTCACAGAGCAATGGACACAGTGGTATCTTAGCATTACTACTAAATGAAAACCAGCAAGAAATTAACTTCCCCCTGATTCCAACCCTACTGCAGGAAGTGGAGCGAGGCTGATGTTTTTATCCCTGCTTTTTCTACCCTCCAATATTTCTCCGATGAAAATAGGGACATCCTATTCTGTTGTTGTTGTTGGGCTGCCTTCAGATGTCTTCCACAGGTTGTATCTCCTTGGCTCAGAGGTTGCATAACTCCATACCCTCCATCATTTCTCCGATGAAAATAGGGATGTCCTAAAGAAAAGCGGGATGTTCCAGGGTCAAATCGGAAAACCGGATGGCTTCTGTAAATCTGGGTCTGTCCCTGAAAAATAGGGGCACTTGGAGGATCTTTAAACTCTCATATCCTGTAGCCAGACTTCTGCCGCCCCTTCCTGGGTCCCCTTGTTGCTGCCATGATGTCAACTGCTGGGCAGCCAAGCTACCTGCACTTTGGCATTCCAATCCCCAAAGTACCGGTACTTCCATTCTGGGAGAAGTCTAGAAAGCCGCCGAGACAGACTGGAAAGCAAGCAGAGTGTCCATCGTTCCAAGACGTAGCTCTAGGAAGGTGGGCCATGTGGTTGGCCAGGAATGCTGTTTTTATTGGGGAAAAAGGCTCTTGACTATCTCTTGACCAATCGCGAAAATGCGTGTCTTGTCCGAAGAAGATTCTCTAGCCCAGAAACTGCATGAAATGCACCTTTGGTTTGGTCAGCCTTAGCTTGGAGTCCAACATGGGAGCATCAGCATTGTCGCGACCCATCTGGGATGGCCTCACTTCCTCCCTGTGGGTCCTGAGCCACTGGTGGAAGATCTCTGATGCTGAACAGAACAATCCATCAATTTATTGCAGGCAGTACAGCAAGCACTTTAAAAAGCATGCTGTGCAGGGAAATCTCACAGCAGGTTGAAAACAGTTGTACAGTGGTACCTGGGGTTACAGACGCTGCAGGTTACAGACTCCGCTAACCCAGAAATAGTACCTTGGGTTAAGAACTTTGCTTCAGGATGAGAACAGAAATCGTGTGGCGGCAGTGGGAGGCCCCATTAGCTAAAGTGGTACCTCAGGTTAAGAACAGTTTCAGGTTAAGAACGGACCTCCAGAACGAATTAAGTTCTTAATCCGAGGTACCACTGTATAAAGCTTTGATAATGTTGAGTGAGGCCCTGAAGATTGTTCTTCCAGGTTCAGGTATGAATTTGCTCACTTCTTCTCACTGCTACAGATAGTAAGTAACTCCTTTGCCAGTGATACTGTTGGGATTTTATCCTCCATTAGATATTTAACATACAATTTATCTGACCTTCCGGGTAGCTTGATCAGCAAAAGGCCAATCCATCCATCCATCCATTGACTGATTAAGCAATCAGTTAATTAATTAACTGAAGGGGAGTACCATGTATGCCACTTTGAGCTTCCTTGAAGAAAAGTGTGAGATAGAAATGCAATAAGTAAATAAGCAAGTAATATAATGAATATAATGTATGCTGCTGAACTCCAGCACAGGAAATACAGAACGGAAGGGCACAGAACGTATTGTCTTTCTATAATATTGTGGTTATGATTTGATAGACGGGGTGCAGAAGAAGGGGAGAAACAACAACGCCATGGGAAAAGGGGTGGGAAGTTGACAAAAATAAGGGAAAAGATGAAATTGTGTTTTGACTGTATATGCTAAAAATGTTAAAAATTAATAAAATATAAAGGGAGGGAGGGAGGGAGGGAGGAAGGGAAAGAAAGAAAGTTCTTTATCACTAGGGTGGTGAAATCCCTGTCAAACTTCATGTGCCCCCCCCCATTAGCTATGAGACTGTGGATTGGAAATAGTGGAGGGTTTAAGGGACATGTTTACTTCCTGCAGTGGTGGCTTGCGGTATACCATGGAAAATGAGAGGGCCGGCTGGTCATTTTGGGATAGTTCTTCCTGCCTGATTTGCCAAGATGCAGACTGTAGAACCGGATTGTGCTCAGATGGCATATTGAGCTGGGCATGCCGACTGGAGCAGATCATGCGTTGATGCTTGCTTGAAGACTTGCGTGTGATTTCTTGGTTTCTAACATTTTTTCCCCCTCGGGGGCAGCGGCTGGATGTAGTGGAATTGATGGGTGCTGCCGCCTTGATGCTGCAAAGCTCCCGGAGAAGGGAGTTGTCATAGAGAGCTCTGGGTTTCCTATTCAAATACTGTATCTGTGGCAGAGGAAATCAGATTGCATTTCTCCAGTACTGGCATTTTCAGGGTGCCAACTTGACTTGCAACAGGGCTAGTTTTGTAATACCAGGCATCCGTGCTTGGACTGGAATATTTGTTTAAAGAGAGAGCTTCAGAGCATGTGCAGAATGGCCTCTCCCTGCAAACTGGCCACAGTCGAAGCACATCTGAACTTTCAAATTTTCCCTTCTTTTGCCACTTTGTGCCCAACATATCAGTCGATAGGAATGCTCTGTCCCTCCTCTGTGAGCTTGCATGCATGTGGCTACTAGGCTAGAGTGCTTCATTCATTCATTTGTGTAATATATTTATGTCTTGCCTTTCTTCCGAGCTGGGATTCCAGGCGGCTTACAACATTTTTGTTTAGTCGTGTCTGACTCTTCGTGACCCCCTGGACCAGAGCACGGCAGGCATCTCTGTCTTCCACTGCCTCCCGCAGTTTGGTCAAACTCATGCTGGTAGCTTCGAGAACACTGTCCAACCATCTCGTCTTCTGTCGTCCCCTTCTCCTTGTGCCCTCCATCTTTCCCAACATCAGGGTCTTTTCCAGGGAGTCTTCTCTTCTCATGAGGTTGCCAAAGTATTGGAGCCTCAGCTTCACGATCTGTCCTTCCAGTGAGCACTCAGGGCTGATTTCCTTAAAACATTTTAAAGATGTATATATAAATTACAAAAATGCAAACTGGTTAGAAACAAAACTTAAAACACATCAGGACACATTTAGAACCAGCAATTGAAATCCAGCTTGCCTCTAAAGCAGCCCTGATGCTTAGTTTCCAAAGGTCTGTCTGAACAGGAAGGATAACAAAGAGGGAGCCAGTCTAACGTCTCTTGGGAGCGAATGCTGCAATATGGGAACAGCCACCGAAAAGGCTCCTTCTCACATCATCACCAACTGGGCTTCTGATGTTGATGGGACCGAGGGGAGGTGCTCAGCTGGGCATCTTAGCACCAGGGCAGGTTCATATAAGGAGATATGATCTTTCAGGTAGCCTGGGCACAAGTCGTATATGCAGAGCTGACCTCAAGGATTTGGCTTTCAGGCTCCCTGGTCCAGTAACTGGGTAGAAACAGCTGTTGTTTACAACAGGAGTTTCATTTCCATTGAGGTGGCACACCTGTGTCTTGGCTGTAGCACTTCAGAACGGAAGTGAGGACCAAGGGCTTATCCACACTTGCCTTTTGCCTTGTTCTTTCCAAGCCCAGGTTCACGCCAGGAGAAGGAAAACTGATCCTAAACCTCTGCTGCCTTGCAGGATATCTTCAGGAGAGTAAATGCCTAAGGAATAAACCCTGCACAAATCTGGAGCTTAGTCCCTAAGATGGTTGGATGGCACCTTATACGCCTCCTTCCGGCAACTCCTGCAGCCAAGCCGGGGCCAAATGTCTTGCTCTGCTTTCCTTTGGACCACATCAGTGAGGCTGAGAGGGGGGTCTTGTCATCTGGGCAACCTGGGACCTCCATGCACACTGCCCAAGCTTGCACCCCAAGGAGGTCACTTTGGCATTGCTAACACAGAGGTTCAACTTCACCCCCAGAGGCCAGTGTGGTGTAGTGGTTAAGAGCGGTGGACTCGTAATCTGGTGAACTGGGTTCGCTTCCCCGCTCCTCCACATGCAGCTGCTGGGTGACCTTGGGCCAGTCACACTTCTCTGAAGTCTCTCAGCCCCACTCACCTCACAGAGTGTTTGTTGTGGGGGAGGAAGAGAAAGGAGAATGTTATCCGCTTTGAGACTTCTTAGGGTAGTGATAAAGTGGGATATCAAATCCAAACTCTTCTTCTCCTCCTCCATTGTCTCTCAAGACAGATGGCTGCCAATACTTTATCTGACTTAATATAGGGCAGCTTGTGAACCCCGCTTCCTAACTGAAGTGGTAAAGGGTGGGGGGGTGTCTTCAAGGAAAGCATGTTTTACAGGAGTTGGGATATTAGTCTGCTTTGATCATTTGCAAGACTTCATCCCTTTTGTAAGTGCAGGAGCTGAGGAGAGCAGCATGGGCAAAGTGGTCTCGGCTGTTCCTTGATAACTGAACTCCTAGGACTGGGAAATCTTTATAAACAATTATATGTAGATATACACATGCTGAGTTCGATGATCTGTCTGTTGAGCCTGTACATAAGTAAAGCCCCTACGTTGCAGGGTGAAGGTTAAAGATGCTTGTTGGGTCTGGGAAGGGTAAAGGCCACGGGTCTAGGGAATGAATCCGCGCAGGGGGACGAAGCCACTACCAGCATCTCCGTAAGCTGATTATCTCTGCAGCCTTCTCCTTGCTAGGATTGCAGCTGGGAGCGCAGGAGGCCTTTGATCCCATTAAACTCTTACCAGGGCTTTGCCCACAGCTAATCGGGGACTTCCTGCTAAGAACCGCTGTAATACAACTTACCTCCGAACATTTGACGGAGGAAACGAGCCAGGTTTAGGGTCTCTTTTTCTTGCCACCAGTTCAGTGTGGGCTGGGCAGGGCTGTGAGGAAAGCCTTCTAGATTGATGAAAAAAAGGAATCTAGCACATGACCCGGAGCTGTGGCTTGCCAGGGGCTGAACTGATGTGGTTAAGTTTTGCACGCACACCCTCTCTCTCTGCAGCTGCCATGTGCTCATGGGGTGAAACAGTCCCTCGGTTGAGTAGCATAAGGAATCGGCAATGTTCCAGGGGCTCAGTCCAGTTCCCCATATCAGTATAACCCCACCCATGCTTTTAATGCACATCACTTACTTCCTGCCCCCCCCCCCCAAGTGTGATATAGGCAAAGGGTACTTGAACCTTCTCCTTGGTGCATGGGCATAGTTGGGCAGCAGCCCCCCCGCCCCCGTAAACCAAGTAAATAAATACAAATACTTCACTAAAAGTAGAAATGATCAGAATATTTGAAATTGAAATGCTTGCGGAGGTCTCTTGGGTGGTGTTGTGCTGCAATCTAGCGATGCAACTGGCAATCCGACTGAGCAATAAACAGAGCCAGAGAGAGGGTGATGACAGGTGGGTGTCCCCCCCCCAACATATATAATAATAATAATAATAATAATAATAATAATAATTTATTATTTATACCCCGCCCATCTGGCTGGGCTTCTCCAGCCACTCTGGGTGGCTTCTAACAAAATATTAAAATACAGTAATGCATCAAACATTAAAAGCTTCCCTAAACAGGGCTGCCTTCAGATGTCTTCTAAAAGTCTGGTAGTTGTTCTCTTTGACATCTGGTGGGAGGGCGTTCCACAGGGCGGGTGCCACCACCGAGAAGGCCCTCTGCCTGGTTCCCTGTAACTTGGCTTCTCACAGTGAGGGAACCGCCAGAAGGCCCTCGGCGCTGGACCTCAGTGTCCGGGCAGAACGATGGGGGTGGAGAGGCTCCTTCAGATCTTGGCTATGCCCATGCCTTGGTGCGAGGAGCAACAGGCTGAGCTCCCTTATTGCAGGAGAGCACAGGGACCTGCAACGGACCACGGATCCAACACATTGTCTACGCTTGGCTGGCTGTTGCTCTTTAGGATTCCATTTCTTTTTGGGGGGGGGTCTCTCTCAGCCCTACCTGGAATGAACCTTGACCTCCTGCCTGCTGATGCTGTGTAACTGAGCTGCCCCCATCTCTGGAATGATAAGTAGCAACCATTTCTTTTTATTTAAGTAATGTATTGATTAACTGGGATGCGGGTGGCGCTTTGGTCTAAACCACAGAGCCTAGGGCTTGCCAGTCTGAAGGTTGGCAGTTTGAATCCCCGCGACGGGGTGAGCTCCCGTTGCTTGGTCCCTGCTCCTGCCAACCTAGCAGTTCGAAAGCACGAAGTGCAAGTAGATAAATAGGTACCACTCCGGCGCGAAGGTAAACGGCGTTACCGTGTGCTGCTCCGGTTTCCCAGAAGCGGCTTAGTCATGTTGGCCACATGACCCGGAAGCTGTCTGCGGACAAATGCCAGCTCCCTCGGCCAGTAAAGCGAGATGAGCGCTGCAACCCCAGAGTCGTCCGCGACTGGACCTAACAGTCAGGGGTCCCTTTACCTTTACTTGTTGATTAACTGGAACATTCATAGCCTGCCCCTCCAGTGTAAATACACCAGTCAGGGTGGCTAGGACTGTATAAAAGTTGCAATTTCATAAATAAGTTTTTAGATATTTTTACTTCGGGTTTTTTTCTTTAAAACAGATTAGGTCTCTAGTAGGGCTGAGCGATATGTGGTTTTCAACATCGTGATATATCACCGGCTAAACATCACGATACAGTGGAACCTCGGTTGTTGAACGTAATCCGTTCCAGAGGACCGTTCGACTTCTGAAATGTTTGACAACCGAGGCACAATTGCCAGATGCCAATTGCAATTGAGAAAATGGAGAAATGCGCCTCAGAAGCTGTTCGACTTTCAAGGCTTGTTTGAAAACTGAAACATTTGACTTCCAAAGCATTCAACAACCGAGGTTCCATTGTATACCGATATATCACAATATCTGAAATAAGGATAGAGCTACATAGAGGCATTGGCAAGCTTCACAGTTTTTCTTGCATTGTGATTTTTGCATAGCACACACACCATGTTTCGCAATATATTGCCAGGTCAAAAATTATGAAACCGATATCACAATATGGATTTAAAACCGGTTTTGGATGATATATCACTATATCGCCCACTCCTAGTCTCTAGCCCACAGATGGAAAACCTAAGCCCTTTGGACACTGTTGGACTACAACTCCCATCATCCTTGACCATGCTTGCTGGAGCTGATGGGAATTGTAGTCCAGCAACTTCAGGAAGTTCCCCACAGGTTCCCCAAACCTGCCTTACGGTTAAGAAAGTTGGTTCGAAAGCTTGTGAGCGATATATTGTGTGGCATTTGTAAAGCCAAAAAGGAATTTGGTAGGGTTTCCAACCGAGAAGGACTTGAGCAGATCTTCCGTGTCTTGCTGCGCTGTGTCTAGAAGCAGAATGAATTATAGAAAGTAAGGGAAGAGATATTCGAAGCTCCTTTGACCGGGGATCGCTGTGGGACCGGGAGGAAAATGAATTTGTTCATCCGCAGGCAGCAATTCTTCTATCATGCTGCCTCTATGTCTCTGAAAAACGGTTCTGGGCACACATGAGGATTATCTCACAAACACGATGACCGAGTGCTGAAGCCCCAAGCTGGTCACAACAGCACAGCTATAGCCACAAATAAGATGCCCTCTAGCTTGTGTCTGAATTATGTGCTCTGTGGGCACCCATAAAGAGCAGACTCCCAGATTTATGCCTTGTCTTGTTTCGTGGGCACAGCTGAGGTAATAAGACGCTCCACCCCAGTGGTTTTCTCAAATGGAGTTCAGGGAAATCCCTGGGTTCATACTGGGGGTTCCTCGGGGACAAGATCAGTAATGGCAGACAAGTTTTACTGACCCCCATTAACTAATCTCCCTCTGCATGAAGGGTTGCCATAGAGAAAAATCACCCTACTTGCCATACGTCTGGGTTTTCCTGGACATTTTTCCCAATTCAGCAGAAATCCCCCCGGCGGCCATTTTGCAGCCCGATTTCCGGATGTGTCCGGGAAAACCTGGACTTTTGGCAGCCCTACCTGCATGCAAGCTCTGTGTGAAGCCAGTTCAACCTGAGGAAGCAGGCTGATTAATTGGTTAGATTAACCATTTAAATATGTGTGTGCGTGTGTATATGTACGTGTGAGTATGAAATATATGCATATCAGTGTGGAGTAGAGGTTCAAGTGCAGGACTACTGAACTAGGACCTGGGAGACCAGGGTTCAAATCCCTACCCAGCCCTGAATCCCGCTGAGTGACTTTGGGCCAGTCACTGTCTCCCAGCCTGACCTACCTCACAGGGTTGTTGTGAGCACAAAAATGGACTGGGGGAGAAGTGTGTAAGCCACCGTGATCTCTTTGGAGAAAAGGTGGGATATAAATGTGTGTTGGTGTGGGTGTGGATACACTTAGAATAACTTAAAATTATTTTTAAAACAATTATTCTTTTTTTAAAAAACCAGATCCCAGACACCCCCCTTTTTTTTTGTTCCCTACAGGTTTGCCTCCACTCTTCCCCGGTTTCCTCAGCACCATTTCTCTTTCTAATAGGGTCACTGTTAAGTTGTGGGTGAACATATCAGTTGACACAGTGATTCTTCAAACAGCTCTTGTTTATTCACAGGCCAGAACAGAACTGAACTGAAGGGCTCAGTCAGCCTGCTTATATAGAGCTCCACTACAACGCAACAGTAACCATTTTCTGTAACTATCCAATCACTGAACGTCACTTTCAATCCCATATTTGCATATGTGGACCTGAGTGAAAACTATCTACAGTACCCCCCTGCTGGCCCAGGGTGAGAACTTCAGTACATAACAGTCACCTTCCACATACAGCTGCTTCTTGTCAGATTGGGACCTGAGTTCAAATTTATACTTTGCCATGAAGCTCACTGGGCAGCTGGGCAGGGCCAGTGGCTTTCTTTCAGTTTGACCTACTTCGCTGGGTGTTTGTTAGAGTAGTCAGATGTAAAAAAAGAAAAGAAAAGGGTGGGGTTCCTGCACTTTTAAGAGTTGCATGGGGGAATGAGGGGATGCACCATTTTATATTTTGTCTCAGGCAACAAAATGTCTTGGGCCTCAGAATGGGTCACAGAATCCTCAATAGTGCAAAGTTTCTTCAGCAGACGGATCAATGTGGAAAAACTTCCACGAAAGTGGATAGTCTGAAAAACTAGTATTCTACCAAAGAAGAGAGGCATATTCCAGGCCATGTACACACTATTCATTTAAAGCACATTCAAAGGACGTTCATTCCCTCAAAGAATTCTGGGCAATGTAGTTCCCCCCCCCCTCACAGAGTTAGAATTCCCAGCAACCTTTAGCAAACCATAATGTTCAGAAATCTGTGTGGGAAATAATGTGCTTTGAATGTACTTTAAAGGTATCGTGTGTGCACAGCCTAAGTCTCCGAAGGCTCTGTCAAATTGTGGATAATATCTTTTTGGTTGGGGTGCCTCTTCAGGATGGTTTTTTAAAAAAGAGAGCTTTTTTATTTTTAAATTTCAAGTATAAGCAACATAAACAACTCCCACCCCCACAGATGAGTGCAATATATCATGTCTGTATTGAAAGCAACTCCAATCAAAATGTCCATCACATTTAAGTGACTTTCCATAGATAGCTGTGAGATGCTGGCATGTTTTGTCACGGCATATCTAATGAAACTGAGCCAAACAGCATAAAACTTGTCGGACTTACAGTATTTCTTTGTTCTTGTGGTTTGTGGGTTAATTTTTCCACAAGCACTCAGTCCAATAATTGCAGAGAAACCAAGTTTCCATTAAGTTTGGGTTTTACGACCTGGGTGCAATAATAGACACATGACAGAAAGTTTATAAAAATTATTCGTGAAACAGAGGAAGTCGAAAAATAGAGGGAGGGAATTCTTCTTCTCTTATAGCTCTAGAAATCATGGACATCCAGGGGAAGCTGAATGTAGAAAGGTTCTGGACCAAAATATTATAAATTGTTGATAGACGGCCTTTATCCAAAGAATCTGTGGAGTAAAATCCTATTTTTACACCTTCTTTGGAACACTCTGCTCCTGGAGTTTTGCTAGCCTGTTGTTTATGCTGAAATTATTATGTTGCCAGGCAGAGAGCTTTCTAATTCTTCCAGGGTTTCGGTTTGTTTGTTTGTTAACCTTTTTAAGCAGCTTTAGAAGTTCTCTGTCAGCTGTGGGTTTGGTTTTGGGTTTTGTTTGTCGTCTCTTTGTTGTTGCTTTATTTTCCTGTTTGTTAATTATGCAGGGACGTCTTGTATGGTTTCCCCCTCTTTTCCGTGACCTGCCTTGGGAAGACCTGGAGATCCAAGGCAGAAATAGATAGAAAGACATAGAAAGAGTTGATTGGGGGGGGGGGGCAGAGAGGAATGTGGGTGAACAATAGGAGAATTTAAGCCGTGTATTATAAATAGAAAAAAATGTCAGAGAACCCTAATTCATTCCCACCTACTCACATTAAACAGCAGCTCCTCGCTTTATTTATTGCTCTATCTCCCCTCCTTTATCTCGTTCGTAAGCTGAAGGTCTGTTATCTTGTCTCCTGCAAAAACCTCCTTGTGGGCAACAAAATCTTTATGTACCACATATTTATCTCTCTGTGTATGTGTGTGTATATCTGTTCTGCCCTCCTGAGAGCCATTTAATATAATCAAGAGGTAAAGCTTCCTTTGGACTGTACAATTTTGGGCTGCAAGTGTGCTGTTATGTTTGGGGTGGGGGTCCATTTTTAAATAAACCCTCATGGGCGGGAAGAATCTTCCCTAGCAGGTCATGGAGGAGCTAAATCTAACCTTTCTGCCTAACATGCTCGTTTTGCATATATGTAGAGACTTTTGCTTTTATTTTTTAAGGGGGGGGGAATGGAGTATTGTAATATCCCTTACCTGCTGCTTGTCCTGGGATAAATTGGACCACTTGGGGCTTTCTGAATTTACACCCTGAACCTGAGCAATCGAACGCTCAGTCCCTACATGACTAAATCCCTATATTTAGGCATGGAGTTCTTCAACCTCAGTTACCTGCTTAAGTGGGAACAAATATAGAAAATTCACGGGGTTGTGGGAGGACAAATTAAATATTGCGGAAAGCGATTTGCGCGTTAAAAGTGCTGTGTAAAACTTTAATCAACGAGATGCTGAAAGTTGTGCTGGTTGACTCGGGGGAGAGCCAGGGGGAGGAACAGTGTAATCTTTTTTTGGTGTGTTTTTTTTTTGGGGGGGGATGGATGCTCAGTGGGCATAAACCCAGCTTATCCCCCTCTATCTCCCACCTTTTCCAGAAGACAACAGGCTGGGCTGAAGGGTTGTGTTAGGACTGTCGTATTTTCATCAGAGAACTGTTGGAGGATATGTGACAGGGCTTTTTTAGTTGCACTTCCCCCTTCATGGAATGGCCTGCCTGGCGATGTGCTTCTGTCTCTTCTCTGTTGACTTTCAGTAGAAACCTAAAAACATTGTTTACCTTGGTATTCTATGGTCAAAAGACCCTGTTCTTGGCGACTAGAGAACACTGACTGTTTTTAGCTGTCTTTAGAATGTTTTTAACAGGTTTTTATTTTTATTAAGTTTTAAAATTATTATTGATGTTTTGGCTGCCCTGAGTTCTTTCAGGAGGAAAGGCGGGATATAAACTGAGTAAAGAAACAGTAATAAATGTATGTCTTACAGCAGGCATTGGCAAACTTGGCCCTCCAGATGTTTTAGGACTACAACTCCCATCATCCCTAGCTAACAGGACCAGTGGTTAGGGATGATGGGAGTTGTAGTCCCAAAACATCTAGAGGGCCGATTTGCCTTTGCCATGAGGCATGAAACTACCTGGCTGCCTCAGGTGTGGCAAAGGATGCTATCCCATCACCAGTCCTGAATAAGATTCGACTTCTGTACATAGAATGGGGAAGGAAACCATCTGGCTCTTTGCGTCAGGTGACAAAATGTCCTGGGTCTGGCCCTGAGTCTAGACTTTTTTCTTCCTGTGGATGAGTTCTTGTGCATTTCAACACCTGTATAACCAGCAAAGAGTTAAGCGTGAAGGCTTTTCTTGCTGCGGCCTTTCCCTGCCAGTCGAAGCTTCGCTTGTTGAATGTTTTGTTCGTTCCACAGCTGCCAAAGTCGCAGGAGCCCTGCCAGAAGTAAAGTTGGCAACCTTGCAGGCCCACCTGCTATTCCTTCAGTGCTGTCCTGGTGTCCTGCAATGAACCCAGCAAACCTATACTCCTCGTCCGTCTTCACAGCCTCGGCTTGGATGTCTCTCGGGGAGCCTTCTTGCTAGATTTTCTAACAGCACTTTAAACTGTAGCTTGTTTGTTTTGTTTTTTTATAAAAAGGGATGAAATGCGGTAATTTAAAGCCCTTTAAGGCTGGCGTATCAATTTACATCACAATGAAAGCTGCCTAGGTCAAGAAAACAAACAATCCAGCCTTTCCCACTAGGCCAACCCTGCTGTGAAGGAACACAAAGGCGGTGATATGATTAATACAACAACAGCAGACCTGATTCTGCCTCCACCGCCATCCCATATTAATCTTTTTACTGGCTCCGCTGGGGTTATCCGTTTATCAGCCAGCCAACCCGCCTGTAGCGGCACCGTCTAACTAAGGCTACATTCATAGTATACATTAGAGCATTTTAAACAGGCATGGCTTCCCCCAAAGAATTCTGGGAGCTGTAGTTTGTTAAGGGTGCTGAGAGTTCTTAGGAGAACTACAGTTCCCAGAGTGGCTTAGCAGTCAATCGCTCTTCACAGGGAACTCTGGAAATTGTGACTCTAAGAGCAGAACCGGGATCTCCTAGCAGCTCTCGGCAAACCACAGATCCCAGAATTCTTTGGGGGAAGCCATTTTGGAAAGGGTGAACGAGGAAGCCTCGCCTTTTCAATGTGAACTTGAAATATACTCGGAGTCGAGAGTGGATTTCATGCTCTTTATTCAGCTCATAGTGGTGAGGAGGGATGGAAGTTCCCCCACAGTATCTGCTTTATATACATTATTTACACAATGGGCTGCACGTGATTGGCTAATTCCGGGATTCTCCTGTAGGCCAATCAGGTTGTGGATTCACTTCCACCTGGAGCTGGATTGGGTGGCTCCTGTGGACCAATCATACTGCTGCATTGTTCTAAGACCAATCAGACTGCTGCATTCTGCATCCTATTGTTCTAGGACCAATCAGACTGCTGCATTTTGGATCCTATTGTTCTAGGATCAATCAGACTGCTGCATTTTGGATCCTATTCAACTCAGTACATAACAGAACTGAACTTAATTTCTCCTAGGCACAAGGTGGACACAAACAGGCCAGGTTCTGTCTGCGCTGTGGAGATGGGTAGCTGCTGGTTCGGTTGGTGAGCTGTGCCCTTCACTGACAAACGCAGGGGTCACAGATACCACCGGGCAGCATAGGGCAAAGCTGAGCAGTGGGCAGCTATGCGTCCATACGACAGCACTGACAGCACTGCCTCCTTCCTTGGCGGCTGCTTCACATCTCCCTCAGGCAAGGACGTGCTTCTCCAACTCTCCCCCTTGTTGCTGCTCAGTGGCGGCGGCGGCTGAAGACGCCTCGGGCCCAAGCCTCACCATTTGTGTTGGCAGCTCTAAAGAGAGAAGCAGTCCCCAGATTGCAAATTTGGATGCCTGTACTCCAGATTCGTTGGGACGCCATCGTTTGTACCAGGCTCTCTGCTCCTGCGCCATTTTAACAGGAGCCTGAAAAGGACTGCTTCCTTTTCTCCAGACTGTGCCCAGTGCCAAAATCAGCAGAGGGCATCCTCTTGGTTGTTCTGCCTTCCTCAGAAGTTTGTAGGCGGTGGATGAAAAGGCATTCTTTGTGGCAGCCCCTAAGTTTTGGAACTCAGAGGTGCATTTGGCTTCCTACAGTTTTCGGGTAATGCGGAAGACGCACTGCTTTCGACCCAGGGTTTTTGATGCCTGAGGTGTGTGTGTACACCCTGTTCCTGTGACTGTCATCTGATTTAACTGTTTTTAATTCTGAATTTTAAATTGCTGTAACCTGCTGGCGGTGGACTGGTAATAAATTTAATGATAATAATAAACAGAAATATTAATAAGATAAGCTTTTCCCAACCAGCATGGGGCTAAGGTTTCTTTGAAAATAATAATAATAATAATAATAATAATAATAATAATAATAATAATAATAATAATAA
>JAXCMG010000044.1:9155938-9181990 GCA_034642415.1 Podarcis siculus | reverse complement strand
AATAATAATAATAATAATAATAATAATAATAATAATAATAATAATAAAAAATGCAATCAGGGCAATCATGCCCACAAGTACAAATGTGGGGTACTACAAAGGATGGTATGGGTCCAGTACAGGTATAACTCACTGTATAAAGAAGTAAATTGTTTGGTGAGTCTTTCCAATCCATGTGTGCTGATATAACTAGCTAAAGGGTACCAAGTTATAGAAAATACATCATTTTTTGTATGCCCTAACCCCGCTGTACCAATAATTCATTGAAAGTCTTTCTAGGACCTACCACTTATGTGCTATTTGCAATCAACAAGCTGCTAAGAGAAGTAACATTAGGTCTTTAAACAAAGTATTATGGCTTATGTTGTCCAATAAGTTTAATAATTCCAGTGCTGGTGGCATAGTGAAGGACTGGCCAATTACCACATTATTTCATCAAATACAATTACCTAGGATACCTGTACTATTGGGCAGTGCTACCTCATGTGAAGGTAGGTGCCAATTTCTCTACCCAGTCTCCAACATTCAGGTTTTGTGCTATTTGTGATTCTAGCATTGTGGCCTTTTCATTCCCGTGGCAGCCCATTTCTCACCAGTAGTGACCAGAATTAATTCACGGTTCCACATTATTTGGGTGCCTTGTTAACAAACCCAAACGTTATACAAGTGCAAACTTGCATGTTTTAGAAACCATTTTTTTTTTGTGTGTGGAGGGTGTCATTGACAGCATTTAGTGTGTGTCTCAAAAGCAGTAAAATTTAGGGTCACTGGTACAGCACAGTGCAAGTAATCTAAAGTCATACTTGGTGCCCGTTCACTTATTTAATTGCCCCAAAGAGGGAGCTTGCTTCCCAATCCTTGTATTTTAAATGGGGATGATAACCACTGAGCCTCTTGGGCTTGCTGATCAGAAGGTTGGCAGTTCAAATCTGCGTGATGGACTGAGTTTCCATTGCTCTGTTCCAGCTTCTGCCAACCTAGCAGTTCGAAAGCACACCAGTGCGAGTAGATAAATAGGTACCGCTCCGGCGAGAAGGTAAACGGCGTTTCCATGTCTGGCACTCGTCACAGTGTCTCTTTGCACCAGAAGTGGCTTAGTCATGCTGGCCACATGACTCAGAAAACTGTCTGTGGACAAATGCCGGCCCCCTCGGCCTGAAGTGAGATGGAGTGCCACACCCCATAGTCACCTTTGACTGGACTTAAACCATCCGGGGTCCTTTACCTTTTACCTTTTTTTTGATTAGCAAGCAGTAGCAATGGAGATGGAGGTGGTGATGGTTTCTTAAACCAGGACCTCCCCGATCTTGAGTTAAGGGTTAGAGATGTGTGTCTTTCAGGAGGAATGGGAGGGAAGTAGAAGCACCATCGCAGTTTATCCTTTCGGTTGTGGATTATAAGGTGCTTAAATTGAAATGCTTCAAAATAAATTGTAGGTGAGGGATTTCCAGACCTCCACATACTGGATCTTGTTTCTAATCCTAATTTCCGCACATCCCATGTACAAAGGGAAGAAGCATGTTTTGCCAAATATTAAGACGTTTTCATAGAGAAGGGGGACTCAGGAGAACCTCTTGCACCTCTTCCGTGTGTCCAGCTGTCCAACACAGCTGTAGGGAACCAGCTACTGCTGTCACCCCCTTGTGAGACTGGCCTAATTCCCCCAGACAAGGAAGGAAGGATTTGGGGCTGTCCAATTATCAAGTAGATCCTGGGGTCCCAGAAGGATGCATCACCAGCCAATCCCTTGCAATTTACCCAGAGTGCAAAGGCAGCCCATGTTCCCAGTCTCTCTGACACATGATAGAGTAACATACTGATCCCCAAATAGTCCTAAATTTGCAGTGGCGTGGATCCCAAGTGCTTTTGGGATTCCACGGCGAATACTAAGATGCTGAGGCCAGCGAGCACCCACACTTCAGTGGTCCATTGATGAAACTTGATTAAGAACAAAAGAATTTACTCTGATCCTAGCCACAGAATGAGCATTGCAGCCCTTCTGAAGGAATTGCCCATGTTTATTTTGGTCGGTGTCTTCAGGAAATCGCAGCTGGTCTTGTCAAAGCCTAAGAAAGAATAGCCGGGGGTTTTGTGATTGCTTACTAAAGTGCATTTAAGGAGCCTGTGAATACGGTGAGGTATTTGCCACCCTCGCATAAAGTCTACTTGGTCCGGTAGAATATGTTTTGTAATTGAATCAACTGATTCTAGTGTGGACAACTGGAGCTTACAAAGAGGGCAGGGAGCGAGGCTCAAGGAGATTGTTGAATTGGCCACCTCATTGGCAGCTACTGGATGGACTGATATGATTCTGCAATTTGGCATTCTTCCTTGGTTTGGGGAGTAACACAATCTTAGAATAGAACCATGAAGGAGGTATAGAACCTTGTTACATGAGGTCAGTAAATAAGCTGGCAAGATGAGGAGGGGCTGGTCTCCTCTCCCAATTTCTTTAATAAAAGTTAGTTCTAAAGCCATCAGTGCCTGGGAATTTATGATTCTTTAATTTCTTGGTGGCTTCAATCACTTCTTTGCTTGAGATATTTTGGTTTAGATATACTTTATGCTTTTCAGCCAGTGGTGGAATACCAGTTGTTTGTAGTAAAAGATCTTTATAGCTCCACCATTTGTTCTTTGGGTGAACATAGAGTTGTATAGAAGTCTGCAAAAATGTTGCTTATTTCACGATGGGCAAAGCAAAGCCTCCTCTTCTGGTTCTGTACAGAACCAATTTTTCTACTATTTTGTTTGTTTTTATTTAAACCAATTTTTATTGGTTTTCAAACAAATACTAATATACAATAACCATTCAGCAGCTATCCAGCAGTACAGCTAATTGTGTTTGTTTTATCCCTTGTCTGCAGACATACACATTCAACATTCAGACATATTACTTAATGTAACCTCTCTACTGAGAATATTGAGCAGTTGGTATGAGAAGATCTTGGTTTCTTTTCAATTTGGTTTGGAAGTAATTTAGAAATTTTCTGCCAAATTCATATTTCTTTCCCCCCTCTTTTTTCAATTGTATATCTTTATTGTTTTAAAATAGATACATTTATGCAATGAAAGCAAAGAAACCAACCAACCAACAAACATAAAATCAAATAGACAAACAATAAACTAACAAACAAATAATAACAATATATGAAACAGCACAATTATTATAACTGACATCATTTATACTCCCAATGATGTGAACAATTATAGAACTTATAAAAGAAGAAATTAAAAATGACTTCCAATTAGTCTCACTGTACTTTATCTGTTGATTATCTTGTATCGCACAGTTACATATTTCATATCTAGTTTCTTTTCTTTTTTTAAATTTCGAATACTTTATTTACAAAAGAAATACACAACTTACATATTACAAATAGATACATATACAGATAAAGAAAAGAAGCAAAAAAAGAGAAAAGAAAAACAAAAACAAAAAATAAAAAAGAACAAACAAGACATATACAGTTACAAATAACAGAACTTCCGTCCGGCTTAGTCTTGGAATTACCAATTCTTATATTATTTCTACAGTATTTCTAAAACATTCTACTTCGATGATATTAATTGTCGTCTACTGATAAATTATTTATTCCCTGGATCGACTCAAAATAAATTAAAAATTTTCATATCTAGTTTCTGTTAACTTCCCAACAAACTATATTTATACCGTGCAAGGTTCAGTCTAATTCTGCCAAGAGGTTTCCTTTTATACAGTAGTTTTTAAAGTAATCTTTAAAAAAATTCAAATCCTTATAGACTTTTTGTTTTGTTTGGCCTCTTATCCTTCCTGTCGTCTTTGCTAGCTGCAGATAGTCTACCAAATTCATATTTCTGATTAACATACATTAGTTGTGTGGGAGTTTTTGCAGCCTTAATTCGGCCTGTTCTTAAAGAAGTGTTCTTTTTCATGTTTAAGTTCCAGTTCTCCAATTTCCTTCAGCAGACATTCTTGTTCTGCTTCTGTGGATTATTTTGATGGCTGACGTTCCACTGATACAGACTCCTCTGATGGCCAATTTCATGGCATCCCAAGTGGTCGCCGATGAAAGGTTGCAGCAGGAGTTCACTACAAAATACCCTGTGATTGATGAACCCAGTCTTCCCACCACCAGCTGATTTTGCAGGAGTAGTGAAAGGCAGCTCCAGACCAGCAGGCAAGCAGGGCAGGATTGGCGTTTGACAGTAACCCATACAGGGACGCAATCTGACACTTCCAGGCAGACAGTTTTTGCCTAATTTTTCAACTCATCCAGCGGTTGATAGGATGTAAGCTGTTCATGTGTATACATTTTAGCTTTAGGGGAAAAAAAAAACACAAACCAGGTGCAATTTCACACATTAGGATGAAGCCTTTCAAAGTTCCTTCTAGTGTTTGCTGAGCATTCCCATTTGTTTGGATCAACCTTCCCTTTTTATTGTGCTGTAAATGCCTCGCTGGATTCAAATCACCTCCCCTGGAATGTTTTCAACACTTTAAAAGTTTTATCCAAGAAGGGGAGCTGGGACAGTGCTATGTTTTTACTGCCTTGATAGCCCATGACAAAAATATTTCATTCCTCCGTATCTTTGAGCTATGCTAAAGGAGAAAAGTTAAATTAGCAAATAGTATTGCTACACCTTATGCTTTGAATGTACCTGGTGAAATATATTGGAGGAGAAATCTCTCAAAGGTAAAGGTAAAGGGACCCCTGAACATTAGGTCCAGTCGTGGCCGACTCTGGGGTTGCGGAGCTCATCTCGCGTTATTGGCCGAGGGAGCCGGCGTACAGCTCTGGTCATGTGGCCAGCATGACTAAGCAGCTTCTGGTGAACCAGAGCAGCACACAGAAACGCTGTTTACCTTCCCACCAGAGTGGTACCTATTTATCTACTTGCACTTTGACGTGCTTTCGAACTGCTAGGTGGGCAGGAGCAGGGACTGAGCAACGGGAGCTCACCCTGTCGCGGGGATTCAAACCGCCGACCTTCTGATCGGCAAGTCCTAGGCTCTGTAGTTTAACCTTAACATGTGCCTTCTGATGCCTAATTTCCCCCCCCCCCTGCTCCCAAAGACTTCTTCCGTGTCTGATTCTTCATCATGGGGTCTGCATTGTTGAAGGAGAGGGGATGAGGAGTCTGATTTAAGTAAATAGAATAAGTTCCTCATCTCCTTATGAGTGGATTGCCCAATGCATGACACTATCTGTAGTGGTGATCACCTCACCAATATCTCATGCCTGCCTTTTGCATTTATTCTGTGTAGGGGTGAAATTCACCAATGTGCCTTAACGTATCGGGACCAGTTGTAAAGAAATAACAGCGGTTTGCCTTGCCGTATAACTTTTTCCAGGCTGAATACTCGCTTGCAAATGGAGATTTCTTGTAGCTGCAAGACTCCTGAAGCAGATCACTAGGTCTCTAGGCCAACGATCCTTTTGGACCAATTCTATACAACGCATCAGTGTTGAATTCTGTGATTCCCTCTGAACATGGCGCTTTAACCCTTGGCTAATCTGCTCACTTTTAGGTTCAAGTGGTAGCGGTCATTTCCCACCTCCTCTAAGTGTAATTGCGGGCTGAGAGTATTATGCGCTAGCAATTTCAGTTTTCCCACCTGTTTGACAGCTGGATTCACAGCTTCAATGGCTGTCTGAACCACCTTGGTAAGGCTGCCTTTGACTATAGTAACTCCATCTTCCAGAGGCTTTAAAACATCTTTCCAACCAGTGGTTAGATTAGTTCAGAGTCTGTCAAGCTGAGCTGACATTTCTGACAGGAAGAAGTCTGTGACCACTTTGTCCTTCTTTGTCAGTTTCAGCTCCTTGGCCGCCATAGCGGGCCTTCTTCTTTGCTATCTGACAGGACTTTTGGCTCAAAACATTCTCTCAGGTTTCGCTCCGACTGCTTGTTTCTTGTTGCGTATACTCCGTGTAAATATTTGTCTGAATTTCAGAGAAGTCCTCATTTAGCGTGTGATTAGCTAAAGATTAAGTGCTGGGGAGTGGAGCTGGTGGATTGCGCCTCCATTTTCTTTCAGTGACATTAGCGTTCTTCCCCTGCATGAAGAAAGCGTTGCCCACTGAATTTATGTGGGAATATCAGACTGTCTGGCAGGATGTCACTTGGAAACATTCGTTTCAATGGGCTTTCTCTGAGTAGGACTTAGTTGGGGGCAACTCATAGTGTTGGCATCAGCGGCACGCGGACAATGGACTAGGGAGACTAGGCTAGTCCCCTAAATCTTCCCCTTGTGCCTCCTTCTCAAAGCCTTGGAAGCTTCTGCCTGGCTTAGGGAGGGAAGCGCGATGCTCTTATGGGTCCATGAACCCTCCCACCACCTTCCCAAAGTCCGTCCAGCTTTGGGAAGGAGGCAAGAGGGCTCCAGTGTCCTTTCAGAGCCCTGGCACCTCCTTCCTACAGCCCAGGAAGCTTCTGTCTAGCTTAGAGAGGGAGGTGTGATGCTCACATCGGGACGTCACAATGCCATGCTCACGACGTCGGTCCCCCACCTTCACCCTCGCAAACTGGCACTTCTGGCCCTAACTGTTCCCCAACGAAAAATTTCACCGCATGCCACTGGGTGGCATCATTCATTGTCAAAACTCTTACCCTCAAGAAACTCCTCCTAGGTAAATTTGACCTTAATAATAATAATAATAATAATAATAATTCATTTGTACCCTGCCCATCTGACTGGGTTATCTTGGCCACTCTGGGTGGCTTCCAGGAGCCCCTGTGTGTCTGTCATGGTTGATCTTGCAGAGAATTTGATGTTTGATGTTGCAGAGAATTCTGGGAGCGTTCTCAGTTCCAATGAGGCAATGGGTGCCTCTCTTGGGTTGCCCCACAGGCACTGAAAGTGTCCTCTAATGCAGTGGCGTAGCGTGGGGGGTGCCAGGGGTGCCGGCCGCACCGGGCGCAACATCTGGGGGGGGGCGCGAGTCCAGAGGGCCCAGCCGCGTCGTGCCCTCGGCCCGCCCCTATTGTCAGAGCGGCCGGCCAGCCTCCGCCTGCTCCTACCTTGCCCACCCGAGGACTGCGGCAGCGCCCGCCCCCGTGGCCACCTACCCCGCCCCGCCTCACCCATTGGCTCGCCTCCCTCGGCCCCGCCTCTCTCCGATGGCCGCGGGGGGTGTCCTGCTTGGCGCTGGCGCCTTTTTTCAGGAGGTAGGGAGGCTGGACGGGGAGGTGGGGTTGGAAGCGGGCAGAGAAGGAGGGGAGCTCGTAGCCAAAAGGTCT
The DNA here is from genome assembly GCA_034642415.1 of Podarcis siculus. Lineage (NCBI taxonomy): Eukaryota > Metazoa > Chordata > Lepidosauria > Squamata > Lacertidae > Podarcis > Podarcis siculus. The sequence continues at coordinate 9,174,769 of JAXCMG010000044.1, read as the reverse complement.
GCGCCGGCCGGCAAAGGGCCGGGGAAAGTTTGGAGAGGAGAAACGCACCGTCATGATTTCCCGGTGGAAGCGGCAGGATTAGGGATGGCGAAGCGTAATTACGCACGAATATCGCTGGGTGAGAGCTTCGGGGATCGATCGGCGGAAATGGGAATCAATTGGAATATGAGAAAGAGAGAGAGAGAGGGACCATCATTCATAGGCATAGATTTGTAGGGTTAGGGGGCACAAATCCACGGGTTAGGGGGGCGCAAATTACTTGCCTTGCCCCGGGTGCTGACAACCCACGCTACGCCACTGCTCTAATGTAAGGGCAGCACTCCCCTGTGTCTGCAATTTTGCACCATGGTCGGCAAACTGACTTCCGGGGAATTTATCCTGCTGTTACTGAATTTCTTATTGAGGAACCCCGGAGTTCCTTCCCCACATTGTGAAAGCTATTAGGGGTATGGGTCATGTTTAGGTTTTTAGAGTAGGGACTGGACCTGAGATTCTGACCTGGAAGACAAGTGCAGGTTCCGTCTTTATGATCTGGCTGGCCGAGGAAGGTCCAGGGGTGTCAGAATTCAGAAAAAGGGTGTTTCCTATTTGCCCCATAAATAAATCTTATTGGGAGCCACCGCTTTTACACACTGAGTGAAGACTCTCCATTTTCCCGACTGCCGAGCGCCTGTGTGTATCGTGGGGTGGAGAAAAGAGTGTGTCTGTTGCCGTTTGAACTTTGATGCAAATATTGCTTTTCCAAATGTGCTGTGAATATGAACGACACTCATGCAAGTCAATGAGGAGGAACTTGGCATTAAATATTCTCTTAAGCAGCACCTGAGTGCAGAATCCAAGAATTCGGGTCTGCGAAGAAGGGTTGGCCGGAGGCAATATACAGAGGACAGGCTGGCATTCCTGTCCCTTTTAAAAGTTGAGTTGGGAGTAAGTGACTCCCGTCTGGGGCGGAGGTTTAGCTGTAGTGCAGGAATATTTTTGGAAGCAATAAGCTTTAAAGGTTTTTTTTTTTTTTAAAGGGGTTGGTGTTAATGAAATGTGGATTAAGCAGGGCAGGGCCCTAACTGGGAGTGACTGGAAGTGGTCGCCGAGACCATATAACACCAGTCCTGAAGGACCTACATTGGCTCCCAGTACGTTTCCAAGCACAATTCAAAGTGTTGGTAGTGACCTTCAAAGCCCTAAACAGCCTCAGCCCAGTCTACCTGAAGGAGCGTCTCCACTCCCACTGTTCAGCCTGGACACTGAGGTCCAGCGCCGAGGGCCTTCTGACAGTTCCCTCTCTGCGAGAAGTAAGGTTACAGGGAACCAGGCAGAGGGTCTTCTCAGTGGTGGCGCCTGCCCTGTGTAACGCCCTCCCATCAGATGTCAAGGAAATAAACAACTATCTGAATTTTAGAAGACATCTGAAGGCAGCCCTATATGGGGAAGTTTTTAATGTTTGATATTTTATTGTGTTTTTAATATTGTGTTGGGAGCCAACCAGCATGGCTGGGGAAACCCAACCATATGGGCAGGGTATAAATGATAAATTATTATTATTACTATTATTATTATTGTTGTTGTTGTTGTTGTTATTATTATAGAAGACAGAGCCCGAGGGTAATCCTGATGCAAAACAGACAGCACCTATAATGTACAGAAGACTTAATTCAGCAGGTGTAGCTTTCAAGGCAAACTACACCTGTTGGAAAGTCCCCTTTCCACAACTACTATAGGGAACCTTTTACAGCCAGAGGGCCACATTGCCTTCTGGCCAGCCTACCAGGGGCCACATGTCAATGGCAGGCAGGGCAATGAATACGGATGTTACGTCTATACAGTAGGCTGATCTGCAAAGATCCAGGAAATACAGAGGCGTCCGGCCTAAGTTTTGGGAACCTCCCTGCTCTGGAAGACTGTGTTGAAAAGAGGAGAGTGGAGAATAAGAGGAAGGGGCATAAAGGTCCTGTGCTGGATGTTGGAAGCATCTGGGTCACCGACTTAGAGAAATACAGCCCAGTAGGGAAATGTGGGAAGGTTCGCTCGCTCGCGAGATCCTTTCACAGAACGGACAATTGATGTCAGCAGTGCAAGAATCAGCAGCGAAAAGACATATGGAGTTCTCTGGGGGATGACTTGCAATGGGCTTGGGAGAAGGAGTTAGCTCATTGAGTGAAAAGCCACATTTTGCTGCCTTTATGTTTTGATCTTTTTTATTAAGTATTTTGTGCTTTGTTTATTTTTATTATGTAGTTTGCGTTATGTACTGAAGTTCTCACCCTGGGCCAGCAGGGGGATACTGTAGATACTTATGCAAATAAGGGATCGAAAGTGACGTTCATTGATTGGATAGTTTTAGAAAATTGTCTATATAAGCAGGCTGACTGAACCCTTCAGTTCAGTTCTGTTCTGGCCTCTGAATAAACAAGAGCTGTTTGAAGAATCTCTGTGTCGTCTGATATGTTCATCCACAGCTTAACAGTTTGTGCTTTGTATACTGTAATTTTGTGTTGTGAAGCACCCTGAGACCTACAGGTATAGATTGGTATACAAATGTTAATAATAATAATAAAATAATAATAATAATAATAATAATAATAATACTGGGCTGGTTTATACACACCTTGGGTTTCCTGACCACTGATCCTGCAACTAAGGATGATGGGAGTTGTAGTCCAACAACATCTGGGGACCCCAGGTTGAGAAAAGCTATCTCTAGAGATTGGTGAGCCATAACTCCCATCATTCCTGACCATTGGCCGTGCTTGCTGGGGCTGATGGGAGTTGTAGTTCAGCAGCCTCTGGCGGGTCAAAGGTCCCCCACATCTGCCGCTGGCCCTTAATTCTTAGTGCGTGGGAAGTGGCTGGCTGTTGCTACTCAGGGAGGGAAACGTCTGTTTATTATTCCAGAAGGAGGGCTGTGTAACCACATCAGTCTCTTACATCCAACGTGAAAGACGTATTCTGCAGCAAATCTGTTAGTGTTTTACGGATCTCTGCCTGTTTTCTTTCTTAATTTGAAGGAAGTCCCTTTGCATTGTCCACAGAAGAGGGCCTGGTGATGTAAAATGGGCATGTTTAGGGCAGAAGGATCAGGCCAATGGCTCATCTTAGTCCGGCTTTCTATTCTTACAGTGGGTGCTTGTGGGAAACCTCAAGCAGGACCTGGGTTCAAGAGCACTCTGTGGTTTCCAGCAACTGGCACCAGAGCACAGCCATCATGGCTTGTAGCCATCAATAGCTCCCTGAATTCGTCCAACCCTCTCAGGACCACAGAATTCCCCCCTGCATTAGCAAAATTACCCCTCCTCCCTAGCTGCACCAAGGTAAGGACCGTGCGTGACAAATGAGGAGAATTTATTGCACAACAAATCGCCCCTTTCCCCACCTCCCGGCCCGTCGCTGACTTTCATCCCTTTGTTGTTGTTGTTTAGTCGTTTAGTCGTGTCCAACTCTTCGTGATCCCCTGGACCAGAGCACCCCAGGCACTCCTGTCTTCCACTGCCTTCTGCAGTTTGGTCAAACTCATGCTGGTAGCTTCAAGAACACTGTCCCACCATCTCGTCCTCTGTCGTCCCCTTCTCCTTGTGCCCTCCCTCTTTCCCAACATCAGGGTCTTTTCCAGGGAGTCTTCTCTTCTCATGAGGTGGCCAAAGTATTGGAGCCTCAGCTTCAGGATCTGTCCTTCCAGTGAGCACTCAGGGCTGATTTCCTTCAGAATGGATAGGTTTGATCTTCTTGCAGTCCATGGGACTCTCAAGAGTCTCCTCCAGCACCATAATTCAAAAGCATCAATCCTTCGGCAATCATCCCTTAGAAAGCGTCAATATGCGGTGCACCAGATTGGGAAGAAAGCACAGGGCATGCCTTGTAGGAGAAGCGCTGCTATGCCCCCAGGCCACCTTTGGGTGGGCACGCACTTCCCTCCTTTGCTTAGAGGGGCAAGGAGGTGAGAGAGGGCAGCCAAGCTGCAGGTGGCTCTGCCTAGCAACCACAACATCCTTTTAGCAGCTTCCTGTTTCCTGGCAACGGTTGCCACGTGGTGCATGAGAGAGCCCTCTTAGCCAAACTCGGCAGCGGCTGCGAGTACCCCCACAACGCTTCCTAGCAGGGTGCTGTGATGTCTAGGGGTGTCCCTGCTGCCGGTTCCTGATCGTGTTAAGGCAACCCATCTGCCATGCCCTTCTGGCACCTTTGCACCCTTGGCTGCTGGGGTTCTGCTTCCTCCACAGGTATCCCCTGAATGCCTGTCTTTCATTTTAAAAAGAAGAATAAATCAATCTCATTTTTTTAAAAAGCCAAGGTGTTGTTGGACTACAACTCCCATCAGCCTCAGCCAGAATTGCCCCTGGTCAAGGGTGATGGGAGTTGTAGTGCGGCAGCAACTGGAGGACACCATGTTTACTTCCCCTTTGCTCTAACCTAGACCTTTCAGTTTTGAAGAGGGAGTAGAAAGTGTATATGCAGCCTTTTTAAAAAAACCAAACCACCCAATGGCTCACTGAGAAATAATAAAATTAAACAACTTTAAACATATTAAAGGTAAAGGGACCCCTGACCGTTAGGTCCAGTTGCGGACGACTCTGGGGTTGCGGCTCTCATCTCGCTTTTCTGGCCGAGGGAGCCGGCTTACAGCTTCCAGGTCATGTGGCCAGCATGACTAAGCCGCTTCTGGCGAACCAGAGCAGCGCACGGAAACACCATTTACCTTCCCGCCGGAGCGGTACCTATTTATCTACTTGCACTTTGATGTGCTTTTGAACTGCTAGGTTGGCAGGAGCAGGGACCGAGCAACAGGAGCTCACCCCGTTGCTGGGATTCGAACTGCTAACCTTCTGATCAGCAAGCCCTAAGCTCTGTGGTTTAACCCACAGTGACACCCACGTCCTTTACTTAAATTTACACTCTGGCTCTTCCAAGATGATCCCCATCTTCAACTATTTGAAGGGCTGTCACAGAGATAATGGAGCAATTTTGTTTTCTGTTGTTTCGGAGGGTACAACCTGAAACCAGTGTGTTCAGATGATAAGAATGCAGATTTTTAAAACTAAAAATGAGGAAGAACTTCCTGAGAAAGTTCAGCAGTGAAAAAGTCTGCCTCAGAAGGTGGCAGGCTCTCCATCATTGAAGGTTCCGAAATGGAGGCTGGACAGGGCACCTCTTGAGGGTGCTGTAATTGTTAATTTCCTACATCAGCAGTGGGCTGAACTGGATGATCTCTGAGGTGCCCTTCCAGCTTCCCACATCCCTGCGAAGCCTCCTCACCCCTCTGGCTATGTGGGCTTGCCTTAGAAGCTGGCACTCTTCTCTCCAGCCAGCTCCGGAATACCAATAAGTATGTAGGGCATTCAAAAAACCAAAACAAAATTGAATGCAGAAAGACCCTGCAGCTGAAAGTTGGTCCTGGGGCTCAGCTCAGAGCCCTTTGCTAAAATTAATCCCTAATTAATTTGGAGTAAGGAAAAGATAGTATCTTCCCTTGCAGTGTAAAAGGCCTAGCGTAATGCTCAGGCCTTCATTTGAGTTGGAGTTTGCCAGGGGCAAGATGACACTCTAGCTTTGAGCAACAGGTTCCCGGAAGGGCTGCCATTTCCTTGCTTCCCTCTTCCATTTCTGTTTGCCGTTAAACAAAACAAAACGAAACAAAAAACCCAAACTCCAGTCCTTCGTTAAGGGATGAGGAAGCAAGCAAACCATCTTGTCCTTTTGCTTCAAGGAACGTGCTTTCAAAGCAGCAGCACTCTGCAGGACTGAATCCAGTAACGTCAGCTGATTGACAGGTGGCTGCACTTTGGTGGCATTGTGGGCCAAATCGGACACCCTGGCACACTGAGAGTGACCTGTGTGTTGGAAGTTCCCCACCCCTGAATGGCGTCTTTACATAGTTTAACCTTAGGATATGATGCAGAGACACCCAAATCCACCTTTGCTACTGGCCAGTTTTGCTGTGGAGGCTGCTGCAGCTTGGAGGGGGAGCAGAGAAGGGAGAATTCCATTGGACCCTGCTTTTTCTGCCCTGGCACCACTGTGGCAGACCCTCCAAGTGTCCCTCTTTTCCAGGGACAGTCCCGGACTTACAGAAGCCATCCTGGCTTCTGATTTGACCTGTTTCCCCTTAGGATGTTTCTATTTTCATCAGAGAAATGTTGGGGGGTATGGTGTTATACGACACCCCCCCCCCGAGCCAAGGAGATAACTAACTACAGTCATACCTCATTTTACGTCCGCTTCATGTTACGTTCTTTCAGGTTACGTCCCGCGGCAACCCGGAAGTACCGGAAAGGGTTACTTCTGGGTTTCACCGCTCACGCATGTGCAGAAGCGCAAAATGACATCACGTGCATGCACAGAAGTGGTGAATCGCAACCCGCGCCTGCGCAGATGCGCCGCTGCGGGTTGAGCTCTTTTCATGTTGCAAATGGGCCTCTGGAAGGGATCCCGTTCGCAACCAGAGGTACAGTGGTACCTCAGGTTAAGTACTTAATTCGTTCTGGAGGTCCGTACTTAACCTGAAACTGTTCTTAACCTGAAGCACCACTTTAGCTAATGGGGCCTCCTGCTGCTGCAGCGCCGCCGGAGCACGATTTCTGTTCTCATCCTGAAGCAAAGTTCTTAACCTGAAGCACTATTTCTGGGTTAGCGGAGTCTGTAACCTGAAGCGTATGTAACCTGAAGCATATGTAACCCGAGGTACCACTGTTCCACTGTATACAACCTTTAGAAGACATCTAAAGGAAGCACTATATAGGGAAGTGGTTTTTTTAATGTTTAATGCTTGGTTATATGTTTTAATAAGGGACGCGGGTGGTGCTGTGGGTAAAAGCCTCAGCGCCTAGGGCTTGCCGATCGAAAGGTCGGCGGTTCGAATCCCCGCGGCGGGGTGCGCTCCCGCTGCTCCGTCCCAGCGCCTGCCAACCTAGCAGTTCGAAAGCACCCCCGGGTGCAAGTAGATAAATAGGGACCGCTTACTAGCGGAAAGGTAAACGGCGTTTCCGTGTGCGGCTCTGGCTCGCCAGAGCAGCGATGTCACGCTGGCCACGTGACCCGGAAGTGTCTGCGGACAGCGCTGGCCCCCGGCCTATAGAGTGAGATGGGCGCACAACCCTAGAGTCTGTCAAGACTGGCCCGTACGGGCAGGGGTACCTTTACCTTTACCTTATATGTTTTAATATATGTTGGAAGCCGCCCAGAGTGGCTGGGGCAACTTAATAAAAATTAAGATGGAATAGGACGTCCCTATTTTCATCGGAGAAATGTTGGAGGGTATGCAGCGACTGGGTAAATGGCACCTGAGTCCTGTTGCGGTGAGGGCTGTTCCCTCTTCTGCTAACCAGCAACACGGGCTTGGGCGCTTCCATGTGAATGCAACGAGAGCTTTGCTTCCAGCAGCAATCGGCCAGTTGCCTCCGGGAAGCCCAGAAGGAGGCCTGAAGGCCAGAGCCCTCATTTCTGTTGTTTGCCCTCCAGCAACTGGTACTGAGAGAAACAGTGCCTCTGAGCACTGATCATGCATGCCTCTCGTTTTAGAAATAATCTGCTGTTTCAGCTGGAGGTGTATTTTCCCCTCTCCTCCTGGCTCTTATCTTCAGGAATCTTCCTCCCCGCTGTCAAAATGAGCTTGCGAAGTGCAGCACCCCTTTGCCACCTACTGACCCTTCTCCCCGCCCTCCTCGCCCCCCACTTATGGCACTCTCCCTGCCCCACCCTGGGGGAAAGGGGAGGGGGCAGCGGAGTCTGACGCGTCTCCCCTTCGGCGAACCTCGGCTGTGCCGTTTGCCCGGCCGAGGCTGAGCGAAAATAAATATTAATGCTCAAGGTGAACGCAGTGCGAGGACGTCGGGTGGGGAGTGTTGCTGACTCAGCTCATAGCAGGACCAGCGTCAAATGCAAAGGGGGAGGAGGATGTGCTGGTCCCTCTGCAGCACCAGGCCTTGGAGGGATGCCCAGAGCTTGGGGAGTGCTGGACTTGGTGGCCACAAGGGGGCGGTGGGCTTCAGAGAGGAGGTTTGGCAGTCGGCGGGGTCCCGGAGGGGCCAAAATACTCTCCAAGTCTCCCTCTTTTCCAAGGACAGTCCTGGGTTTACAGAAGCCGTCCCAGTTTTTTATCTGATCCCGGAATGTCCCGCTTTTCCTTTGTTGTTGTTTAGTCGTTTAGCCGTGTCTGACTCTTTGTGACCCCATGGGCCAGAGCACGCCAGGCACTCCTGTCTTCCACTGCCTCCCGCAGTTTGGTCAAAATCATGCTGGTAGCTTCAAGAACACTGTCCAACCATCTCGTCCTCCGTCATCCCCTTCTCCTTCTCTTTCCCAACATCAGGGTCTTTTCCAGGGAGTCTTCTCTTCTCATGAGGTGGCCAAAGTATTGGAGCCTCAGCTTCAGGATCTGTCCTTCCAGTGAGCACTCAGGGCTGATTTCCTTAAGAATGGAGAGGTTGGATCTTCTTGCAGCCCATGGGACTCTCAAGAATCTCCTCCAGCACCATAATTCAAAAGCATCAATTCTTCGGCGATCAGCCTTCTTTATGGTCCAGCTCTCAACTTCCATACATCACTACTGAGAAAACCATAGCTTTAACTATATGGACCTTTGTCGGCTTTTCCTTAAGATGTCCCTATTTTCATTGGAGAAATGTTGGAGGGTATGGAATAGGACATCCCTGTTTTCATTGGAGAAATGTTGTATGGTATGGAATAGGACATCCCTATCTTCATCAGAGAGATGTTGGAGGGGGCATCTTTATTTTCATCTCCAAGTAGGTTTGGGAATCTCCCAATGGAAACGGTGAGAACTTCTGCCAGTGGTTGTAGACCAGCCTTCTCCAATCCGGTTTCCTCTGGAGATGCAGTCCGAAACTTCCAGAGGGCACCAAGTTGGAGAAGGCTGGTGTAGACAGTTCCAAGCTGGATGGACCTATGGTCTGATGTGGTATATGCCAACTTCCTGGTTCCCTCGCTTCTGGAACCTCTTTTTAGTTGCCCTCCTGGTTGGTCTTCTGAGCTCTGCAAGAGCAGCTGGGAGAGTGGATTAGGGATGGCGTTGCTTCAGCAGCTCAGACCTTCAACAACATCCCCAGGCCCCAGGTAGCTGGTGGAGTTTGCTGCATGCTGGCACCGTCTGCAGATCTTCTGCCTTCACCTTTTTAAACGCACCAAGGCACAGACATGCAGCTGCCCCGATCCTCCGCTGTACCTTTGGTCCACCCTTCTCCTTCCTCATTCTGGAGCAAAAGGAGATTTGCTGGCTCCAGCAGGCAGTGGTTGGAAGAGGACGGGGTTGGTGGAGGAACAGGGCAAGAGGCTCAGCACCAAGAGTATTTTAGGGTCCTCCTTTTAACTGGGAGGATGTGCTTTCAACTGGGAGGATGTGGTGCCTCTGTTTGGACCCTCAAAGGCCTCTTCAACAGCAGGTGTTATGCTGCTGTTTTTGGCATCCGTGTGTCTCGGGAGACAGTAGAGTCCGCCTCTGGGGGTGAAGTCAGGCTGCTACATTAGCAGCACTGAAGTCACCACCCTGCAAGCCTGGGCAGTGTGTATGGAGTTCTGGGGCTGCCCAAACAAAAAGACCCCCTCTTGGCCTTGCTGATACGGTCCAGAGGAAAGCAAAGCAAGGTGTTTGGTACCAGCTTGGCTGCAGGGAGGTGTACAAAGAGCCATCCAACCGCCTTAGGGACTCCACTCCAGATTTGTGCAGAGTTTACTTAGACTTTTCTTCTCCTGACGATATTTCGCATGGACCAGAGTTTTCTTTCTCCCAGATGGGCTACCTTTCTAGCCCCCTCTGCCCAAGCTATACTGGAAGGAATCATTATGGCTGTGCCCAGAAGGGGTCGCTGTGCCAAACTCGGTGTGCCCGCTCCATGTGCCTCACGGGGTGTGTTTCTCCTGCCCCTCCTGCAGGTGGCAGCGCGGAGGCCACGGCCGAACTTTCTCCATGAGGAGGGGTAGAAGATGCCGGCTTTGCCCGTGCTGCTGCTGCTGCTGATTCTCGGCTTCGCCCACAAGAGCCTAGAGGTGCTGTCGTCTCTGCGCATGGGTAAGTGGGGGATGCCCATGGGGTGGGTTGTGGGGCTGATCTACAGGGCTGCTGCTGTGGGTGGCTGGAGCCTAGGGGTGAGGCAACTGCGCTAGAGGGCAACCTGACCGGGTCGGGTTGGTGCTGGGATGTGGATAGATGCTTGGAAAGGATATATTTGTTAGGTATATATTTGTGAGTGCCATCCTTTCGCAGCTTAAAGGGGACGCTTAGATAAACCAGTTTTAGCCTTTTGGTTTAAGTAACACAGGATGCTTTAAGGAAGACTGGGTTTTCCTTGTCTTTCCCCCTTAAAACAATAATCAGTCTTGTAAATGTTAAAAATAACATTTACTCGCCCCTCATTCTTTTTTTTGAAGAGTAATAGATACAGCAGCCAAAACAAAATTTAAAAATTCCTTCCAGTAGCACCTTAGAGACCAACCAAGTTTGTTATTGGTATGAGCTTTCGTGTGCATGCACACTTCTTCAGATACACTGAAACAGAAGTCACCAGACTCTTATATATAGCGAGAGGGTGGGGAGGGATATTACTCAGAAGGGTAGTGGGAATGGCTGATAGGTGTGGTAAATCTGTTGACGACTGTTAAGGACTGCAAATGGTCTTACAGGAAAAAGCAAGGGGTGAAATGGCTAAAAATAGCCATGTATAATGAGATAAGAATCCAATCCAACCCAATCCAATCCAGAAGGATTTTTTTTTATTTTGTTTCGACTACGGCAGACCAACATGGCTACCTACCTGTAAGTAGATACAGCAGCTTTGTTCAGGCAGGCTTAAAATGGTAATCCAGCTACAAAGACATACCATATTTTTCTGTGTATAACATGCCCCTGTATATAAGACGCCCCCTCTTTTTTGGGACTCCAAATTGAGAAAATGGGGGGAGATTGCCCAGAGTTGTTGAGCATTTTTGGGGGGGGAGCTTGCCCAGACTTGTTGAGTTTTTGGGGGGGATTGCCAAAAATCACAGGACCAACACAGCCAATCGCCCGCCCAACTGCCGCAGCAGCCAATAGCCAGCGAACCTTGCAGCACCCACCAATCACCAACGAAAACACCGCTGACAGCTGCTCGTGGCAACCACCAATCGCCCGTCCTACCTCTCCACTATCTGTGTATAAGACGACCCGCAATTTTTTGCATATATTTTTTATTACAAAATAACCTAGTCTTATACACGGAAAAATACGGTAACTTTAGTCTAGTTTAAGATGGAGTCTGAGCATTGGAGCTCAGACTCATCCGATGTTCTCACATTTCTGTCTTGGTGATGAAGGTGGAAGAGTCAGAGCAATAGAGAAAAGAGGATGAACCCAGGCAGGTAGGAGAAGTTATATGGCTACTCACACCCCCTTTCAGGGCACAGTGGGAATGTCTCTCACAGAGGTTGTTATGTACTGAAGTTCTCACCCTGGGCTAGCAGGGGTATACTGTAGATAGTTCAGGTCCACATATGCAAATAAGGGATCGAAAGTGATGTTCAGTGATTGGATAGTTACAGAAAATGGTTTCTGTTGCGTTCTAGTGGAGCTCTATATAAGCAAGCTGGCTGAACCCTTCAGTTCTGTTCTGGCCTGTGAATAAACAAGAGCTGTTTGAAGAATTGCTGTGTCATCTGATATGTTCACCCATAACTTAACAGAGGACTCTCTAGCAAACTTAAAGACTCCAGCTCCTATCATGTGCCTTTCTAGCAAAACATCACTTGTTGGTTTGAGTGCACTTTAAATATCCGACAGCCGTTTGACAGCTCCATTCTCCATCCTTACATCCAGGTGGCTGCAGGGGGAATAAATCAGAACAGGGAAAATGTGGGGAATGGAAAGACATTTTGTGGGGTTGCGTGAAAGCCGCTATTGATCCCATTTGATTGCCTTTCTGCTCCGCTTTCCATTCAAATGAACTCCAAAGTGGCTTACAAGCAATAAACAGAAGTAGCACCGACAGAACATTATATAGTTACAGCACAACTCAGAAAATATAATTAGCAGATAATCAATAAAAACAATTACACAACAAAACTGTAACAAGTACGCTAAAGACCATTACATTCAGAACCGCTGCCACTGCTACCACCCCCAGCTCAAGCGTCTTTCGCTCTACACAATCCATTAAATCACAGAATCACAGAATTGTAGAGGTGGAAGGGACCTCAAGGGTCATCCAGTCCAACCCCTTGCAGTGCAGGGATCCCAAGCGGACCATGCATAACAGATGGCCAACTGACCTCTGCTTTAATATCTCCAAGGAAGGAGAGTCGACCACCTTTTGAGGATCTGTACCACTGCTGAACAGCTCTTACCATCAGAAAGTTCTTCCGTATATTTAGTTAGAATCTCCTTCCTTGTGACCTGAATCCATTGGTTCATTTCCTACCCTCTGGGGCAGGAGGAAACAAGCTTGCCGCACCTTCCATGTGACAGCCCTTCATAAAATACACACCTAGCATACAAGAGGACAAAACACCCACAGCAGAACCACGCTGTAACAAGCACCCTCTCTCCCATGCACCAAGGGTGCAATAGGATTGATCAATGTGCTCTGCAGCTGAGCACCTCCTGCAGATACCATCTCATCAGGAGGTCCCTTCCATACGATGCAGGAACTGGGCCTTCAGTGTGGTGGCTCCTACCCTTTGGAACTCCCTCCCACTACAAGTCAGACGGGTGCCACCTCTATTTTCTTTTGGGCATTTATTGAAATTCTTCCCTTTTCAACAATCATTTTCAGTAGGGATCACCGTCCTGATTTGCTCTTGTATTGCATTCGAAATGGTTTTTACACATGAAAACATTGTTTGATTCTTCATCACAATAGTTTTTGCGTATGAAGTTGTGTAAATTGCTTTGACGTCTTTAAAGGGAAGTGATTCATCAATGGTTCCCCCAACCCCCTGGAGCGGAATTGGGGAAGGATGTGAGGGAAGGCAGTGTGTTTGGAGGGGGAGCCTATTGCAGAAACAGAAATCCTTGTGCCGGTCAGATGCTTACATACTTAGCATTCTGCGGGATACAACCCATGATCATCATATAAATGTGTGTCCCATGGGCAAAAGCCCTACCCTCACTCAGGCTGCTGCACCCCCAACTCTCGCTCTCACTGAGGAATTGAGATAAACTCCAGACCCGTTATGTACTGAGTTGAATAGGATCCAAAATGCAGCAGTCTGATTGGTCCTAGAACAATAGAACCCAGAATGCAGCAGTCTGATTGGTCCACAGGAGCCACCCAATCCAGCTCCAGGTGGAAGTGAATCCGCAACCTGACTGACCTACAGGAGAATCCCGGAATTAGCCAATCACGTGGGGCCCATTGTGTAAATAATGTATATAAAGCAGACATTATGGGGGAACTTCCATTCTTCTTCACCACTATGAGCTGAATAAAGAGCATGAAATCCACTCTCGACTCTGAGTATATTTCAAAACCCTTTCCCTCGAGACCCCACACTGCACCACCATTCAACACCCCCCAAAACATAAAACAACAGAGGCAGTGATCTATCTATGCCCATCAAATTGGCAGCAAGTGCCACCCTATCACTGTTCCCCAGCAGTTTTCTTCCGGTGAGAGTTGAAAGGGTAAAGGCCCCTTAGGGCAGGATTAAAGAAGGCAGGATCCATCCATAACAGACAAACCTCAGCTAGGGATTGCTGACTGTGTGGCTGCTGCATGCTGTACGTTCAAGTCTTCTGAAGCTGGAGGAAATGGTTGGGTTTTCCATCCTCAGCCAGAAAAGTGGGGAGGCGGCTGCCTCTGTGATCTGAGAAAGGAGCAGTGGGCTCTGGGAATGGGGACGTTCCTGCCTGCCATCTTCCTCCTCTGTGCTGCTAGGCAGAGCTAATCAGGGAGGAAGGTGGGGGACAAACCCAAAATCTGTTGGCTGTGCCAGACGTTGGCTGTGGCTCCGGCGGCTGTGGTCCTCTTTGCCTTCCGCCCTGCCAATTCCAGCAGGCACCAGCTGCCGCTGCCTGAAGGGAGGCGAAGGGCCATGGCTCAGTCCCGTCTTTCAGGCAGAAGTCCCTGGGTTCAATCCTGGACATCTCCTGGTATGGCTGGAAGAGATTCCTGCCTGGAATGATGCCAAGCCACTGCTGGCCAGTGTAGACAGTCCTGAACTAAATGGACCAAATGGTCTGGATTGGCACCGGGCGGCTTCTGATGTTCCTCTGAGCAGCAGCCCAGGACCCTCCGCTTTCCCGCTGCTTGTCAGTCACAGCCCCTGGTTCCCTGGCATCAGCTGCCTTCTCCAACGCGAGCACATCTGGCGGGGCTGGTTTCTGTGTAGCAGCAGCCATTCCTACTGGCTTCAGGCACTCCTGAAGCGCATCATGTGCAGATGTTAGGAGGCGACAGTGCTTAAGACTGCACCATCAGAAAGCCACATGCTGCTTGCTTTTGGTTGTTGTTGCTGCTGCTGCTGCATGATAGCTGTTATTTTCTGGTCAGCTGGCAACTCTACTATGGTGGAGGCAGGGCTGAGATGCCATGGGAAGGTTGGCACAGGGTGCAGGCAGCATGCTCTGGAAGCTAAGCTGGTCTGGGTCTGGTCAGCACATCAGTGGGAGATCTGAGGACCTCATGCACGCTGCCTTGAGCTCCACAGAGGGAATAGAATCCCAGGTTTGCAGAGCCAGAAGGGACCTTGGGGGTCATCTAGCCCAACCCCCCTGCAATGCAAGGAATCTCAGCTAAAAGCATCTGTGACAAGTGAAGCAAATGGACAAATGAAGAATGGGCAGGACACGCGAGGCCCCCATGGCAGCTTTCCATCAAACCAATTGAATTGCGCCTCCAAATCTGCCACCGAAAAGGTATCACTGGCAGCATGCATTCTGGCAAACCCTCAGAGGGCCACATGCTCAGTGGGTAGAGTGTGAGACTCTTAGTCTCAGGGCCGTAGGTTTGAGCCTCACATCGGGCAAAAGATTCCTGCATTGCAGGGGGTTGGACTAGATGACCCTTGTGGTCCCTTCCAACTTCTAAAATTCTATGATAGGATTCTATGTCAGTGTCACGTGGGGCCAAGGATTAAAATAGGCAGAGCAAGGCATTAAATTGTAACCGTACAGTAAGTGAGCTTCTACACACGCCGGCATGCGTCTTTCTATCCACCCAGATGAGTGAGAGACATTATTAGAATTTAGCGACGCGTTCCAGCCAGGCAAAAATAAAAATTCAGGGTGTGAAATAGGGCCAGTGTGTGGCCTGAACCTATTTTCAAGGGCCGGATAGAGAGTCCCGTTTGGCCCCTGAGATCCCCCTACCCCTGTGTTGCAGGAAACACATATCATGTCCACGCATTACTGTACAGTGGCTAGATGCAAAATAGGGCAGGCCTTCTGCACCTTTAATAGTGGTGCAAACATGGGAAATTTCAGCAGGGGTAGCAGGCATGACACAACTAAAGGTACAGGAGCCCTGTGCCCTTTTGCATCTGGCTACCCTAAGTGCCATAATGGAGGCACTGTAGTAGCTACAGGTGCATCAGGGTGCTCTCAAGGAAGGTGTGACGGTGCTTGCCCTTCCTTCTTGCCTTCCTTTGTAGTTGGAAGTGCACTGCCTGCACTTCCAGAACTTCCACTTAGCTGTCACGGTTAATGGTCATTGACAGAGCTCTCCCCCTTCATTACAGGAGTCCTGGCAAAACGTGTCATCTGCTGTCATTGCTCTCTGTGGAGCTAGTGATGTTGATTCTGGGGGAAAGGAATGCTTTGGGATAAGGAGTAGTTTCCTGGCACTCTGTGCTCCTTAGGAAGGCTGACGTAGTTTAAAAAGGCTTTGCGGTTTTAGTTGGTGGGCTTTAGACAACCATTACGCCAGACATATTGTTGGACTCCAAGGCCCATCAGCCCCTGCTGGTATGGCCCATGACTAGGGTTGATGGGAGTTGGGGTTCATCAACATCTGGAAGTCCGCAAGAGTTCCATTCCTGGTCAAAGCCCATTGCTCTAGCCCAATGGTTCTCAAACCTTTTCCTCTGTGCCACACTTTCAGAAGAAAAATTCGCGTGCACCACATCAAATTTTTATTGATAATAAATACAAATGGAGGACCAAATATTGCATGGTGAGATTCAGAGACAATACAAGGGCATTAAAGAAGGGCAGCTTTAAAATCAGGTTTCAGCCAGGCATGCCTTTGGCGTTGCAGGGGCTGGTCCTTTGGGGCTGCTGGAAAACTGCCCCACCAATCTCCTCCTGCACTCAGCAAGCCATTGCCTGCCATCTCACTTAAAACATGCCCAGTTGCCTGTTCTTCCACTGTAGTTTCAGATTTCCTCTTGTAGAATTGAGCAGGGAGGAAAAATGGGGACAAATCCAGAATCAGATGACTCTGCCTGTCATTAGCTCTGGCTGGAACGTTGTTTAGGGGTTTTTGCTGTTGTTATTGACATTATTATTATTATTATTAGTTTCCTTATTTTAGATCTTCTTATGATTTATGTGGAAATTGTTCAGTTTTGTTGTGTACTTGTTTATTTATTGTTTATGACTACTTTTGGTATGCTTGTAATTATGCGATTTTTTAATATGTTGTAAGCCGCCTTGAGTATGGTTTTGACTTTGGAAAGGCGGCTTACAAATAGAATTATTGGCTGGTTGGTTGGGTCCCCCTCCCCTCAGCCTCCCTGTTTTCAACCCTACCAGACCCAATGGTCATCAACCACCGCCGTTCTTCACTTTCTTGAGGATGAGATGAGAGATGGAAGCACTGGCAACAAGGATGATGGCTGAAATCTTACCATCCCTTGAATCTCCCTGAGCAGTGGTATCGGATCCTTGGTGCCATCCGGCATCCAGGTTGATAGCGTCTCCTTGGAGATGAGAAACTGACACCCTAAGCTCCTCCAATCCCATCAGGCCTGATGGGTGTGAAAGTGTGCCATTGGCCACCTACTTTTTACCCTCCCAGTCCCAATGGGCAGAAGCCATCCATGTTTAGGGACCCCTCGGGTGCTCATGAGTGATGTTTGCAGAGGAAAAAATTTCTGCCGTGAGCGGACCGGGCCGCAGTGACTGACTTCTTGCTTTTCTTCCCCCCTGCCTTGCTGTCCCCCATGACCAGCCGCCATTTTGGACGACCAGACAGTGTGTGGCCGGGGGGAGCGACTGGCCTTAGCCTTAGCACGCGAGCACATCAACAGCATCATCGAGGTGCCTGCCAAAGCCCGAGTCGAGGTGGAGATCTTCGAACTGCAGCGGGACAGCCAGTACGAGACCACCGACACCAGTAGGTTGTGTGTGTGTGTGTGTCTGTGTGCGACACTGGAGTGTGAAAGGATCAACGAAGCTCATGGGGGGCAGGGGAGGGGCTTACCTCACAAAGAATATTGTAGAGTTGGGAGAGGGTTCCAAAAATGGCAACCCAGATGATCAACAGGATGGAGAGACTCTCCCATGAGGAAAGTTTGCAGCGTTTGGGACTTTTTAGTTTAGAGAAAAGGCAAGTAAGAGGGGCCATGATAGAAGTTTGTCCAGTTATGTATGGCATAAGTGGATAGAGAAAAGTGTTTATCCCTCCTTTATAACTCCCCCCTTCTGTGGTTTCCAGTATTCAGAAGCATTACTGCCTCCAGTTGTGGAGTAGTAATAATAATAATAATAATAATAATAATAATAATAATAATACAATGATTTATTATTTATACCCCGCCCATCTGGCTGGTTTCCCCAGCCACTCTGGGCGGCTCCGAAAACAGAATATTAAAAACACAATAAAACATCAAACATTAAAAACTTCCCTAAACAAGGCTGCCTTCAGATGTCTTTTAAAAGTCAGATAGTTCTTTATTTCCTTGACATCTGGGAGCTCATTGACAAAAGGGAGAATAGCCTTTTCCAAGTCACATCCTCTATGCCCCGGATCATTTTATAAACTTGCTCCGTGTCACCTTTTCCTCCAAACTAGAAAATCCCACAGCTGAAATGCTGCCACATTTCACCATAGGGGAGGATAGCTTTTGGTAGAAGATGAATTGCAGCCCAACAGAAACAGCGCTGTATGTAGGTTGTGAATACAGAGCAGAGTGGGGGACGGGACGGGACAGGACCTTCTTCCATTCCCTGACCAGGTGGGAAGAGCTGTAGACTTTGAAAGGTGATGCAGACGGTTTGGTCAGAGGTCTGGGTAGGTGGACAGAATTATAGCCAAGGCAACTTAATCACCTTCATGGCCAGCTGTGAGAGCTAGCGGCTGGGGATGTTTGTGTGCATGTCATAGGGTGACGAGGAGGAAGCGAAAAGGCAATTTCCATGAGGTTAAGTGTGCAAGGCCATGTGGCTTTGCTCAGGTGGTCTGGGCACAGGTGTGAGAACAAGCTGAAGAGTACAATAGTAATAAAACTGTATAACCCCTTTCTCCTGTTCTATTTGCACCACAGTGTGTCAGATCCTGCCCAAAGGCGTAGTTTCTGTCCTGGGCCCAGCCTCCAGTCCAGCCTCTGCTTCCATTGTTAGCCACATCTGTGGGGAGAAAGAGGTAATGTCACCTCCATCATCTTCATCACCTTCATGAGCCATTAAACAACCCTGTAAGGTTGGTCACTATTATATCGCAGCTTCGGAGGCTGAAAGGCAGTGGCCTAGTAAACTTATGCCAAAGAAATGTTCCTGGTCCACAGCTCAGCTACCAATCACATATACTGTAATGATATTATTATTACAGTGGTGCCTCGCAAGACGAAATTAATTCGTTCCGCAAGTTTTTTATTCTTGCGAGTTTTTCGTCTTGCGAAGCACGGTTTCCCATAGGAATGCATTGAAAATCAATTAATGCGTTCCTAGGGAAACCGCTTGCCAGGCTGGCGGTG
>JAXCMG010000044.1:9135384-9155538 GCA_034642415.1 Podarcis siculus | reverse complement strand
CCAACATTCAGAACAGCATTCTGAATGTTGGCGGTGGGGAGGAAAGCCCTCCTCCCTCCGCAAGCCTTCAGGACAGGTCCGGGAAGAGAGGAGAAGGTGCGCAGCGCTGTACTGTTAAAATCATTACCTGCCCTTCACCGACGGATCCCAAGGCAGGTTACAGCAAATGAATTAATTCAAATTAATTCAACCGTTCTGAATTAATGGTTGCCTAGGAAAGCCTGTTTAAAACTTTCGGAGCTGCTGGGGGTTCTTATTACAGACCTCATCCTTCTCTTTATCTCTGTCCTAACTTCTACTTGAAGCTCCGGCTGCTTGTTAAATTTTTCTCAACCTCTTTCTGCAGTTGGTGACAGAAAGGGGAGGAAATCTGGTTCGGTAGCCCACCCAGTATATAATAGACTTCCCCAAAGGCTTTGATTGCTTTAAGCAGTCTATGGAACTGTAATTAATTTGCTGCATGTAACACTTGTCACAAGAGTTTTCTGTTCTGCAGAACTCTAAACGAAGACAGCCTCTTCTCGGCTGCAGAGGAGGACATGGGGAGGCTTGTGTCAGCACTGTAAACAAACGACTTCTTTCTCTGCCCTAGATCCCCCACGTGAAGGTGGGTCCTGAGGAGACCCCCAAACTGCAGTACTTGCGCTTCGCTTCCGTCAGCCTCTACCCCAGCAACGAGGACGTCAGCTTGGCTGTATCCCGTATTCTCAAGTCCTTCAACTACCCCTCGGCTAGCCTCATCTGCGCCAAGGCTGAGTGTGAGAAATTGTGGCTGAGCTCTTTGGCGGGGAATGGAGAGGGCAAAGTGGGAGGGGCCAAATGCTGTACTTGTGGGGGCGGGGCCAGCGGGTGGCCAATCAGATTTCACAGAGATGTGAGCTGTGGGGATGGAAGCAGTTCTCAAACGTCATACCTCTGGCTTTATTGGGGATCGTTTAAAAAATGTTTTTAAATTAAAATACAGTGGTACCTCGGGTTACAAACTTAATTCGTTCCGGAGGTCCGTTCTTAACCCAAAATCGTTCTTAACCTGAGACGCACTTTTGCTAATGGGGCCTCCCGCTGCCACTTCGTCACCGGTGCGCAATTTCTGTTCTCATCCTGGGGCAAAGTTCTCAACCCGAGGTACTACTTCCGGGTTAGTGGAGTTTGTAACATGAAGCGTTTGTAATCCGAGGTACCACTGTACTTGTTTAGTTTGGCCCCAGTGACTAGATGTGAAGAAAATGGAGCTCCTTCACTTCCTTCAAAACTGAATGCTGGCAGACTTGGTCAGGGATCCCACTGCATAGTTTTGGCACCACCACAGAGAAGACCCTGCTTGGATTACCTGAAGCCCTAGCCTCCTTCGAAATTAGTATGCAAAGCAGGGCTTCCTATACCACAGTTCTGGGCACACGAATATATATATAAAAGCAGAGGTGTTCAAATGCTTTTATGTCCTGATCGGATGGTTCCCGGGCCAAGTCCTAAGCTCTGAAGCCAGGCGGGTTGGGCTGGGCTCTGGCTTGGGCGAAATGTTGGCGCAAACCCTTGTTCCTTTCGCATCCACCAGGCCTGCTGCGATTGGAGGAGCTCGTGCGTCAGTTTCTCATCTCCAAGGAGACGCTGTCGATCCGGATGCTCGATGACACCAACGACCCGACGCCGCTGCTCAAGGAGATCCGGGACGACAAAATCTCCACCATCATCATCGACGCCAATGCTTCCATCTCTTATCTCATCCTCAAGAAGGTGAGGGAAGGCAGCGGCAGGCATGGGTGTGGGCTGTGCAGTTCGGGTGGCTGCCACGAAACTGGAAGGCAGCGGCAGGCCTCCACTCAGCATCCCACAGATCGCCTCAGCTTCTGTCGGGTTTTTGCAAGCGTTGCCTCCGAGTAGCTCGAGGGCTTTTGCAGTTACTTGAAAAGAATCCTCGAAACGCCCCCGTCCCGATCAGCACTCCCCCTTTTCCCGCCCAGCTTTGAAGAGCTGCTCGTGGGAAAACGGTTGCTGTGGGCAAAAGCCTGCCGCACGGAGGAGACCCTTGAGGTAAAGAGAAGTCCCTGTGGCAGGGTGGCTTTTTGCCTCGAAGTGTGGATGGTGGCGGTGGAAACAATCAATTTTTTAAAATATTCCTTTAAAGCGGTTTGCAAAAGCCCGTGAGGGTTTGTGAAAACGCTTGCAAAAAATAAAATAAAGGCCTGTAGTTTGTAAGGTGAACTGGGGGAAGGGGCGGCGGGATGTTCAGCCATCTTAGTTAGGAATTAAGCAACACCAGATTTTGAAATAAGGATGCAAGGCAGCCACAGCCAAATTAAAACGGCAGAAGTGGAAACACAACTATTGCTGGGATCATATAAACTCCAGTTACATTGACAGGGAGTGGGGTGTTTAATGACCGGAAGGTTTAAACACAACAGAGCCCATTTCTTGTAGGGAAAAGATGCAGCACTGGTTAGAGCAAGCGTGGGGAATGTTTGGCTCTTCAGCTGGACTACAACTCCCACCATCCCTGGCCATCAGCCATGCTTGCTGGGGTTGCTGGGAGTTGTAGTTCAGCATTGGAGAAAGGGGGTAGTTCTTTTAGTTGCAAGATAAAATGGAAGTGCTTCTTCTAACAAAGCGTAGTTTTGTTAGAATGTTCTCTCAGAGGAGTCAGGCATGTCCGCCCACCTGGGTGTCTTTAAAAGGGGGTTGAAACGAGATTTTGCTATAAACGAGATTTTGCTACAAAATGAGATTTCGCTATATAGCATGACGAAACGAGATTTCACTTAAATAGCATGACAAACGTTAGTGATTTTATTAGGACCCATAAGAACTGCTTAGAGGGTTTGATCGAAAAAGAAGAAGCAGTATACAAATTTTAATAAAATAACAGATTTTTAAAAATAAGATGCACATGCATCTTAAGAGGCAATTTTCCTTTTAAAAACAAATGTATATTTTGAACTGATTTTACGTATACTTGAGTTGTTTTTTTAGGGCAACTTGTTTTTGACTCCTACTGAAAAATCTCTGTGTCTGTTTTATGGTTTGTGTAAACTGGTTCACAGTTTCTAATAATTACATTAATAAAAGAAAGGGGGATAAGGCTCTGAGAAGCTAATAGCCATGATAGCTGAGATTTGCCTCCACAGTCAGAGGCAGCCATGTTTCTGAATTCCAGTTGCTGGAAACAACAGGAGGGACCTCATCCAGCGCTGCAGCGAAACCAGAGCTGGTGAATATTGAGGGTCCACTGTTGGTGTGGGAGCTCAGAGACCTGAGGCTCCTTCCTAGAAACTGATTCTCCTCCTTCTCCTTTTCCAGGCTTCAGAGCTTGGGATGACGACCGCGTTCTACAAGTACATCCTGACCACTATGGTTAGTACTGAGACCATGCTATGCAGGCAAAGGAGCCCCTTGTGTGTGTCTTTGTGTCTTTGCATATGTTCAAATCCCACCCTGGTTTGTGCACTGGAGAGGAGCCGTAGCTCGACAGCAGTTAAACGTGTGTTGTGACGCAGATCTCTCGCCCTGGAAGAGCTCCTTGCTGCTAGTTTAGAAAACACAGAGCTGGACAGGACAGTGGAACAATAGCATAAACCAGTGTCGCATCAGCTGAGATTCCTGCATTGCATTGGGTTGGGCTAGATGAACCTTGGGGGTCTCCCTTCCAACTCTAGAATTCTACAATTCTATATTTTCAGCCTGGGTGGTTTGTAGGGATGTCAGAGAGTTCTGCTGAAAAGGATAATGGGGTGGAAATTGCCAATATTCTCTCACCCATTATTCCATGTCCAGAACAGAAATCAGTCCAAGGAATACAGTAGAACTCTGCTTCCAGTACCCATTCCACATACAGTGGTACCTCGCAAGACAAATGCCTCGCAAGACGAAAAACTCGCAAGACGAAAGAGTTTTCAATTTTTTGAGTCGTTCCGCAAGACGAATTTCCCTATGGGCTTGCTTCGCAAGACGAAAACGTCTTGCGAGTTCTTGCGAGTTCGTTTCCTTTTTCTTTAAGCCGCTAAGCCGTTAATAGCTGCTAAGCCGTTAATAGCCGTGCTTTGCAAGACGAAAAATCCGCAAGACGAAGAAACTCGCAGAACGGATTAATTTTGTCTTGCGAGGCACCACTGTATAGCTCATTCAGACTTCTGCTTGTCTTGCCTGTTCTCACCCCCCAACCTCTGTTTTTTACTGCTGAATTGGAGCAACTGTGAATCAGGTTTTGTGCAGATGGACATTTGCTTGCGCTCAGTGCTAAAGAGCAGGTTTTTCGGGGCAAACTGCAAACGGCTCGGACCCGTGCTTTCTAACTGGCCAATGGGATCAAAAGCCATTGAGAGATCAAATAAAAACAATAGGTTCACATTTTTTTCCTGTGTCCTTCTCCCAATAAAAGTCGTCATCCGTCAGGGAGACGAAAGCTGGTTCATTCCTATAAACAGGTCTTAACCCAGATCGAAATGGGTTAAGATCATTTGTTTCATCCAAGAGTGCTTGCGATCGTCATGCCCCAACCCTCTCGGCCACCTTTCCTGTTTCACCTCTGCACATGCTTGCAGGCACCCTCTTGTCCAGTCGGTACTCGCAGAGAGCCCGTCTCCCCTCCCCATAAAACCCAGACCTGTCTGATATAAAATACAGGAGAGCAGGGGCAGAGCTATAGATGTGATGCTTCCAAAAATGTTATGGTCGTGGTTTATTTTAATTATCGCTTTTTGGCTCAAAGGCTCCCGAAGCAGCAACTATAAAATACAATGCAAAGTAAATATACAATCACAGTGCAATGAATCAATCAAAGCAAGACAAAACAGCGAAATTACAACGTACCTGTAAATCACGCTAGCTATGCATTAGGAACGCACCAATTAACCCTCCTGTCAGAAACGGGGGGGGGGGGGGGAGATCTATCAAGTTACCTCTATCTCCCACCTAGAGTGTACACATCTTCCTGTGCCCAGTTTCCTCTCTTCATTTCAGAAATTGAACATTTTTTGTGGGGTTTGGGGAAGAGAAGGGGGTAATTGGATTTGAGGGCAGCTTTTTTCCAGCTGCAAATCTGTGTTGGGGCTGCAGCTTGCATCTCCTTCCTCCCTCAACTGACCCCTGCTTCAGAAAAGGGAGTCCTTGTCCCCTGCTGTAGCGAAACATTGGATCTGGTTCAGCAATTGTTTTTAGCATTGACGAAGGGTGACCCTGCCACAGAAATTCAGCTGGAGGGTATGTTGGTGTGTTTTTTTATATGCTGCTTCTCACTGTGAAGGGATGCTCAGTCTCAGTTTTTTGGTTTTTTGTCCCTTTTTCGTTGGAAGGTGAAAAGATTGGAGATTTAGAGCGGGGCACTACAATGATCCAGACAGAATCATTTTGCAAGCCAGCTTCTGTCAACCCCTTTGCCAAATGTAAATCTAGGGCTGGGTACGCACCACATACGCAGGTACGCAGGTGGCGCTGTGGGTTAAACCACAGAGCCTAGGACTTGCCGATCAGAAGGTCGGTGGTTCGAATCCCCGCGACGGGGTGAGCTCCCGTTGCTTGGTCCCTGCTCCTGCCAACCTAGCAGTTCGAAAGCACGTCAAAGTGCAAGTAGATAAATAGGTACCGCTCCGGCGGGAAGGTAAACTGCGTTTCCGTGCACTGCTCTGGTTTGCCGGAAGCGGCTTAGTCATGCTGGCCACATGACCCAGAAGCTGTACGCTGGCTCCCTCGGCCAATAAAGCGAGATGAGCACTGCAACCCCAGAGTCGGCCACGACGGGACCTAATGGTCAGGGGTCCCTTTACCTTTACCTTTATGCATCACATACTTAAACCACAGGACTTCACCTTCTAAAGAATCTTGGGAAATGTTGTTTGTTAAGAAAGAGGAGGGAAAGGACAAGATTTTTCACCGAGGTAATGCCAATTATCTGCCTAACCCACTTCATCATCATCAACTTTTATTGTGCTAGCCATAGGCCATGGCATCATTCAGAAAAATAGCAAAAGGAAAAACAGGAATAACCCAGTGCCAAGCCATAGGACCTGATCAGGAATATGGAACAGAAATCTAGCCCTCCTATGGGTTGGATAAACCACCTACCTTTGCAGAGCAGGAATGCATGGAATTGCAAGTTAAGAGCTGGGAAGTTTGGGGCAAACCATAGAAATGCAATACCGTTCTTCGTATTGCTTTCTTATAGCTTTCTCCTAACTTATGGGGAACTGAACCCAGCTCATTTTAGCTTGTGCCTACTTCTCCCTACCTGCCCCGTAGTATGACGGACAGCTGTCCTTTTGCCAGCTGTTGTGATGGTGGTTTAGCTGGAATCGCCCCACCTGGTGGTGGCTCAGAGCCGCTGTCTGGAAGAATGCTGATTAACTTGTTCACCCATTCCGGGCCTGACCGGGGCTGACCCTGCTTTTGCTGTATCAGACTTGACGGGATCCCAGCCGGAGGCATACGGCTCGCCAGATGTTCCCAACGTAACTCAGCCGTGCTCGGTGTGAGCAACTGGCTGAGTCTGCTGCTCCCCTGCAGACAGCGCTGCCATTACGGATCTTGGCTGTCATGAGCTCTGCTGAAGGAGCATCGCTGGGACGTTTGCTGAGAAACCGAGCGGTGGACCTTCACCAGCTCCCCTTGCCCTGAATCGACAGCAATCTGCCAGCAGATTTTAGGAAATGAGCAATTCTGCCCAAGCATTAATGTCCCAAAAGTCAGATCCCTCTCTCCCCGTACAGTAACTCCACCAATTTTTTTATTCAAAAAGGTGTACTCCAGTTTCTCTCGAAGGGAAGGGGGAAATTGTAAGCAGTAGAGGCAGTCCGTACACTTTTCACTTTTCTGCGCTGAATATTCGGTTGTGAATTTTTGGGTGTGTGTGTGTAAAAGGATTTTTCCAGGAACTTGATACTGTATGTACTCTCCCCAAAACTCCACTGTACCTTATTTTTGCAGGCTTATTATCACATTTGCAAACAGTGCGGGGCATGGGAGAAAAATATACATAGATGTTTCACCTACCGATCCCGGAATTTCTTAAACAATGAATTTCTACGAAGGTTCACAGCAAAACATGGTTTTAGGTCATGCTGACGGCCTTAAGTACTGAAGTTCCAAAACTATTTTCATTCTGCGTTTGTCTTGTCACGCTAGCAAGAAATATTAGCAGTGCATACTTATAACCAAATTGCTTCCTCTTAAAAATCTTCCTTTGCACTTCTGGAAATAGGAGCAAAGCAGATGAAATATCTGATCTTGTTGGCAAAAACTGGTTAGAAAACACAGAGCTAAGAGGTGAAGCTAGGTGAAGAACACAGGGTGAAAGGTTAGCTATATCTAGCTAAACAGGAGAGTAAATATGTCATGTTTCTTTCTTTTTTTCAATATTTCTATGAGATCACAGGCAACAATATCCAGCATTACTAGGCAGCAAGAATTTGCAAAGTTAATTTTAAACTAAGTGCAATGATGCATTAAGCTGAGCAGACACTCCTGGGATAACTATCAATCTCTTTCCCTCTTAATAGTCATTAAACTGATTCATTAAAAAACATCCGTAGCATTAGTAATATTTATATCAGAACATTAAAATATCCCCGGCGTATTTATCCATAGTCGTAGACGCACATTAGTTTGTAACAGGCCCACCGACCGCTCACAAACACAAGAACAGTGACAGAAGAAAAAGAAAAGCAGAATTATTTTAACATATAGCAGCATAACTCTGTCTCAGAAGCAAGTCCCATCGAATTATGTGGGGCTTCCTCCCAGCAGAGTGGATATAGGGTTGTAATTGAAGATCAAGTTAGTGTTATTTGAACAAACAGCAGCTCTCCAAAAGAAAAAAAGGAGAGAGAAAAAATGCCTCCATACAAATTAATCTTTCGAGCAAAGCAAACAACAAATGTGGTTGCACAAAAATCAGGAAGCGTAGCGTTCCAGAACATTATGAATACCATCCATTGTCTTTACAAAGTTGTTAGCGTTATACATTTCATTTTCTGCGGCATCTATGTGATAAGCACGTTTCACTGCTGTGGCTGCATCCCAAATTCGAAAAGTAAATAAATAAATAAAACCAGAGAAGGAAAGAGAGAGAGAGAGAGAGAGAGGCTCTCCCCACCCTATAAATGTATTTTAGCAGCTGTGAGCAGATTAATGACCATTTCTACCTCATTATCTGCACATCAAGATCATTCCGAATCCTTTAACGGAATCCTCAAAGCGCCATCTGTGAATTCATACCCCGTGGCTTGTTCAAACTACAATAACATGGAGAGCATCAATAGATTTTAATTTTCTCACACATTCCCAAAACATATGCAAATAGGCACCGTGCAGTTTTGCCTGCACTGGTAACTTTGATTAGTGATCGACCGTAAACCAATTGAATTGTGTGTGTGTGTGTGTGTGTGTGTGTGTGTGTGTGTGTGTGTGTGTGAAGTAACATGGATGTATTTTTGTTTGTTTCAAAGTGTTTCATTGAGTCATAGAACTGTAGAGTTCAAAGGGACCCCCAAGAGTCATCTAGTCCAACCTCCTTTATTGCAAGAATTTCAACTAGATCATATTTTCATTGCAACCATGTTCCACACAAGCCCACTGATGGAGGAAGGGGGTGCGGTGGGTGCGGTCTGCCCCAGGTGCCATCCCTGAGAGGGGGGTGACATTGCCATGGGCAGTGCCCCCAGGATGTGGGTGCTTGCCGCGGGTAGCACCCCCCTGGGAAGCTCACACGCCCCCGCGGGTGGCTACCCCGCCCCTGGGTGCACAGCATGTTCGCCGCTCCGGGTGCCAGAGCAGCTAGCTCCGCTTCTGCACACCCCTGAGCACTCGTGATGAAAGATGGTAGCACTGAGCACATGCTTCTTGTGAAGAAGGTCCCAGGTTAAATCCTGGTATCACTGGGTGGGGGTAGGAGAGAGACCCCCACCTGCAATTCAAGAGTCACTGCCAGTGACTGTAATAATAATAATGTTGTTGTTGTTGTTGTTTAGTCGTTTAGTCATGTCTGACTCTTCGTGACCCCATGGACCAGAGCACGCCAGGCACTCCTGTCTTCCACTGCCTCCCGCAGTTTGGTCAAACTCATGCTGGTAGCTTCGAGAACA
Organism: Podarcis siculus; assembly: GCA_034642415.1. NCBI lineage: Eukaryota > Metazoa > Chordata > Lepidosauria > Squamata > Lacertidae > Podarcis > Podarcis siculus. Next base: position 9,146,470 of record JAXCMG010000044.1, on the reverse strand, counting down.
CTGTCCAACCATCTCGTCCTCTGTCGTCCCCTTCTCCTTGTGTCCTCAATCTTTCCCAACATCAGGGTTTTTTCCAGTGAGTCTTCTCTTCCCATGAGGTGGCCAAAGTATTGGAGCCTCAGCTTCAGGATCTTTCCTTCCAGTGAGCACTCAGGGCTGATTTCCTTCAGAATGGATACGTTTGATCTTCTTGCAGTCCATGGGACTCTCAAGAGTCTCCCCCAGCACCATAATTCAAAAGCATCGATTCTTCGGCGATCAGCCTTCTTTATGGTCCAGCTCTCACTTCCATACATCACTACTGGGAAAACCATAGCTTTAACTATACGGACCTTTGTCGGCAAGGTGATGTCTCTGCTTTTTAAGATGCTGTCTAGGTTTGTCATTGCTTTTCTCCCAAAGTAGTGTGACTTGGTGTTGGGCAAATACCCTGGTTCCCCTTTCCATTGCCAAATCAGCTCAGGTAGGGTGCATGCTTTCTTTTAGCCATTGTCTTAACTCCAAGGCTCTGGAGTCAGAGGCTGCAAGAGAGTGCCCACTTTGTATGCATAAGAAGTCTTGGGTATCTAGGGAGCTTAATGGATAGTGTGTTGTATTTGAACCAATAAGACCTTGGTTCAGTCCTTTCTCTGCCTTGGGGCTCACTGGGTATTAGCCTGGGCTAACCCACTCTCTCTCAGCTTATTCTACCTCACAGGGTTGTTGTGAAGCTAAAATGACAAAAACCCATTTATAGTGATGTGAGCTTCTTTAAGGATGGGATATGAATGGGTTGGAAATATAAAGAAGTATGATGGGGATATACAGAAATAAACTCTCAGGTTGAAGAATTAGACCTAGCTGAACTGGCATGAGGGAGAGATGGAAAAAATTGGGGGACACACACACACACACACACACGCTAATGTAATGCATAAACCGCAAAGCAATGTTTTCATGAAATATAGCACCAATTAAAATGAACAATAGGAAATTCTCTTTGTATCCAGAGCAAAATGATATTAATGATAATAATAATTTCAAAACAGGAATAGTATAAATAAACCTGATGTTTAAAAACCGAATGCATATGGCTCATAAAGTATCGCAGAGCACACAAAAAAGTCAGTAAAACCGAGCCGTTAAAATAACAAGCTGCAACCAAACCCAAATGCGTTTCAGCTCTTGATTTCCCTCGGTGGTCTCATTAAAGCTACTTGGCAGCAATAATAATAATAATAATAATAATAATAATAATTGTAACTCAGTAGATTATAAACTAGAGGTTAGATGAGCAAATCACAAAAGAGCATCGTCTGCAAATATGGTAATTCAGAATATTATAACCTGATTAAAGTAATTTTAAAATCCAATAAAAATGGTGTGAGGAAGACCATTGTTGCTTTTCCTGTCTCTTGATCAGGAAGAAGGTTTCTCCAATGTGAGGTTAGTCCATTGCACTCCAGGTGTGCTGAAACCCCGCCCCCTGCAATTTCCCCAAACACAGGACACTTGACTGCATGCCGTACTTTCCTGCGCATAAGATGAGGTGTTTTTTTAAAAAATGTTAGACATTGGGGGTCATCTTACGTGGGATTGGTTGCTGCCATGACCTGGAGATTGTCAGCGGCTATTTGGCGTGTTATTGGTGGCTGTGGCAATGGCTGGTGTTGATTTGCTGTTGCTGTGGCAATTGGGTGGGCGATTGGTGGCTTCTGCCAGCGAGGGGACAGAAGAGAGAGAGCCAGTGTGGTGTAGTGGTTAAGAGCGGTGGACTCGTAATCTGGTGAACCAGGTTCACTTCCCCGCTCCACCACATGCAGCTGCTGGGTGACCTTGGGCTAGTCCCACTTCTCTGAAGTCTCTCAGCCCCACTCACCTCACAGAGTGTTTGTTGTGGGGGAGGAAGGGAAAGGAGAATGTTAGCCGCTTTGAGACTCCTTCGGGTAGTGATAAAGTGGGATATCAAATCCAAAGTCTTCTTCTTTTGGGACATGTGTGAGTGGCAGTGTAGGTCAGGCCGGTGAGCGATTTCCGGCAGTCCCCCCTAAAAAATGCTGAACAAGTGCAGGCCACCCCAAAAAGCTCAATAACTTTGGGCAATCTCCCCCCACTTTCCTAATTTGGTAAAGATAAAGGGACCTCTGACCATTAGGTCCAGTCACGAACGACTCTGCTGTTGCGACACTCATCTCGCTTTACTGGCCGAGGGAGCCGGCGTACAGCTTCCGGGTCATGTGGCCAGCATGAATGAGCCGCTTCTGGCGAACCAGAGCAGCACACGGAAATGCGGTTTACCTTCCCACCGGAGTGGTACCTATTTATCTACTTGCACTTTGACGTGCTTTTGAACTGCTAGGTTGGCAGGAGCTGGGACTGAGCAACGAGAGTTCACCCCGTCACAGGGATTCGAACCGCCGACCTTCTGATTGGCAAGTCCTAGGCTCTGTGGTTTAACCCACAGCGCCAATTTGGAGTCCCCCAAAATAGGGGGCGTCTTATACATGGAAAAATACGGTAATTTGTGAAACTGCTGCTCACCATCTCCCCTCCTCCTTCTTCTCTTTGCCTCCTGACTTGTTCCTCACAGGATTTCCCAATCTTGCACCTGGATGAGATTGTGGATGAGCACTCCAACATCCTGGGCTTCTCCATGTTTAACACCAGCCATCCTTTCTACATGGAGTTTGTCCGCAGCCTCAACATGTCGTGGCGGGAGAACTGTGAGCTCAGCCCTTACCCGGGGCCTGCGGTAAGTCTGGCAACTCAGAGTACAAGGGTAATGTCATGCATAGGAGAAATCCTACCGAATTCTGTGAAGTGACTCTACTAGAATGACCGGCCGCTAGGGATGGAAGAACATGTCAGTTTCATTTCTTCTGGTTTCTCGTTTTCCCAATCTTAAATTGGGTTCTCCATGTTTCTGCAGCTAATTTGTGGCACATTTATTTATTTAGATCCTCACGAAAATTCTTCAGAACGTTGGTGCAAATTTCTCCTACTGCAATACACATTTGTGAATGCTGTTTTGACTCCTTTGCACATTTTTTTGCAAGCAACTTCTCCTGATATAATGCATTTCTGCATGTTATTTTCATGGATATGTTCATTTTTTTAAGGCTCACTTTTACCTAACCTATGCATTTTTTTTTTTTTTTATAATTGTCCGTCTGTTGGCGGCCTCTCAAAATTCAAATCAGTGCTAATTTCAAAGGATGGCTGGGTTTCGGTTCTCCTGTTGTTTCAGATTTGATAGATTCAGCTTTAAATGTGGACTGAATCGAATTTCTCCCCCATGAAATTAGACTTAGTTTGCATTTAAAGATTTAGTTTGCATTTTCACAGGCTTTCCCCCTCAGGTGAACTCTGAGAAGAGTTTGGATATGCCTCCTCTGACGAAACTTCTGAGTGATTTCTAGGAAAGTGAAAATAATTTCAATTTAGGTTAATTAGGTTTCTTGGTGGGGGTTTTGCCCGTCCCTAATGCAGAATGTTAAATTCTGATGTTAAGATACATGCCTGTCCGTTTGAGAAACACATTAATTCCAGCTTGCTCAGTAACTATGACTCATTTCATCCACCTCCAGCTTTGCAGAGGCAGAGATGTTTGAGCCTAGTTGCAGAAGTAAGAGTAGAACGGAGATGATAGGCTAGAGGCCCAGAAAGAACGTTTTGACAGCTGGAAGCTCAACCTGGCTCCCATCTGTCAGCCAGGGAAGAAACAATTGCAGGAGATTTCATTGCCCTGGCATGCTTGGAAGAACACATATAAGAACTTCATAACTGAGAACCAGAGCCTGAGATTGCTTTCCCCCCCCTCCTCCTCATCAGCCCCTTTTCCTTTTGTGCCATGTCTTTAGAGGGTGAGGATTATCTTACTTAAGTTTTTTCGCCTGAAGAGTGGGGGGGGATGCTTTAAATAATAAGCTAATAATAATAATGGGACGCGGGTGGCACTGTGGGTTAAATCACAGAGCCTTGGACTTGCTGATCAGAAAGTCGGTGGTTCGAATCCCCGCGACGGGGTGAGCTCCCATTGTTCGGTCCCTGCTTCTGCCAACCTAGCAGTTCGAAAGCACGTCAAAGTGCAAGTAGATAAATAGGTACCGCTCAGGCGGGAAGGTAAACGGCGTTTCCGTGCACTGCTCTGTTTCGCCAGAAGCGGCTTAGTCATGCTGGCCACATGACCCGGAAGCTGTACGCCGGCTCCCTCAGCCAATAAAGCGAGATGAGCGCCGCAACCCCAGAGTCGGCCACGACTGGACCTAATGGTCAGGGGTCCCTTTACCTTTAATAATAATAACAGGTACCCTCACCCTCCGAGCTGCTTGATAATTAAACGCTGGCTGAACTGTTTGCTCCCCTTCAGCTGTCGGCGGCACTGATGTTCGATGCGGTGCACGTGGTGGTGAGCGCTGTGCGAGAGCTGAACCGCAGCCAGGAGATTGGGGTCAAACCCCTGGCCTGCACCTCGTCTAACATCTGGCAGCATGGGACCAGCCTCATGAACTACCTGCGCATGGTGAGATGTGGCTGTGCTCGCAGTGGGCAGGCTGTGTTTCCTATAATATTAAGGCACCTGCACAGTATGAAGAGGGTCCTGACTGTGATTAAGGCCTTGTGCAGATAATATTCGCCCCAGACACAAACGTTTGCCTAGGTTTGAGCCAAAAATAAGGATGGGATCCAAGTTTTCTGACAGAAACTGTGGCCCTGTGGTGGATTTCTCCTCTTTTCTTGTCTTTATTCTTTTCTTTTTGACACTGTGCTTGCCATTGGAGATACTTCTCTGTCTGCTTCCTCTGAGGGGGTGCAAAAGAGGGCAGTGTGAGAGTGGGCCTTCTCGGTGGTGGCTCCTTGTTTGCGAAATGTTCTCCCCAGGGAAGTACACCTGGTGCTGACACTTCTAATTGCCTGGGTAAAACATTTCTATTCACCGTATTTTTCGCTCTATAAGACACACCCAACCATAAGACGCACCTAGTTTTTAGAGGAGGAAAACAAGAGACAAGAAAGCAATGCAAAGCCTCTTGAGCAAAGAGGCAGGAGCGCTCCCGCTGTGCTCAGGAGGCTTTGCGTGGCTATCCCTGAAGCCAGGAGAGCAAGAGGGATTGGTGCGCACCGATCCCTCTTACTCTCCTGGCTTCAGCGAAAGCTGCGCAGCCTGCATTCGCTCCATAAGACACACACACATTTCCCCTTACTTTTTAGGAGGGGAAAAGTGTGTCTTATAGAGCGAAAAATACGGTACCTAGGCGCTTGATGGTTAATTGGGAGGGTAGTGAGTTTTCTGGCCCTTTAGTGGGGTGGGTCGGATTCATCCTTTTATAAATATTCTTGGATGAGAATGCTTGGGTATTATAATGCAGCTGTAGAGATAATGATACATACTGCTCAACTACCCAAACTGCTCCTTGGTGGGTAGCTGAGGTTTAATAGCCTGGTCTCTCAAAATGGCCTACCAAACTCTTTTATCTCCTCCTCCCATCACTCTGTGCCCTCCTTCCTTTTCTGCTACCTGTGCGTAGCAGTCAGGTCTCCGAGGCCTTGCCTCCCTGTAACTATTCCTGCTAACACTAAACAGCTCCTTCTGTAAGTAGGCCCTTTGTTTTGCAAAATCCCCCTCCCCACCGAGCAATTCAGAATGTTCACAAACATTCCATGATGTCACTGCAGCCCCGGCCAATGGATGGGGAGGAAGGGCACATTTCAGTTGATTGAAAGCCAGAGCTCTGGCAACTCCAGGCTTCCCCACATCACACCTGCTCAGCCAATCTGGAGCAGGCTCAGTTACACTGGGGGTGGGGGGGAGTAATGTAATTTCAAAAAGTAAATCTGCACATTGAATCTTTGATAACCTCCGTATGTGCACACACTGTCTTAAAATGACGAGCAGAGAGGAACCCATAGTTCACATATCTTGATGAATCTAGGGGGATGTAAAAATCCAGTGCTGGCTACCTCAAGCTGGTTGTGACCTTCACCGCAGGCTGGTCATATCTCACTGTCTTCCCTTCTTTCCCTGTTTCCCTCTCTGTCTTTTCTCCCTCCCAACCCCCATTTCTGTCTCTCCATCCCTGGCCAGGTAGAGTATGACGGGCTGACAGGGCGTGTAGAGTTCAACAGCAAGGGCCAGAGAACCAATTATACCTTGCGCATCCTGGAAAAAGCCCGCCATGGGCACCGGGAGGTAAGTGGGGAGTTCTCCTTAAAACTGGCCTTCTCTTCCCAGTCCAGGTTCTGAGCAAAGGCAACCCGAATCATGCAGTTCAGAATATGCATTTATCGTTCCTCAGCTGCAAATCATCTACTCCTGTTGGGTCATTTCCCGTAGCCTTGAGGGGCTGCAGGTTGAAGTCCGCTGTGTGCTTGTTATGTACTGAGTTGAATAGGATCCAAAATGCAGCGATCTGATTGGTCCTAGAACAATAGGATTCAGAATGCAGCAGTCTGATTGGTCCTAGAACAATGCAGCAGTATGATTGGTCTGCAGGAGCCACCAATCCAGCTCCAGATGGAAGTGAATCCACAACCTGATTGGCCTACAGGAGAATTCCGGAATTAGCCAATCACGTGCAGCCCATTGTGTAAATAATGTATATAAAGCAGATACTTTGGGGAAACATTGATTCCTCCTCACCACTATGAGCTGAATAAAGAGCATGAAATCCACTCTTGACTCTGAGTATATTTCAGTGCTCATCTTGCAAGAAAGTGAAATGATTCAGGCCAGGTTTCAAGATACGAGCCCAGTTTTTTTCCAAAGTCTGAAGTTTCTACGTGCAGAATTCTAAGGCCTCTTCTCTTCCTCCTCCTGCAACTGTTCTTCACTCTCCAGTCCTGCAGCTTCTCGGGCCTCTGACTGTCTCCTGGCTGTCACAGGCTCCTCCAGATCACTGCTTCCCTTCTACCAAGTCTGTCTCCAACCCTGCTTCTCCCGCTGACGACTCCTCAGTATCCACTCCTCAGTGTCCAGCCAGTCCCTGACACTGTTTCTATACTGTTCTGTACTTTAAAGAACAAATCTCAAAGCGGTTCACAGCACATTGAAACATCAAATAGAACAATCTGGAATAAAACTAATTCAAGCTTCAAGGGAGATCTTTCAGATCCTTCTCAAAGTGACGGTTTTGCTTCTCCCAGTCCACAGCCTGGCACCCAGAGATCTCCACGCAGTAGCGATCAAACTTGTGCCAGTCACAAAACGCGCCTGGCACCTAGCGAATTTCAAACACTGCTGATAAAACAGTCCAACTCAGGGATGGGTTGGGGGCCTGGGGGCCGAATGCAGCCTTCCAGGTCACTCGGTCTGGCCCTTTGGATTCTCCTCAGGCCACACCCCCTTTCCTCAGGCCACAGCCTCCTTGGTTGTTTTTTGCCTGGCTGGAATGTGTGCTTGAACTCCGATACTGCTTCTTATGCGCCTGAACTGAGGACAAGGGAAGTATGGCTGTGCATTCATTGCTCCGCCCACCTGTGCTTCCCTGGGATCTCTGGGAAGTTTCCCAGAAGGTGTGATGGCCTGGGACTTGGACTCGGAACCAGAGGAGTCTCAGTCTGCACTGGATCCTCTGCCTCAGGCGGCATCTGAACCGAGTCTGGGGCCTGATTCTGAAGAGCCCCAGTCTGCACAGGTTGCCCTGCAACAAGCACCAGCTGGGCCGAGTCAGGGGCCTGAGCCTGCCCTGGCTCCAGATGTGGGGATTACCTTGTTACCCTCTGCTGGGCAATCACGTACAGTTGCTCCACTACCAGTTGGGTCAGGAGAGGCTGAGGTGGCCTCTGGGTCTAGTAACCCACTGACATCTCCTGAGCTGCAGAGACTCAGGTCTGAGAGAAGGCGAGACCTGAGTACTCGCAGGAGGAGTGCTCGCCTTTGGTCGAGACAGGGAGGTGAGTCACTGGGGGATCAGGACCGGCCGTTACCCCGACAGAGATAAAAGGCTGTTGGACCCCGCCCCAGGTTGCGGGAGCAATGTTGCTGCTGGAACCTGGCTGAGACCCTGTGCCTGACCTAGCCTAGTTTCCTGGTTTGTGACTTGCCTTGGCCATGTTGGACTGACTCCTCGCGGAATCCTTGGATTCGGGACCAGACCTGGACCGCGTAGCTTGGGTTTACCCCCGGGCCCAGCACAGAAGGGAATGCAGCCGTGAGCTGGAAAAGGTTCCCCTTGCCTCTTCTAGTGAGACCCTCTAACACGCTTTTCCTTATTTGCAGATCGGGGTGTGGTACTCCAACAGGACTCTTGCCATGAACGCCACAACGCTGGACATCAACATCTCTGAGAGCCTTGCCAACAAAAATCTGACAGTCACCACCATCTTAGTAAGCTCGCTGCCCGCCTTTGCCGGGCTTTGTTAAGGGAGGGGAGTGTGGGTTCCCTTGGCCTTTAATATCAAATTCAGGTTGAGAGTCTTCTGGGCTTGGCAGATGGTGAGTTTGCACGTGGGCCGTAGGCGACCAGATCCAGAGCGCTGAGCTCCTCAACTTTTGTAGAGGAGTGAATTTTCGCAAACTCGGTTTGTCACGCAAGAGGGAGGAGCGCAACCCCTGCTGAGATTCCTCCACTTTGGCACGGCTATCAAAGCTGCGCTGGCACAGCTCACTGATCAGAAGACATAGAGCAGCCTGATGACAGGGAGCCTAATGATCTGTCGGTCTGCTCCATCTTTGATCCCGGCAACCCTGCATGCCATATATTGTAGTCACACACATAATATGGGACGCGGGTGGCACTGTGGGTTAAACCACAGAGCCTAGGACTTGCCGATCAGAAGGTCGGCGGTTCGAATCCCCACGATGGGGTGAGCTCCCGTTGCTCGGTCCCTGCTCCTGCCAACCTAGCAGTTCGAAAGCACGTCAAAGTACAAGTAGATAAATAGGTACCGCTCCAGCGGGAAGGTAAACGGTGTTTCTGTGCGCTGCTCTGGTTCGCCAGAAGCTGCTTAGTCATGCTGGCCACATGACCCGGAAGCTGTACACCGGTTCCCTCGGCCAATAAAGCGAGATGAGTGCCACAACCCCAGAGTCGGCCACAACTGGACCTAATGGTCAGGGGTCCCTTTACCTTTTATGCATAATACACCCCTTTGGTGCAGCAGTCTCAAGCCGGAAGCAAAACAGGAGGAGTATGGAGTCCCTTGTGGGCTGCCATACACAACTCATGGTGCATTGCCAGTATGGTCCTCTGCTGGACTCCAGCTCCCATCATCCACGACTATTCCGCATACTAGCAGGAACTGATGGGAGTTGTAGTCCAACAAGACCGGGAAGGCACTGTGCATTGGCCTTCTCCGGTGAGCGCCATTTTGGCTTGATTGATCCCAATTCTTGCGGGGTTGGGATTAAAGGTCTAAGGGACCCGTTCTCCTGTACACCTGGTCTGCGGCAAGAGGAGCCCATGGGGCACCTTCCAGATGCCATTGGACTCCAACTCCCATCAGCCCCAGCCAGCATGGCCTGCAGTTAGGGCTGATGGAGTCCAGCAGCATTGACTGCCCTTAGTCTAAGGAGAAGACATGATCAAAACATTATTACACTGGAACTCATAATAATTCAGCCAATTGGTTCAGGATTGGTGTGATCTGAACTAGTGCAGTTTGGCACTGAGTAGAGGTTTTTTTTGGGGGGAGGTGAATGCCTCCCTTTTATTATCTTCTGTCTTTCTTTCTTTTCGTTTTTTAACAAGCGCTTCCTTGCTGTGTAGAGCTCCTCAGGGTGTCTGGCTGCTATTCTCCTCCTCACAGAAGGCGCTGAGACAGAGCTATGGCTGCGGTCAACACATAGCGCAGCCCCAGTGCCTTGTGGGAGGAGAATAAAGTGCTTTGTGGAGAATGTGAGAGCGGGGCTTTGTTTCGTTTCGTTTGAAGAAGGCAGGGAAAGGCGACTGCTTCACCAACCAGGGTAGTTCCCCCTCTCCTCCTCCTGAAAAGAAATAAGCCAACATTTCTCTCCTCTGTTCTGACTTAGCTGTAGTTGCGGACTGACAAAAGTGCTTCTGCATGTTAGCATTTCAGAACACGCCACTGCACATGATTAACCTGAGGAACTCACTGCCACTGCCGGTGGCTCGCAGTTGACGGCAAAAAAGGGCATTGCCCCAGCAACCTCGGTCTGCCCTCAGCCAGCCCCCCACCTCCCTGTGTTTTTACAACCTGCCCGATGGGTGACAGAGCCTGCCCTCAGTTGAGTCAGTTGCGAGGAGTAAGAAATGTCCTTATTTTCATCTGAGGAATGTCGGAGGGCATGAAACAGAACAGGGCCTTGGTGAAACTTCCTTGCAAACTTTCTGCTAGCACTTATCCCCTCACGCAAGGGGCTCTTACTCACTGTCTCCCTGTCCCCTCTTACAGGAAAACCCCTACGTGATGCGCCGTGCAAACTTCCAGGAGCTGTCCGGCACAGAGCAGTACGAGGGCTTCTGCGTAGACATGCTCCATGAACTCGCCGACATCCTTAAATTTCGCTTCCAGATTAAGCTGGTGGACGACGGGCTCTATGGGGCTCCCGAGCCAAATGGATCTTGGACTGGCATGGTGGGAGAGCTCATTAATAGGGTACGGCTCCTTGGGGTGGAACCCAGTGGGGTCTCCTTCTCCCAGACCTTTTCCTGAAGACCCACAACCCCCTTATCTTTCGGTAGTATATCATCTGACAGAACCAAAAGCACAAAAGTGTGGGCTGGTGAAAGAGGACAAATGTATGTGAGCATGTGCAGACTGCCCTTCTTCTGCAGGGCACCATGACTGCCCTATCACTGTCTTTTCGGTTCCTCCAAAAGCTCAGGCCCTAGCACTGCTTCTTTGGTTCTTTGCCCTCAGATGAAGGGCCTGTCTAGACACAGAGCAAAATGTGATAGGTGGCAGGGGATCAATTTTTTTTAATGCACCTGCATTCCTGTTCTTGCTCCCTGCAAGTAGAAAGCTAGCATCACAGGAACTGGGCTCGGCTAAAATATTTTCCTAGCTTTTTTCTTGCAGGGAGGGCTTTGTTCTGTTTGTTCGCACGAAAGAGTGCTCAGGAATGGCATCCCCGCAACTGAAGTCTGAAGTTGTAAAACCACTCTGTCACCTCACATTGCTGCATGGGTTGACCAATTGCTTTCCC
>JAXCMG010000044.1:9112032-9134984 GCA_034642415.1 Podarcis siculus | reverse complement strand
TGGGGAGAAGCGATCTTCTCCCCACCGCCAGCCTTCAGAACAGGTCCGGGGACAGAGGGGAAGGCGCGCTGCGCTTCCCTGCTATCCCCGGAGCTTGCGGGGCAAGCTTCGTCTTGCGAAGCAAGCCCATAGGGAAATGCATCTTGCGAAGCGCCTAAGAAAACGAAAAACTCTTTCGTCTAGCGAGTTTTTCGTCTTCCGAGGCGTTCGTCTTGCGGGGTACCACTGTAATGCACTATGGAAAGAACTGCTATCTGCTGTAGTTCTGGAGTCTCCAACCAGGGGGCGATTCTGAGACCTCTGGGTGCCAGTTGAGTGTTTGCTACATCCAGCCCACAAGGGCATGGAAAGCTAATGCGGTGCCTCTCAGATGTTGCTAGACTCCAGGGCCCATCAGCTTCAGCCAGCATGGTCGAAGGTCTGGGCTGATGGGAGTTGTAGTCTGGCAACATTTAGAGAGCATCACATTGGCCACCTATATACGAGGGTGGCGTTTCTCCAAACTTGGGTCTGTAGCTGCTTTTGGACCACGACTCCCATCATCCCTATCTAGCAGGACCAGTGGTCAGGGATGATGGGAACTGTAGTCCAAAAACACTAAGTTGGAGAAACCATGTACTGGGGGACATATTTATACATTAAATATGCATTCAGCATGGGAATTTTTTTTCTAACCACGTGGTTGGAAACCTCGGTATGAAATAAATGTGCAAAATCACCCTGATTTTTCACTGCATGAGCAAGTTGCCTTAAGCTTGCTGCCACAAATCAGCCTGTGAAATTTAGTGCCTCTCTCTGCCCACCCTCCCTGACCACCAGCTTGGCCTTTCTGGATCTCAGACACTCTGTTCCCTGCCACCTCCTTTTCTGCTTGCAAGGTGTCGTTGCCAAAGTGATCTTTCCCTCGCTCTGAGCAGTTAGAATGGCTGGCGGGTGGAGGGGGAAGAGGAAGAGAAGGCACCGCTCCTGCGCTCCTGCTCCCCCCCCAGAAGAGGGCACATGGCGGTGGGTTGGGCTGTGCGATTCCCCGAGTGACAGGCAGGGGTCACTGTGCTTTGCTCCGCAGAAAGCTGACCTGGCCGTAGCTGCGTTCACCATCACGGCCGAGCGGGAGAAGGTCATCGACTTCTCCAAGCCTTTTATGACCCTGGGGATCAGCATCTTGTACCGGGTTCACATGGTATGTGCACTTTTGTCTTGTGGGACTGGGAGGAGGGGGGCCACGGCTGAGAGGTTGAGCAAATGGACTGGTGAACCTAAGGGCAGAACAGCGTGGCTGTTGAGTCTCATTTCACACACAACCCAGTGCAGTGGTACCTTGGTTGTCAAACGCCTTGGTACTCAAACAACTTGGAACCCAAACACTGCAAGCCCGGAAGTAAAGGTTCCGGTTTGCAAAGTTTTTTCGGAAGCTGGATGTGCTCCATTTTGAGTGCCACGCGTCTGTTTTGAGTGTTACGCTGAGGTCTGTCTGTCTGTTTTTGCTATTTACCTTGTGTTTTTGTTTTTGCAGCTCTTTGTTTTTGTGACTGTGTGGAACCCAGTTCAGCTACTGATTGATTGATTGTCTGACTGCAGTACATGGTTTATTGCTTTCATTTTATGGATCAGTGGTCTCGTTAGAGAGTAAAATTCATGTTAAATTGCTGTTTTAGGGGTTGTGTTTAAAAGTCTGGAACAGATTAATCCCTTTTGCATTACTTTCTCTGGGAAAGCGCACCTTGGTTTTGGAATGCTTTGGTTTTGGAATGGATTAAGTTTGAGAACCAAGGTACCACTGTACCTATTCGGAGACTTTAGACAGCCTCACAATTATGGGTGGGAGTTTTGACCCCTGCGGGTGATGTGCTGCAGCCTTCTTAAAGCAGTTCTTTATCATGGGAAACTCTGGTTAAAGGAACGCTCCATCTTCTCCTCCATTCTGATAACGGTGCAAAGTTGTGCTGTGGTTTCACACCATCCCACGACTCTTCTCTCCTGTCTTCAGTTTGGGAAGGCAGCGAAAACGGCAACTTTTATCACATTGCAAGGTTGTCAAAACAAGGTCTCCTTGGCTGCATTCCGCTTGACGGATCGCAAAGTGTGCAGCGGGGCTAATATAAGCAACGGTGCTGGAATTGCACCGACGATACCCTCGTTCCAATCCCCCGTTTCAGCCTCGAAATTCATTGAGTGACTTCAGGTTGGCCAGTATCTCTCGGCCTCACAAGGCCGTTGTCAGAATAAAATGGGGAGTGAGGAACGAAGCCACGTCCTCTGCCTTGAGCTCATTAGAGGAACATTGTCCTAACAAATACCCTGTTATTTGCGAAAGACCTTTAAACGGAGCAAGGGAGCGTAGCTGCAATTGCCCCGGGTTTGTCATGAATCAGCAGAAACCAAGGTACCAGCCCTGAGTCAACAACCTCCGAAACAGCCTCCAGAATCCCCGATATAATGAGAACAACAAGCCGGTTTCCTTCAAGGCGCATTAGAGCGAAGAGAACGGCATTAAAGCTAATTGTGTAGCTCCATTATCTCTGCAGTTAGCAGAGTTGACCCGTTAAGTCTGCTTTCAGGAGCACTGCATGCAATGCTGGCTCTGCTTCCGTGGAGGCAGCTTTTAATTGGAATGCACCACGGCAGTTTGCTGGCCCACATGAAACAGCCCAGTCTTCCTACCTTGTTGTTGTTTAGTCGTTCAGTCATGTCCGACTCTTCGTGACCCCATGGACCAGAGCACGCCAAGCACTCCTGTCTTCCACTGCCTCCCTCAGTTTGGTCAAACTCATGTTTGTAGCTTCAAGAACACTGTCCAACCATCTCGTCCTCTGTCATCCCCTTCTCCTTGTGCCCTCCATCTTTCCCAACATCAGGGTCTTCTCCAGGGAGTCTTCTCTTCTCATGAGGTGGCCAAAGTATTGGAGCCTCAGCTTCAGGATCTGTCCTTCCAGTGAGCACTCAGGGCTGATTTCCTTCAGAATGGAGAGATTTGATCTTCTTGCAATCCATGGGACTCTCAAAGAGTCTCCTCCAGCACCATAATTCAAAAGCCTCAATTCTTTGGAGATCAGCCTTCTTTATGGTCCAGCTCTCACTTCCTACCTTAGGGATAGGCAATGTTTAGGCTGATCCATTGGGGCACATTGACACACCAACCTTCGTCTGCCTCCAGCCAGCCAGCCCTGACCTACCTGCCTCTTTTCTTTCAACCAGTCAGAGGTGGTGCTGGTTGTCAGCTTCCTTCCCCTTAGTCTCAGCGTTGCCCCTGTAGAACGCAGCAGCAGCAACAGGGAGGAAGATGGGGACAAAACTAGAAATGGCTCTGTCATTGGCTCTGGCGCCACCTGCTGTTGGTCTCCCTGTGTTCTGCCCTACTAGTCGCAATGCACACCAGCCACCACTGGGGATAGGCAAGGTTTAGGCTGGGCTGAATAGAGGGATATAGGGAATATTTGTTGGAAACTACCCAGAGTGGCTAGGCCCGCAGGGGTCAGCAAACTTTGTCAGCAGGGGGCCGGTCCACTGTCCCTCAGACCTTGTGGGGGGCCGGGCTATATTTTGAAGGGAAAAAATGAACAAATTCCCAGAGATGCCTTTTAAATAAAAACACACATTCTATTCATGTAAAAACACCAGCCAGGCCCCACAAATAACCCAGAGATGCATTTTAAATAAAAAGACACATTTTACTCATGTAAAAACACGCTGATTCCCAGACCGTCCGCAGGCCAGATTTAGAAGGTGATTGGGCTAGAATTGACCATGGGTTGAGGCAATACAGTCAGATGGGCGGGGTACAAATAACATAAATTATTAATAATAATATTAATGGTGATTCAGTGGTCCTGCTACTTCTTTTTTTTACAGGGACGCAAACCAGGGTATTTCTCCTTCCTGGATCCTTTCTCCCCAGCTGTTTGGCTTTTCATGCTCCTGGCTTATCTCGCTGTCAGCTGCGTCCTCTTCCTAGCTGCCAGGTTAGTGCCCCCTATGCTGGAGCCGTAATGAGGCACTACTAGGGATGGGACTATGGGGCATGGCCTTCCAGTGGTGTAGTTGGCTGCTTGGGCACCCGGGCTGAGCCATTCCATGGCGGCGGGGTGAGCTGGGCAGGTCGCTCTGGCCGGATCCTGCATGGAATCCACCCTCCGCCTCCCCCTCAGCTGCAGGGGGGCTGGGGGGGCACCTGGCAGACGTGAGCCCCACATCACCCGAAAAGGAGAGGTGTATGGCTTGGGCACGTTGCAGGCCCTGTGGTAAGTGCCACCCCCTGGGTGAGTGGCACCCAGTGTACCCCCCCTCACAGCTCCACTGGTGTCGCCTCCCCCACAAACAAAATTCTAGTGTTTCTAGGTGGGTAATGAAACCAGTAGAAGTTTGAGGTTCTGTGTGTTCTCCGTGTCACTGAGATATTAATTTGAGATAATAACTTGAAATTACTTTCAAAAGAGTCTATTTGGGGGTGTTGAATTGGGTAACTGAGGGGAAAGTAAATTGGGTTGGAGCAGGAGATTAACGGGGGGTAACTGAGCGAAAGAAGTTTGGGGTGATCTGGGATGTGGTACAAATTAACTGAGTATTTTTTGGAAGTGGGGATTTGGTTGGGAAATTAGTTGGCTTGCATTCTGTTGCATTTAACCTCTGAAACTGCATCCACACATATAAATTAGCGCCTGCCCATTTTTGCTTACGGGCTTGTGCCCCAAATCTTTTAAGAACCTAACCAAACACCCTTGTTGCATTGTGTGTTGCAATGCACCCTGAAGCAGAGGTGGTCAGGCGTCTGTATTCTTTCTCTGGGGAGGTAGATTTAGTCACACAAATTGAGCTCTGCATAAAGTCACGACCGCCTGTCAGTAGGTACTCAGACATAATGGTATGTGCAGATATGTACATTCACACATACACATTGCACAGAAAGAGCAAGGCAGAGGAGTCACCTTGAAGTATGTAATATTTCAGTTTCTTACAACATTCCCTCCCCCAATATTCCAAATAAAACTGGGGAGGGCTGCCAGGGATCGGATAAAATTGCTTTGAGTGCTGCATCTGATTCAGAGGCTGCCTGTTAGCCATCCCAGGCTAGGTTTCTTCCACATGTTACGCTTGGGGAAAGGACTGTAGTTCAGTGGAAGAGTGCCTAATCTACATGCAGTAGACTCCAGGTTCAGTCCCTGGCAGCATCTTCAGGTCAAAAAGGGGATCAGGTAGCTGACGATGTCAAAGATCTCCAGCACAGAGGCCTGCTGCAAGCCAGAGCGGGTTGCACTGGGCTAAACAGACTAAAAGTCGTGTGCCGTCTTTAAGGCAGCTCTTGTGTTCTTTGCTGCAGCAGATTGTGGGAAATGTCACTGCTCAAATCCTGTGATGGATGTTCGTGGCTGCAGCCATTTAGGGCGAGATCTGAAATGTCACTTTGAAACTGGTTCATCTTTCATGCCTTCCTGTAATTAAATTGGTAGTTTAGTGAAGGTTTGGAGACTACCCCCTAAGACCCTGAGCCTAAATATGTTTACACAGAAGTAAGCCAGCTCCTCTCCTATCTTTCTTTTCTCTTTTCTCTCTTATTTTCTTTTCTTTTCACAGGCTGAGCCCTTATGAATGGTACAACCCCCATCCTTGCCTGCGTGAGCGGCACAACATATTGGAAAACCAGTACACGCTTGGCAACAGCCTCTGGTTCCCAGTTGGCGGCTTCATGCAACAGGGGTCAGAGATCATGCCTCGGGCCCTCTCTACCCGCTGTGTCAGTGGGGTCTGGTGAGCATCTGTGGGGCAGGTGCCTGACAGGTTTGGAGAAAGGGGCCTCTGTGGAGTTGGGGTCCGTAGCAGCAGGGGTGACCAGCTATGGGGTATATTCAAATCTGGAAAATTCCAGACACCACCTCATCTCCCAGCTGCCCAATAGCATTCTGCTGCCGTTTAAACAACTGAAATATATTTTAAAAAAATTTCCAGGTGCCTCTTAAACATTTGGTGGTGGCTCCTAGGAATTTGGATTTTTTAAATGGGATAGCGGTTAAGTCTTGATTAATCTACTAAAGTTTTAGTTGATTAATCGGGGGGGGGGGGCATTTTTGGTGACGACAACATTTGAGGGGCACATCTGTTTATCTGTGAAGGCTGATTCGGTTTTTGCATGTTACTGCAACAGAGAATAAAAAAATAAAGAAGGCAATTCCTTCTGAAAGGGAAACTGCTGTTTGTGTTTACTGAATTGTAGGGGGTCACACTTCATTCAGTCTCTTACATAAGAGTTTGGGTGATATCTAATGTTAATTGATCCATTGATTAATTGTTTAAAAAGCAGATTCTAGAATTCTTGAAATTCTTTAGCCAATTGGCAGTGTGGATTTGTAATATAAATCAATGTTTGGGCCCACTCAACCCTTTTCAGCACCTTACCCAGATGTTGCTTAGCCTATTCTACAAAGATATAAAATAGAATTTACAAAAAAATCTTAATCTGAGCAACGTAATGGAACAGACCTTTTCACCTAAGTGTATGTGACTAGGACATGTTAAATTAACAAGGATAATGTTAAAGGTAAAGGTAAAGGTACCCCTGCCCGTACGGGCCAGTCTTGACAGACTCTGGGGTTGTGCGCCCATCTCACTCAAGAGGCCGGGGGCCAGCACTGTCCGCAGACACTTCTGGGTCACGTGGCCAGTGTGACATCGCTGCTCTGGCGAGCCAGAGCCGCACACGGAAACGCCGTTTACCTTCCCGCTAGTAAGCGGTCCCTATTTATCTGCTTGCACCCGGGGGTGCTTTCGAACTGCTAGGTTGGCAGGCGCTGGGACCGAGCAGCGGAAGCGCACCCCGCCGCGGGGATTCGAACCGCCGACCTTTCGATCGGCAAGCCCTAGGCGCTGAGGCTTTTACCCACAGCGCCACCCGCGTCCCTAAGGATAATGTTGGTTTGTGTCAAATGAGGACACGACCTTCTCTCTAGGCTAAAGGCTAACAGCATATCTTCAGTGGGTATTGTTGAGGACGTAAATAAGCATCAATGCTTAGGTGAGTGTTGATGAATTTTAATGGCTGGTATCTGCTAGCTACTAGGGATACTCCCATCTGTTTTGCTGAGGGCTGGGAAGAAATATTTTAGCAGTTGGCATGCAGCCAGAGAAGGAGAAAGACGATCAAGGTTTTTTCTAAAAAAAATTGTCTGGCAGGCAAGAAGTGGCTTTTTTTTCCTTTAAAGGGTAGCTTTACCCATTTGGGAGTTTGCTTGCTCCTTTGTTCTCAACCTGGATATTTGTAAAGTTAACTGCTATCGCAAAGGGTTGCTACCACCCTCTCCTCAGAAGGATTTGGGCCCTGTAAGCTTCTGACTGAGAAACTGTGGCAATGTGAATTCTGATTTGCTGGTAAGCAGGCTAGGCGATGTTACACCAAAGCAACACCCTATTGCTTTCCTTATTGCAAAGAAGTCCAATCTTTCGGGGAAGCCCTCCCAATCTGCTGCATAAATATGCAACCTGAGTTTGCCTGTGATTAGATGCCATCCCAAAATAGCTGCAGCCTGGAAGCGTCGCGGCATTAGATCTTGAAACCCGAAGGGATCTCATTAGCTAGGAAGTTTTTCTCTGCTTCTGCAGGATAAGTGGAGAGGCACTTTTATGCATGCCCAGAATGCCCTTCCCCGAGAGCCAGTGTGGTGTAGTGGTTAGATGGCAGCACTATGACCTGGGAGAGCAGGGTTCAAATTCACACTCAGCCACCAAGCTCACTGGGTGACCCTGGGCCTCTCACTTTGCCTGGCGAGTTCCCGCCTCCCCCATCGGAAATAAAGATACATGACACCAGCATTTTAGGTTAATGGGCGAAAATAGGCCACAACTTTATTGGTTACAGGAATTGAGCAGTATTGGCTTAGGCATTGGTCTTACCGACTATCCGGCTTCAGCTTGAAGTCCGGGAAGGGTTAACCGCCAGTAGGGGGAGTCCTGCTGGTGCACATCAACTAGGATCTCCCCCAGGGTCACCGCTCGGAGGCGTGCCTTAGGCCCACACCTCCATAGGCTTCGGACAGGGCAACGCCCCCAGGAATCCTTTACTGGACTACCATTCGATATGGGAGAAGGTGATGGCGCTTCCTCCCCCCCACTCATCTGCATAACAATATCCTTACCAATACCTAACCGCCAATGCCGAGGAAGTTGTGACGATTTGCTACGAGGTAGGCAAAAAACCAAATGGCTGGAGCCAATTTGCCAAGTGGAAAAAATTCCTACCAGGCCCCTTGACGGCAACCAACCGAAATCCATAGCAATGTCAGAGAGCCGAACCTAAAGGGTGGGAGGGTTGGGAAACCGGAGCAGCTGGAGCAACGAAAGAGGAAAATCCTCAGCCGCGCCGGCCCTAAATAGTGTGGGCCACGCCTCCTGGGCCAGCCGATTGGCTGGCAAGGGAGATGACGTGGCCGAGGATTCCCTCAGTCTCGCGGGGGCTGTGAGCCAGGCCCCGCGCACGTGGGGAGGGCGTGAAGCCCGCAACCCCACCTCCTCTCCAGCTCGGAAGTGGCTTTCTCTTAGCCCAACCTACTCCACAGGGCTGTTGTGAGGATAAAATAGAAGCTGTTTTTTTTTGGGGGGGAAATGAGCTATAAATCAAATGCATAGAAATGCATAAATTGCCCCCCCCTTAAATGGCTTTTTTTTTGGTACTGAAAATTGCGTGTGAATTTTGTTCTTGTTGCTGCAGGTGGGCATTCACCTTGATCATCATCTCCTCTTACACGGCCAACCTTGCTGCCTTCCTCACCGTCCAGAGGATGGAGGTGCCCATTGAGTCGGCGGACGACTTGGCTGACCAGACCAACATTGAATATGGCACCATCCACGCGGGCTCCACAATGACCTTCTTCCAAGTGAGAGAGACGCGCTTGTCAGCTATATGGCTGGGCTGACACCCAGTTCCCTCCTGCAACTGTCATTCATCCGTCCACGGTCACCAAGCATGCTCAGTCATCATCGGGCTGTTTTTAGGTTTCCCCCCTTCTAACAATGTCTATGCGCTTCTGTAAACCGCGGGGGTTTTCCTGAGCCGGCTGCTGCCTGCCTTCCTCTCACGGGTGGGTGGTGCTGTTTTAGCTGCAAAAGGCATTGGCACCCAGCCCTGAAGTTGGCAGATACGGGTCTTTGATTTGAATTGGGGGAAAGAATGTAGCTGTGTTTTGATCGTGTCTGCTTAGCTACTCTGTCCCAAGTTTTGCTCTTGTTCGCCTTGATAGCTAAAACCCAGAACCTATTTATTCAGAGACGGGAAAACTCCTAAATGCCTGCTTCCAGGGGTGGCAATCTCCACTATGACCTCTCTGTGAACTTTTTGGGATCACCTGCTTGGCCCTGGTTGGATTACATGCTCCTTTTCTGTGAATCAGAGAGACAATCTGTGCATCCTTAGAAGCAGGATAATAGAATCCTGCTGGCCTTCCCTTCGGCTTATGGGGGGAATCCAGGCCTAACACGACATTCTCCATGCTTAATAGGAATCAGTCCAAAAGGGAAAGGGGGAAAAAGAATTCCCATGGACAGTTCCTTGCGTGTAGTTCCCATTTCACTCAGCAGTTAAACAAAGACATGTATTAAGATTGCACTGTAAATCTGAACCAGTACTCAAAAAGAGTGCAGTTCTGGGAACCGCTGCAACCTCTGCACAAGCTCTGTGGGTTGGGCTTCCAGGGCAGAAGCTTTTGTTCACAGCACAAAATATATATATTTTGCAAATATAACAAGGGTCAAAGGAGAACAGGTCCTTTCAGGACTCCTCTATTCCTGCGGCTGCAAACTGTTTTTAATTCTGAATTTCAAATCGTTGCAAGCCTGAAACCTTCTGGTGAAGGGCAGGTAATTAATAGTAGTAGTAATAATAATTATAAATTTGTGTAAAATGTTTTCTTTTGTTTTGTTTACTAGTGCAGCTTCCCCTTGCCACACAACACAAGCTGTTCCCTTTCAAAATACCCCTTTCTGAACCAATATAGGGCCCTGTTCTCTCTCGCATCTGAAAAACATTATGTGAAGAGTGGCCTTCATTTCTTTTCATTCTCCCGACTTCCTGAGTACCTTTTAAAATACCTTCTTGAAATTCTCCCGAGTGGTGGGGAGGAAGAGATCTCCACAAAACCACTTTAATTACTGGGTGGATAGCTGAGATGACCTTCAGCTGTCTCTTTAACTATCCCAAATGTTCTCATACATATAGACGCCCAACATCAAGCCCAGACTTCTGTCTCTTGGGACTTGGGCAGTGTCCTAGCCCTGGCTAGCTTTTTCTCTGATATTGCGCTGGGCTGAAGAACTGTTCCCTCTGAAAATATATTCAAAGCTGATGTCCCTCAGGGCCAGCGGGGGCACAGGATCTGACATATCAGTCCGAGTGCCCCCCTCACTACTAATCATAGTATTGGGGTATTAGAGGGGAGAGAGAGAGAAGGTCAAGGCTGGAGGTTCCCATGGCAACAGTAGCCAAGGCGGCAGTGACCAGTCTATTGTCATTTTTTTGGGGGGGGGTCTAATTCTATCCTTCTCTTGGTTGCTCTGGCAACCTGTCTCCACAGTAACAGCAGTCTCTGCTCCGGGAGACATTAATGAAGGGAAATCAATCAACAAACAAGGTGGCAGGCCGGATGGCGGAAAGGAAAACCTACAGTTTTGCCTTTCAGCCAGGACCCTGCAAATTCCTTTCCTTCCTGAGTCCCAAAGCTGTCTCCTCCTTATGTGTTGCCCTTGTCAAGTCTGAGGACCAGCTCGCTGCATCCTGCCACTTCACAATCACACGGCAAAATAGTTTTTAGTGTAGAGTCCAGTTCCGCCTTCATCTGTTTCTAAGACCTCGGGTTTTTCTTATAGTTGAAGTTGATTCGTTAATCGCCTTCTAAAAACACCGTCTCTCATGGCGATTTGCACTGGCGATAGTTGACAACAAAGAATAACGCATTTAAAGCAAGGCTAAAACCCCAAACAAGTGCACACTCATGGCAAAGACCCATTGATTCATCTGAGAGAGCACATCAGAACAAAAGTATCTTCGACTGTTTATTGAAAGTGCAGATTACTGACCGCCTATCATCTTGGCAGGAATGCTGTTCTGCAGAACAGGGACAGCCCTTCTGCAAGTTACTGCAGAAGAGGCTTCTGAGATCTTTGCAGCTTGCAGGAGAAACTGGACCACAATAATCTACTGGGTGTGCAAGGGCTGTATCATTAACAACAACAACCCCCCCAGACAGAAAACACAAAAATGACAGGTTACCCTGATAATTCCCTCCCACTACGTTATCAGTTTGGAAGCAAAGCATCCAATAATTCAACATAAATTTGTGACTTACTCAAGTGCATTGCCTGGGCAGTTTCTGACTTATTTATTTTTTAATGTTCGCCGCCATCTCTCGCCACACCGCGTGCTTCTGTCTGCTCGTCGCCTGAGAACAACCTAGTCTTTTTATTTCCACCAGCCACAGGGAGAGGACGGAGCAAGCCCAGTTCCACTACTTGTTGCTGAAAGCAGTAATTTGAAATATATAAGCTGGGCGGGGGCCCCAACCAGGGTCTGGCTGCTTTTTTGTTTGAGTTTTATGATATCATTCTAGCAAGACTTCCACCCTGGGCCTCAGACAAGCTCTGCAGCATGTCAGTGTACTGTGTGGTTGGAATGTTGAACTTAATACAAGTGAGGCCTAAATTTAAAATTCCCACTCAGCCACAAAGCTTTCCGAGTGACCTTGGGTCAATCGCTATCTTTCAGCCTAGCCTACCCAACAGGGTTGTTGGGAAGATAAAATGGGGAGGGTGAGAGAAACTTGCATGCTGCCCTGATATCTTTTGGATAAAAATGTAATAAACCAATGTACAGGTCCATCCTTCGCATTATGACGACGCTTATCACGATAAAATTTCATTTATGGAAGAAACTAACCTCTCAAAGCAAGCCTTGCAAAGTCTCGGCATCCTCTCCCTCATTCGTTCTCTCCCTATCTTTTTCTCCAACCAGAATTCTCGGTACCAGACGTACCAGCGGATGTGGAACTACATGCATTCAAAGCAACCTAGTGTCTTTGTCAAGAGCACAGAGGAGGGGATCGCCCGGGTGCTGAATTCGAAGTATGCCTTCCTGCTCGAGAGCACGATGAACGAGTATCACCGGAGACTCAACTGCAACCTGACGCAAATTGGGGGGCTGTTGGATACCAAGGGCTATGGCATCGGCATGCCACTGGGTGAGTGGCAGTAGCTGGAGCCAATCATCAGCTGGCATCGGTGCCAAGCGCAGAACAATGGGAAATGTCAAAGGCACAGGGACATAGAAGCGTGGGCCTAATAATAATTACAATGCTGATAATAATAGATGCTATTTATATATACCTGAGTCACTTCTACTTATTGTGGAGGTTGCTGTGAGACTCCTACCTTGATTCTTCTGTCCTGCACCTGGCACTAGGGATTCCTGGTGCTAGATGTTGCACAAAAACAAAGAAGAAGTTGTGAATCGTGTCTATATTATACTGACATGAAAGATCAACAGTACAAACATTTTACAAGCACATAAAAAAATCCCAAAGCTATGGGATCACCAACTATGATGCTATGAATCACCAACTCTTTACTAGCAATCCGTAGTTGGTAGTTCATAGTCTTCACTGTTTAATTATTATTATTATTATTATTAATAATAATAATTTATTATTTAGATGCCGCCCATCTGACTGAGTTGCCCCAGCCACTCTGAGCGGCTTCCAGCAAAATAGAAAAAAATTATAAAACATCAAACGTTAAAAATTCACCTATACAGGTCTGCCCTCAGGATTCTGTATGTGTTTGTGTGACGTCTGTATTGGTGATCTTCTATATTGGTATGAAATGGATACTGTTTATATGTACATGAGCCTCTTTATTGTCTGAAAGTATCAAGACAAGGCCCTATTTTGTAGGTTTATAATCTGAAAGTAGTCAGCATGGGGGTGCAATGGGGGTTCTTGGAGAAGTACCCCCACAGAAAACCTTTGTGAGGTTGAGCCAGGTGCCCTGTTAATTGGCTCAGCCTGGGATTGGAATGGGTATTGGAAACAGATAAATGCAAATAACTGGGGGTTCCGCCAAGTGGCAGGTTGTCAAATGCATTTGGAGTTCAGGACACTCTGAACTAATCAGAAGGAATTCTTTTCGAAGGCCAAAATTGACCGTTTAATTTTTTTTCTACCAGAAAGGTAGAAGGTGTGCTTTGTGGAGAGGGCGTAATTTGAGATATTGCAAATGGGTTGTCGACAGTTTTTTATTTTTTTTACATAAAATGTCCCTTGGAAAGGGTAAATCCAGAATAAACTGAGGTGGGGTGGGGAGGAGGTTATACAGGTTAGTGTTCTGCTGGCAATGACATTTTGTGAACGCCAGTGCTTTTCTTTCTGGGGGTACGCAGGGGTACACATACCCCTAAACATTTTGTGAATCTTTGTACTTTTGTCCATTTACTGTATTTATTCCCCCTGATTTGAACTATAAAATGGTGATTTTCTTGAGTCAAAATGAGAATACCCCTAAGCATTTTTTTAAAGAAACGCTACAACAACAAAAAACACCTTGCATGACTCTTGCAAAAAAACACATTGATTTCTCATGCAGACGTGCTTGCTTATACCAGCTCCTTCTTTTTTTCCTTCTCTTTTTCCTTCTCTCTCTCTCATTCGCATGTGCGCACACACACACACACACACAAACACCCCTACATAGGCTGGTATAGCCTGTCTTTGGGGATGTTCGAAAAAGTGGTTTCATCAACATGGATCTTTTAGATTCCCCTTTCACTTTGGATGAACTTTGGCAGTAAGGTCGGCCAATCATCCAGAGATCAATACTGAGGGAGATTTTCAAAAAAGTGATATAGGCTTGCTCTTGCAAGGAGCTGCAGCTGATTGTGGCAGCTGAGGCCCCTTTCACCCCCCCCCCCCCCCCCGCTTACCTTAAACGCTGACAAGCCTTGTGTGACCAATAAGCCAACTGGTAAATGAGATTCAAAGTCAGCAGGGAGCTATATTAGACGACTTTCATAATGCTGGAGCCGACATGCCGGCCCCTGCTCTGAAGCTCGACTGAATGATGGCCTGAGAAGGGGTGGATTAATCATCATCGACAGCCCTGTGTCATATCTGCCTCCTTGACAATCCCGCAGGCTCCCCGTTCCGGGATGAGATCACCCTCGCCATCTTGCAGCTTCAGGAGAACAACCGCCTGGAGATCTTGAAACGGAAGTGGTGGGAGGGAAGCAAGTGTCCCAAAGAGGAGGACCACCGGGCCAAAGGTGAGGTGCTGAGGGGTGCGTATGATGGGCGCCGCCAACCTGAGGTTGCCAATGGACGCCATGGTTGGGTTAACACTGAGTAGAACCCAACTGGAATTGCAGCCCAAGGTTTTTGATAAATATGGGTTGAACCCACACCAGGCACTTCAAGTACAGTATTTTTCGCTCTATAAGACACACCAGACCACAAGACGCACCTAGTTTTTGGAGGAGGAAAACAAGAAAAAAATATTCTGAATCTCAGAAGCCAGAACAGCAAGAAGGATCGCTGCGCAGTGAAAGCAGCAATCCCTCTTGCTGTTCTGGCTTCTGGGATAGCTGCGCAGCCTGCATTCGCTCCATAAGACGCACACACATTTCCCCTTACTTTTTAGGAGGGAAAAAGTGAGTCTTATAGAGCAAAAAATACGGTACTTCAAGTTCTTGCCCCAAAGGATTCTGCGAACTGCCATTTGCCCTTCACAGATTCCCAGTTCCCAACAAACTGCAGTTCTCAGGATTAATTGGGGATGAAGGCATGTGAGCTAAATAGTAATAATAAGAATAAATTTTATTTATACCCTGTCCTCCCCAGCCAAGTCCGGGCTCAGGGCAGCTAACACCAGGTATAAAAACAATGGATTAAAATACAACTTAAAAACAAGATTAAAATACAACATTGAAATACAGCCTCATTTCAGTAGAAACTCAAATCAAAAACTTTTGGGGGATGAAAACGTCAAATCTTCACCAAGGCCAACTATCCAGACTGGTCCTACGTGGGCCAGAAAAAAGCCAGGGAAGTCCCCAAATAGGAGTTCCATCATAGAAGGAGAAAGGAAAAAGGAAAGAGGGGAAGGGGATCAAGTTGATTCCAAGCCAAAGGCCAGGCGGAACAACTCTGTCTTACAGGCCCTGCGGAAAGAAATGTGCTTTGAACATATGGCACAATGTTCCTCACACCTCTCTTCCATACAAACAATTAAATGTAGCAAGCTGGGGGGGGGGGGGAAACCTGGAGGAAGAAGCCAAACATGGTTCTCTGCTTAAATGAAGGCCAACAGTATATGGTTGTGAGGCCCTGTCTTTGGGGCTGTTTTGGCCTCAGTTTTTGGAACTTAGATTTCATGTGTGGCTCACAGACATGCCCACCTGCTGAAATCAGATGTACGTTTTGTGGAGATTGCTAATAGGCTGTGTAGAGCAACCTCTGGTGGCAAGAGAGAAGACTGCCAGTCGAAAAAGATGGGTTGGTGGAGGAAAATCCAATGAGCTGCAGCTGTAGACGCAGTAATACATGCCTCACCGTAGCAGAAACAGATCCAATATTGTGTCCGACTAACAGTTGAGCAAGTCAGTAGCTTCTGTTGGTTTGGACGCAAAGGGTTTATTTTCAGCCTGTGTCTTATTGATTTTTAAAGATCCCACTTATTGAAAAATCAGCGAAATGTGTCAGCCCATTTACAAAGGGATTCCAGATTGGCTGGATTCTGGGGAAGGAAAAGCTGAAAAATAGTCGTCAGGGAACAGCAGGGAAAGGGAAACACGGTGTCTGCAAACATCCTAACTTTCAAAAGCATACATTTAAGTTTTTCTTGGGTGGGATTTGGGGATCTTCCAAAGCGCTGAAAATTGCACTGAAAATATTTGGAAGCGAACATTCAGAACTGCTCTAGGCACATTGGGCAAGGAGACCACATTATAGGTGTGTGTGAGAGAGATGTGAAATCCAAGGTGTTAGGAATGTTCTCTGACTTCCTGAAAATGGCCAGGGTGGGGCAGCTTAGAGCTGTGTCCATCCTGTCCTTGCTGGCTCTCATTATTATTTTTTCTCCCCCCCCCCCCCAACAGGGCTGGGCATGGAGAACATTGGAGGCATCTTTGTGGTGCTCATCTGCGGGCTCATCATTGCAGTCTTCGTCGCTGTCATGGAATTTGTATGGGCCACGCGTCGCTCGGCTGAACATGAAGAGGTGAGGTGGGGTGCGGCTGGTCCTCTGGTTGCATGGAAGGAACGAGGGACAGTGGCTGGGTCTAAAGGGAAGACTATTGCCACCAGCCCCTGAGGAAGTATGAGTGGGTGGTTTTAAGAAGTGCGTTAAACTGGTCAAGGAGCCATAAGGAGATTGAGGAGTGAATCAGAGGGTCTCATGTGCAGACTGGAGGCAGGCTTGCAGGTGTGTGTGTGTGTGTGTGTGTGTGTGTGTGTGTTTGTGAGAGAGACAGAAAGACAGACAGACAGTGCACACATCCAACATTTCTCCAATGAAGACAGGATTGTCCTATTCCATTATTATTATACCCTGCCCATCTGATTTTATTAGTTATACCATTTTATTACCAGCCACTCTGGGCTGCTTACAACATATATAAAAGCATAATAAAACTTTAAATATTTTAAAAAAGCTTTCCTATACAGGGCTGCATTCAGATGGCTCAGGGAGTTGGATAACTCCATACACTTCAACATCTCTCGGATGAAAATAGGGACTTCCTAAGGAAAAGCGGGACATTCTGGGATCAAATCAGAAACGTGGATGGCTTCAGTAAATCCGGGACTGTCCCTAGAAAATAGGGACACTGGGAGGGTCGAGGAGAGGAGAAGTTCACATTCGCACCATACATTTTAAAGTACCATGCCCCTTTAGACAGTCCTGGCTTCCCCAAAGAATTCTGGGAACTATAGCCTGTTAAGAGTGTTAGGATGTCCCTATTTCCCTCCCAGGGATGCAATTCTCAGAGTGATTTAAGAACCAATCCCTCTTCACAGGGACCTCTGGGATTTGTAGCTATGTGAGGGGTCTCCTGACAACTCTCAGCATCCGTATCGAACTACAGCTTCCATAATTCTTTGGG
Source organism: Podarcis siculus (assembly GCA_034642415.1). NCBI lineage: Eukaryota > Metazoa > Chordata > Lepidosauria > Squamata > Lacertidae > Podarcis > Podarcis siculus. The sequence goes on along the minus strand of JAXCMG010000044.1, from coordinate 9,117,865 downwards.
TGAAACCACAACTATTCCAAGTGGTGTGACACTGCTTTATAAGTATGGTGTGCGTGTGCGCAGAGAACGGGCAGAAATCTGCTGTTGTTTTCAGAGCAGGAGCAATGATATTGTCCTGCTTGTTTGTGGCTGGTGGCTGGGCCTTACCTGCTCCTTCTTCAGTATTAATGTTGCTCAGCCATGTTGGCAGCTGTCTGCCTGTATTGCCTACCAAGTGTGCCAGCCGCCAAACTACCTTGGCACTTAGTATTTACCTGCAATGACTGGCAACAATTCTCCTGGATTTCAGGAAGGGGGGGGTCTCTCTTTACCTGAGGACGCCAGGCACTGAACCTGGAGCCTTCTGCATGCAAAGCAGGTGTTTTACCACTGAGCTACATCCTCTTCTGGGGGCTTGATGTTTGAGGTTGCCCTGTAACAGAAAAGCATATTTTCCATGTTGTTCATGAGCTGACATTGGCTTCGTTTTGCGGTAATTTATCGGTTGCGAGCACATATTATTTATTTGCTTGCTTGTTTGTTTTGACTTGTTTGTTGCTTGCTACCCAAAGGTCTCCAAGCAACTTGCAACATCTTTAGAACATAAATTTAAATATATTCTGCCGTAAAACAGAACAAAACAACCGCCCTAACAGCCGCAGGAAGCTTTGTAGTCACATAAACAATGAAGATCACAGAGGATGCTGCCCTGCTGTTCAAAATGAATTGTTTTATTATTTTGTACATCAGCTGTTGAAGTTCTTTTTTTGCATACATGGGGGAAAAACCCCTCTTGTTTCTAACAAGAGCTGAAGGGTTATTCTCACCTTACATGTCCTAGATTCTTGTTCCCCCGTATTAATACTTATTAAATTAGGGAGGGGAAACATGTGGCCCTCTTGATATTGTCAGTGTGCAGTTTCCATCAGCTCCAGACAGCATGACCAGGAATGATGGGAGCTTCAGCCCAGGAACTTCTGGAAAGTCACAAATCCACTCTGCTTTAAATACACCAATAATCATTCGGTTATCATTATCAATTCTATTAATTGCTGTTTATATCCCATCCTCTAAGACGCTCAGGGCAGTGGGGTAGTTTTGGCCCAGAGTGTGTGTGTGACTGACTGGAACAAGGCCCTCTGGTGTCCTTGACTCCTAGAATTGTAGAGTCTGAAGGGACCCGAGGGTCATCTAGTCCAACCCCCTGCAATGCAGGAATCTGAGCTAAAGCAGCCATGGCAGATGGCCACCCAACCTCTACCTAAAAACTCCCAGTGAAGGAGAGAGTCTGCTACCTTCTGGGAGCGTCTCTTCCACTATCAAACAGCTCTTAATGTCAGAAAGTTCTTCCTGATGTTTAGTGGGAATCTCCTTTCTTGTAACTTGAAGCCATTGGTTCAAGTCCTACCCTCTGGAGCAGGAGAAAACAAGCTTGCTCCATCTTCCATGGCTATCATATCTCCTCTCAGTCTCCTCTTATCCAGGCTAAACCAACCCAACTCCCCCCAACCTCAGCTACCAAGGCCTTTTCTTACAGAAACTCCCTCCCACTGTATCCCTCTTTTTCCTCTGGGTCAGCAACAGGGGAAGGGGAGGACCCCTCCATTTTTGTTTTGTTTTATAGACTTCTCTGTTGCTCCACCTTTTGAGAATTTCCCCCACATTTTGCCCAAGTAAGAACCATCTCCAAAATGGCTGCCGTGTTGTAACATCACAAGATGGCTGCTATGTCTGGAATGGCACTAAGTGATTATGTTTCATTGAAACCAACTGGCAGTAGGCTCAGAAGAATTTAATTCCAGCAGGACAGGTTGGATTTATTCAAGCAGTAGTACTTTGGTAAAACACTACCCAGTTTCTGAAGAAACTATATTTTTAAAGGATTAAATGAACCCAGACTTGGTCTATCAAACGTTATTAATAAGAAGGCATAATTTTCTGTATTGCCCTCCGTTCCTCGCATAAACACTGCTTCCATTCCGCTACAGTTCACCTTGAAAACTATGTTATTTGTCTCTCTGTCTGCTGTGATGGAACTACGTAAATTAAGTAATTAATTACGTAAATTATGTTGTCACTTCATTTTTCCATCCCATTCATGTCACTGCAAAGGAAGTTGCGGTGGACAATGAATTAGGTATCATTTTCAGACTGAAAGCAGCAGCAACAAGTGAATACTGATCTATTTGATGGATTGAGTTCCGTTCTAAACACAAGACAAATAAATGAACTGGGGCCATTTCTGTTCCCGCTGAAATTTCTCCACATCTCTATTCATCATAGTTCAAAGACAAACCCCCGTGTTCAGAGGCAGTCTATCTATGGTTACTAGATGCTGGGGAATCCCACAGGGGTCAGAGGTCAATACCTTGCCCTGTAAGTGCAGAGGTGGATCTTTGTTCTCTCTCTCAGTATTGACTTTTTTAAATGAAAAAAACCTCTTGTGACTTGAAGGTAGTCTGTGCTCATATTCTTGTTTGTGTCGTGAGAATCCAAGAGGATTATATCTCAGTGATTGGGAGGCTGGGTTTGCCAGCAACACTTTCATGTCAAAAATACTGTTTTTCTGGGTAAGCGTAGGACGATCAACTCGCAGCGGAACCTGCAAGCATCTGAAAACTGAGGAATAGAGTTGAGGTAGAATCTCATAGGGCAAAATACAAAGTTTATCAACTTTTTAGGCCCCGTTTACTGATGGGCTGGATCAGTAAAATACTTGCTGCTTGGAAACCCTGGTCAGGGTGCAAGTAGAGGGGCAGGGTAGCCGTGAAATGAGACGCCAGAAGGGCCAAAGAAGCATGCCTTCCTCCATTGGTGCCCCACAAGTGGGCAGGGGCTGGTCCTGAAATGCTGCCCGCTGTGTTAAATTACCCACAATGCCCCAAGCTGCCTAATGTAGCAACATTACACAGGGTGCTCTCTGTGGTATTGCGCAAAGTTTAACATGTATATTGGCTTCTCAGTCTCGGCCACTGCCACCACAGAGGTAGATATGGCTGGGGAAACAGGGGCATGCAGAAAAATGGGAGGGGTCCCTATTTTCACCCGAGGAATGTTGGAGGGTATGCTTAGGGTGTTGCCCACCTCCTCACTGCTTGCTCCTTCCTTCGCGACAGATCTCGGTGTGCCAGGAGATGCTGCGAGAGCTGCGCCACGCCGTTTCTTGCCGCAAGCCGACCCGCTCCCGCCGGCGCCGGCGCCACTACACCACCCGAGGCGCCCTGTCGCTGCGCTCCGTCCGAGAGATGCGCCTCAGCAACGGCAAGCTCTACTCGGGGACTCTGGTGTCTGAGCCGGGGCCGCAGCGCCTCCTGGAGGAGACTCCCCGGCCTTGCACCCACGTCCGCATCTGCCACGAATGCCGGCGCATCCAGACTCTTCGGGGAGCCCCCCCGCCGCCTCGGGGGCCCCCGCCTTCTGAGGAGGGCACTCCACGCCGGGGAGCCCCCCGCGAACTCAGCGGGCAGGAGTGACGCCCGCCTCACGTGCTTATTGGCCCCCTTCCCCACCTCGGCCCTGCCTTCGCTCTCGTGCGGAGGCGCCTGCTCTTAAGACATGTACGCTATGCGTATGCCCTGATTTGGGGGACCCAGGCCTGAGGGGACTTCCCCGCGCACACCCTGGCGCATAATCCCTTGCCCTAGGGGTAGTGTGTGGATATCTTTGTGGCCCTCCTGCCTCCCCGCCAAAAAAGAAGGCCACAGCTCTTCTCAAAATCCAAGGGGGAGAGAGAGAGAGTCCTTTTCTAATCCCCACTTCTCGTGGGAAAGAGACATACATGCCCCCCCTACCCGCCCCAGTTGAACCTCGCCGTTGTGGTGATTAGATCTGTGGCAGCTTGTTTCTGACGCCGCAGAAAGACAGTTTCCTGAGCCTCTTACTAGGAGGGAAAGGGATATGAAAACCAATATCCGCAGACACAGACCCCACCCCACCCCTGTCGGCCTTGCCCCCCTCCAGCTCCTCCTACCCCTTCCACAGTGCAGCTGCAACCACAGCCCCCCCTTTTTGTGCTGTCCCCCCCAATGCCTTCGCCCCGTGGAGGGAGTTTGCTTAAGCAGAGGTGCCAAAAGGGGTTCGGGATCCCACACTGCCCCCGCCACGTGCCTGCTGGGAAATGAATACCTCCAGCTATTTGCGGGGCAACGGGACGGTTCGCCTTCTTTTTCCAGGGTGGGGGTGGGGGGAAGGCCGGGACCCCTGTCGGAAGGTCCAGTTAGCGGCGTGGAAACCTAAACCCGTCGCAAGGTGGGCAAGGAGGTGGGTTGCGTGCAAGCAAACTGTACACTGGCGATGGAGACTGAACTCAGGGTCAACTAAGCCGCCTTCTGAGGAGTTGTGAGGCCTACCAGGTTCCACGCTTTTAACAAACCAACCTGAAGTAATACAGGACCAAGAACTTTAAAAAAGGGGGGCAAGTGGGAAGATAAAGACCCCGACAGAGGTAACGAACCAACCCAGCTTTTGGGGGTGGGGGTGGGGGGGAGTGAACCGCACAGGACCCTGGAAGCAGAAGAGAGTGGGGAGCGAGGATTTGGTCTGTGGGGGCCCCTCCCCATGACGTCTTGTCTGTCTTTTTTTAATTTTTGTTTCATTCTTTAAAAAAAGATTTTTTCTTTTTCTTTTTGGAGAAATTTCTATAGAAGCCAAAAACTGGAGACTTTAGTGGCAACCCCAAAAGACAAATAAACGTGAAAATACTTGATTCTTTTATGTGAGTGATGGGAGAGAATTATTACTTTGTGCTAATGGTGGGGGCACCCTGGTACACGTCCGTGGCGGGGCTGGGGGGGGGACCCCATGTGTGGACACCTGCAAACATCAGCACACATAATGCATAATTTTTCCTTCCCTAAGCTCTGCTTGGGACACGGGTGGCGCTGTGGTCTAAACCACTGAGCCTCTTGGGCTTGCCGATCAGAAGGTAGGCGGTTCGAATCCCCGCGACGGAGTGAGCTCCCGTTGCTCGGACCCTGCTCCTGCCAACCTAGCAGTTCAAAAGCATGCCAAAAAGTGCAAATAGATAAATAGGTACCGCTCTGGCGGGAAGGTAAACGGCGTTTCCGTGTGCTGCTCTGGTTTCGGTGTTCGTTGCGCCAAAAGCAGCTTAGTCATGCTGGCCACATGACCCAGAAAAACTGTCTGCGGACAAACGCTAGCTCCCTCAACCTGTAAAGCGAGATGAGCGCCGCAACCCCAGAGTCGTCTGCGACTGGACTTAACTGTCAGGGGTCCTTTACCTTTAAGCCCTGCTTGCTTGAAACATCAGCTTGTGAAATGAAGCCAAGAAAGCAAAGTCAAAGGATGCACAAAACTTTATTGACAAAATGGTCTTTCGGATTTTTTTAACGCGTTTCAAACATCTTCCTAGGGGGAGATTAAATAATGCACAATCACTGAAAATCCGAATCGTTTCATCATACTCACAGAAATTAACTGCAGAGTCTACCCCTTTTCTCTGATCCATAGAACAATTGTAACAAAATGTGTTTAAAAATAAGAAGAAGAAAGGGAGAGGAAATTGGTACGAACACATTACAGGCATTTCAGATGGAGCCGGCCCTGCTCTTAGGCAGGCCGGAGAAAGGATGCCACCTCGGGCAGCTGATTTCAAGGTACCGCTAAAGGACAGCAAATGTTCAATTGTAATGCATTGCTGGGTATTTTTTTTACCCCCATTCATACATTAAATTCCAGAAATTAGAAGGTTGAGCTTTGAGTAAAATTTCTGGCGATTATCTGATTGATCCTCAGTGGAGAATTACTTTTCAATTGACATGTACAGGGTTGCAATGCTAATCAAAAAGAGATTAATTACATCCCTGTGCAGGAAACCTCTTAAGTTCATATATAT